>CAUVYP010000049.1:2129766-2134766 GCA_963556195.1 Sepiola atlantica | reverse complement strand
AACCAACTGAAAAGAGAAGAAAGGTGGCAACTCCTGCCACAAGGTCATTCAGTGATGTGTATCTCATTGGGCAACCCAGCTCCAGCATCAGGGGCTCTCAACTTCCTACTAATCGCCAGGTGTTCCAGTATTTCCTGCATTTGAGGAATGATAATCCCAACAGTGACAATAGGTCTTTAGCCCATGATACAGTGGATGTCGTTTTGCCATTCTGGAATATGGCAAGGATTAAAACACTAACTAGACCAAATGCAGTCAACCGTTTTATGATCCTCCATGAAAAGTACAGGAAAATTGTTAAAAACAAGGGAAGAAATAACAAACCAGAGGAAGAGAAACGAGCTAACTTTCTGAAGGACTTAGACAAGTTATTTGATATTGGAGCAAAGAATGTTGTGGAGGAGATAAGAAGCAACAGGCTGCTCACAAAGGAGACCAAGGAAGAGGACGTCAATTTCTACTTGGACCAACAGACAACTCGCCTGGCACACATGTCAGGTCATGATAAAGTGTTTGAGAAGAAGTCTAGAGAGAAAAGCTTCCGAGAAGAAAGAGAAGAGAGAATGTTATCATCAGTGACTGCTGCAGCAGCAGAAGTTGGGAAAATTTCAAGTGATGAAGACCCAGAGAACAGTCAAGGCCCTGGTACTAGTGAGGGTTCAGAATACACTGAGACAACACCAAGCTGTTCATCAAAACCAAGTATGATAACCTTACACTTTCCACACTCAGTTATGACCAGTGAAGAGATTTGTAGCACTGCAGATCGGTTGTCACTCTCTGACAACCAGACTACAGCCATGGTGTCTGCAGTGTTGAAGGCAGGAGGCGCAGATCTTGATGACTTTGTTATATCAGCCTCTACTACAAGACGAAATAGGATAAACACTCGTCATAACTTGTGCCAAAGTTACATGAATAACTTCAAGGAAAGTCCGCCAGATTACTGCACACTACACTGGGATGGAAAACTTCTACGGGATGTTCTTGGTGAAAGATACCCAGTGGAAAATCTTGCAGTGCTCGTCTCTGGTACTCCACAGTATGAAGAAGGGAAGCTGCTTGGTGTGCCCTTCATAGAAAGTTCCACAGGAATCCAACAGTGTAATGCTACATTGGAACTGATAGAAGCATGGGGTCTCACAGACAACATTGTAGGCTTGGTATTTGATACCACAGCAAGCTACAGTGGCATCAACAAGGGTGCAGCGAAGCTTATTGAAGAAAAACTAGGCAAAAAGGTATTCTACTTCGCTTGTCGCCATCACATATCAGAGGTAATAATTGGAAGTGTATGGGAGGCTGCGTTCAGCAAGGTCAAGAGTCCTGACAACCCAATGTTCAGCAATGTGAAAGAGAAGTGGGACAAGTTGGTTAAGGACTGCCCAAGAGTTCTGGGCCTAGTTGAACAAGACTTGAAACAGAAGAAGACAAGCACAATTGCAGTCTTAAGCAATTTCCTTGAGGAAGCAAGTCCGAGGGCAGATTACAGAGAGGTGGCAGAGCTGTGCCTGATCCTGCTTGGTGAGGAACCTCCTCGAGGTATCCACTGGGCCAAGCCAGGTGCCATTCACCAAGCCCGCTGGATGGCCAGGAACATTTACTGTATGAAGATGCTCATGTTTTCCAAGGAACTAAAATACAACACGAACACTATCTTCAAGCTGGAGAGGATGAACAATTTCCTGACCTTATTCTACACCAGCCACTCGGTGACCACCACATCTGCAGCTGATGCACCTATCCATGACCTCCAGCTTATGAAGAACATGCTGCAATACAAGCAGTATGACTATGAACTGGCAACCTCTGTTCTCAAGAAAATGAACAACCACCGCTGGTATCTGACCCAGGAACTAGTGCCATTCACCTTGTTCAGTTCACATGCCAGCATGACCAAGTCTGCAAAAGAGAAGCTCGCAGTCAAGCTGTCAGAAACAGAGAAACCTGAGAGTTACAGGAAAGGCAAGCCAGTGTTTCCTGTCATCAATGCAGCTACAATTCTCACAGACCTGGTAGGGCCAGAGTCTCACTTTCTGTTTGATGCTCTTCGAGTGAAATGTGACTGGCTCACTACTCCTGCTGACACCTGGGAAGACAATGACAGCTACAGGAATGCACAGAAGTTTGTGAGGTCAGTGAAAGTGACCAATGATGTGGCTGAGAGAGGTGTGAAACTAATGAGTGACTTTGCAACTCAGATCACAAGTGACCCAGAGCAAAGAAGCTGCTTACTACAAGTTGTGGAGTACCACAGAGAAAAAATTTGACAGTTTCAAAAAAGCCACATTGAACAAGTGATAATACATGTATTAGTAACATCCTATCTGACAGTTTCTTGTGCAATATATGTGTCAGTGCAGTGCTATTATACTACAAAACTGATTTTTTGTAGTGTCCCAGCTGTTTGTGCATTAAAATTAGTTAAAATTTACACAGGTATTCATGTGTTTTATTGTGCTTACTACCATATGCAAGGAAATTTTATTAGCTTTCATTTGGTACCACTTTCAATGCTATAGCATCAACCTCTGAAAAGCTACTATGAAAATAAAGACATAATATCCCATATTTTGCAGCGTTTTTGCAAAAACGTAAACAATAAAATTACATAGCTCTTGAGGCAGGCATAGCCTAGGTCCAAGATCACAATAACTGGTATATTTAGCTAATTTAGACCTTGGAGAATGGGAATAATAGCAGTTTCCATATGTTTGAAGAAAAAGGTCAATTTTGAAGAGGTCTAATGCAGATATGTTTATATATATGTATATATAGATATATGTATACGTACATATATGTAAATATACGTATAAATGTATATATGTATATGTACAGATATGTATGTATATATATAAATGTATATATAGTTATGTGTATATATAGACCTGTATATATATATATATATATATATATATATATATATATGTATATATTTATGTATATATACATTTATATCTATATGTATATGTCTATATCTGTATATATATATATGTATGTATATAATTATAAATGACAATATATGTATTAGCATATACTACCAGTTCCTTTTAATTTGCAGTCTCTTTAAAAGATTCAGCTCGATTATTATCAATTATTGATAACAGAGCAAATATAAGTCAGTTTATATTATATTCCAATAACCACGGTTTAATTTTATTATTTTTATTTTTATTAAATGTAAAAATAAAAATAATAAAATAAAACCATGGTTATTAGAATATAATATGAACTGACGTATATATGTATATATATACATATATATAGGTATATCTATGTATGTACATGTATATATATATATGTATATATCTATATATATATATATATATATATGTATATATATACGTATCCATTTATATATATATGTGTGTATATATACATATATGTATATATGTATATATATGTATGTTTATATATATGTATATATGTATGTAAATGTATATATATATAATATATATATATTTATTATATATATATATGTACATATATGTATGTATGTATATATATATGTATATATATTTATATGTATATATATATATATATGTATATACATATATGTATGTATGTATATGTATATACATATATGTATACATGTATATATGTATGTACATATATATATGTATATTTATATACATGTGTATATATATATATATATATATATATATATACATATATATATATATGTATGTATATATATATATATATGTGCATATATTTATATTTCAAAATTCTAAAATGATTCCCCCCTCGAACAAAACGAATTGCTATGGTGCGGAAACAACATAACCCTTCATATATAAATATTTGTATATTTATATATATATATATATATATATATATATATATATATATATATATATATATATATATATATGTATGTATGTATGTATATGTATGTATATATATATATATATATATTTATATAAATATTTGTATATTTATATACATGTATATATATATGTAAATATTTGTATATTTATATACACGTATATATGTGTATATGTATATATATGTATAGTTATATGTATATGTATATATATACATGTATATATGTAAATATATGTATACATATATATGTATACATATATATATAAGTATACATATATATATATACATATATATATAAGTATACATATATATATATACATATATGTATATATGTATACATATATATATGTACATATATATCTATATATATATATATGTATACATATATATGTATATATATGTACATATATATCTATATATATATATATGTATACATGTATATATATGTACATATATATCTATATATATATATATATGTATACATATACATGTATGTATATATATATATATATACATATATATATATATATATACATATATATATATATATATACATATATACATATATATATACATATATACATATATATATACATATATACATATATACATATATATATATATACATATATATATATATATACATATATATATATATATATACATATATATATATATATATACATATATATAAAATAATCTAACAAAAGATATAAGAGTCAATTAATATCTTATAATTAGTGAAACATCCGGATAAAAACAGAAGCTCAATATACTGGATAGAGCTTTAATATCATAATATAAAATGAAGTAATAAAATAAGGTGTCAATCACATTTTATTAGAATTCAAAGTTCAAGCAAAGTATCCTTAAGTCCTTAGCTCATGAGTTTTCAAAGATAATTCTTCTACTAAGACGACCATTATCATAGTGACATCAGTACAGGCAATAAAATTACACTTTGAAAATATATAAAAATATATACAACAATATATAAAAATACATAACATTAAATATATCAACCCAAAAAAGACTATTTGTAGAATCTATACAATCCATCCAGGTTATAGAGTTTAAAAGACATAATTAGGAAATATATCCAGAGGTCCAGAAGGCTGACTGAAAATTAATCCGGGTAATGAGTGTAAGTCCATAAACTAGAAATTGAAAGA
>CAUVYP010000049.1:1459766-1462266 GCA_963556195.1 Sepiola atlantica | reverse complement strand
AAGCTCCTCTCCCCTGCTTAGCTCCGATGGAACAACTCTCTTAAACGACAAAAAGCAGATCCTTGATAGATGGGCAGAGCACTTTAACAACGTGCTAAACCGGCCATCTTCCATCAACGATGAAGCCATCGACCGACTACGCCAGGAGCCTATCAACGAGGAGCTCGACATCCCATTCTCGTCAGAGGAAGTAAGCAAAGCCATCAAGCAACTTTCCTCTGGGAAGGCCCCTGGCCCCGATTTAATTCCAGCAGAAATATACAAATCTGGTGGACCTACACTGCTGGAAAGACTGACAGAACTCTTCCAATCCATGTGGGAGAGTGAAGAACTACCCCAAGATTTTCGTGATACCACTATTGTTCACATTTATAAACGCAAAGGAAATCGTCAGTCTTGTGACAACCACCGCGGGATATCCCTTCTATCCATCGCCGGGAAGATCCTGGCCCGCGTCCTTCTTAATCGCCTGCTGGTACACCTTGAAGATGGTCGTCTTCCCGAGAGCCAGTGTGGCTTTCGAGCGGGCCGTGGGACGACTGATATGATCTTTGCTGCACGCCAACTGCAGGAGAAATGTGTCGAGCAGCACCGGGGCTTCTACACCACATTCGTCGATTTGACCAAGGCCTTCGACACTGTCAGCCGAAATGGCCTCTGGCGGATCATGGGAAAATTTGGTTGTCCAGACAGGTTCATAGCCATCGTCAGGCAGTTCCACGAGGGCATGACCGCTCACGTCCTGGATGACGGCGACCCCTCAGAGCCCTTCCCTGTGACCAACGGAGTCAAGCAGGGCTGTGTCTTAGCCCCAACGCTTTTTAGCATGGTTTTCTCTGCCATGCTCCAGGACGCTTTCAAAGACAGTCGCTCTGGCATTAACATCAAGTACAGATGTGACGGAAAATTGTTTAACATCAGGCGAATGCAGGCAGTCACGAGAGTGAGGGAAACCATCATCAGAGACCTTCTCTTTGCTGATGACTGCGCCCTTAACGCCCCAAATGAGACAGAGATGCAACATCTAATGGACGGATTCTCCACCAGTTGTGACAATTTTGGTCTTACTATTAGTACAAAGAAGACAGAAGTTATGTACCAACCCGCCCCAGGAGATCCATACCACAAACCCGGCATCACTGTCAAAGGGCAGAAGATTCATGCTGTGGAGCAATTCACCTACCTTGGCAGCACCCTTTCCCATACCGCCAACATTGACATTGAAGTTAACCATAGGATCTCCACAGCGAGCAGTACATTTGGAAGACTTAGAGACAATGTGTGGAGGAGGAGAGGTATTGCACTCGCAACCAAAATCAAAGTATACCGAGCAATCGTCCTAACAGCCCTACTCTACGGCTGTGAAACTTGGACGCTTTATAAAAGACATGAAAAACAGCTGAATGGCTTCCACCTCAGATGCCTCCGTAATATTCTCAACATCCGCTGGCAAGACAGAATTCCTGACACAGAAGTCTTGGAGCGCGCGGGGCTCCATACCATCACCACCATAGTCCACAAAACCCAGCTTCGGTGGCAGGCCATGTCTACCGCATGCCTGACGGCCGAATCCCCAAACAACTCCTTTATGGGGAACTCAGGCAGGGAGAGCTGACTGCAGGAGGCCAAAAGAAACGATATAAAGACTGCCTGCGAACCTCCCTCAAGGACTTTCACATCAACCCCCAGTCTTGGGAGAGTCGCGCTGCAGAACGCTCTGCTTGGCGCTGTGCCGTCAGCCTGGGAGCCGATAGGGCAAAGGATCAACGCATGACCCACAACCGGCAGAAGAGCAGGAGGCGAAAGGAGAGAGCTGCCGGTCCACAGCCTGTCGATGCCGCCTTCACGTGTCCGGAGTGTGGAAGAGTCTGCCGAGCACGGATTGGCCTCATCAGCCATCTCAGGACCCACCGACCCCCGACGCCAAACTGATTGATACCTTGGTCATCGTCGACTTCGACGGACGAGCAAGAAGAATATTTGTATATGTGTGTGTGCATGTATATATATGTATACATATGTGTGTATGCGTATATATATGTGTGTGTATGTATATATATATGTATACATATGTATGTGTGCGTGTATGTTAATATATATATGTATGTGTGTATGTATATATATATGTGTGTGTATGTATGTGTGTATGTGTATATATATATATATGTGTATATATATATGCGTCTATGTATATGTATATATGTATATACGTGTGTGTATGTATATATGGGTGTGTGTATATATATATGTATATACGTGTGTGCATGTATATATGGGTGTGTGTGTATATATATATACGTGTGTGTATGTATATATGGGTGTGTGTATATATATATTTATGTATATATGTGTGTTTGTATGTATATATCTGTATGTGTGTATATATATATATGTATATGTGTATATATATATATGTATATATGCGTGTGTATATATATATATATATATATGGGTGTGTGTATATATATATATATGTATGTATATATATATATGTATACAT
>CAUVYP010000049.1:1404766-1457266 GCA_963556195.1 Sepiola atlantica | reverse complement strand
CATGATTTTATATATATATATATATATATATATATATATATATATATATATGTCAGGTTCATTTATATTCCAATAACAAGTTTGTTTTTTTTTTCCATTTTTTCACATTTCCAAAAACATAACATTTCTGTGAGATGCATTTTTTACGGTCCGTTTCTTTTGCCGTGAGGCAAACAAGATTTTTATGTCAATATCGTCTCTGCAACACAACAAAATCATCAGAAAAATCCAGAAAGTATAAAAAGTTATTGGATTAAAATGTCTTGAAAAAAAACCTTTTGGGTCATTATTTGGCAAAAACAAATTTTAAAAAAACAAAGAAAAGAGCAAACTGACATGTGGGCAAAAAAACTCATTAGTATGCCAATTTTTATAAAATTAAAAAATAAATTTAAAAAATAGTTATTGGAATATAAAATGAACCTGACTTATATATGCTCTGTTGTTACTTATTGACAATTATCGAGCTGAATCTTTTAAAGAGACTGCTAATTAAAAGGCACTGATAGTATATGCTAATACATATATTGTCATAATATATATATATATATTTAAATATTGTACTTGCATGTTATTATCTCAAATCAATCATCTTGAGAAAGTCTGCAAATATGAAACGTTGATTAATATATAAATAATTTTGGCTTTTCCATATATATATATATATAATATGATCCTAGTTGTTCAGAAAAACATTGCATATTTTATGCAAAAACAGTTTACTTACAAACAACCATTTCTGCCCATCTCAAAAATATAGATATGTATGGTATACAAAATTTACCAAACCTTTTTATAAGAGGCTTCATCAGTGTATAACTCTCCAATCAGGTTTTAAAAAATCAAATTTATACATATTTAATTTCTATATTCCTTTTTTTCTTTTTTTTTTTATCACTCTAATCAAAGGGAAACATTCCTTAGACTCTGTTTTTTTTGCATTTAAGAGTTCATCATATATTATGTCCACTAACAATCTTTTTTTTCTCTTTTTTCATTTTCTCTTAAGAAGTACAACGCCATCCATATATCCATCCATATTAGAAATTGTTCCTTCTTGTAAGCGTCGTTTAATTTGATTTTTTTTCATTTTTAGAAGCCAAAACAATGCATATATCATTTTTTGAAAATATTTAGTTTGGACGATATAACGTCTTCTTCAGGAATAGTAACATTTTTTTTTTCCAAAGTGATTTAGAAATTGTTCCTCCGTCTAAGCGCTGTCATTTGAAATTTGTAAATTATTTTTCAACTATAGAAACTGCCATCAAGAAAAAATTTGTATTATTAAATTTTTTTCGATTGAATTATTTTTTCTTTTTTTTATAGGTGTATTCATATGAGGATTCTTTTCATACGTGAAACTTTCAAAAGTTCCGGCAATATGATTTTCGAATCTGTTCGTTAAAGTTTTGCCTATCCTAGGCATCGTCCTCCTCCTACACTGTGGATAACATATCGTTCACGGGAGTCACCCTAATGCTGCGGCATGATGAATCTCAGACGGGAAGCAGTTCCTACGAGGCGTCGGACGAATCATCAGAAAATGAGCTACTCGATCGTAGCCTCTCCTTCTGGCATGGCTGGCTAGCTGTTGACAATGATGATGATGACGATTTTGTCCCGTGTCCACTGGACCTGCATACCGCATCTAGTATTGGCCATTACGAATGTGTTCAAGAGATCATCACAAGGTAGGTGCATTTTTAAGTAAACTTTATTTTTGGTCTTTGTGGGTTATGGGTGAATCCTGCTTTTTCATTTTTGGTCTGTGTGGGATGAGGGTTAACCCTGGTTTTTTATTTTTAGTACTTGTGAGACGAGAGTTAACTCTACTTTTTTATTTTGGGTCTTTGTAGGTGAACCCTACTTTTTTATTCATGGTTTTTGTGGGATTAGGGTGAATCCTACCGTTATTGGAACTTACCAGACACTTGTAGGTTGGTCAATGTGATTGTGGTCCCTTTTAAAGGGTCATGTGAATTGGCCAAAATGTAAGTAAACTGCAACAAGGAGATAGGCATATGAGTTTTTTAATCCAGAAAAAACAGATTTCCGCTTAAATCGCTAATACCTCCCATAGGTGTGTATTCTCAGCTTTTTGATCAAAATCCGTTTCTTTTCGTTGTTGTTTTTTAATAAGAAAAGCTGATTTCCCCTCTTATGACAATTCTCTCTGAAAATGATAGTTTTGCCCGTAAGGGTTAAAACTTCAGCAATTCATTATGAGGGTAGGGGAGTTAGATGACATTTGTTTGATCAAAGAATAACTTCCTGTTCCTTTTCCCCACATACACACTCGGTGCCTTACTTTTATTTTTTTACTTAGTTGAAACTGATTGGAGTCGTTTTAAAAAAAGTTGTTTGCTGTTCTGCCCTTTCTCCACAGACACAGGTGGGGGGGGGGGGGGCATGGCTTCACAGGTTTTTCAGCTTTTTTTTTCCATTCGCTTCTTACAGTCCTGACTACTAGAAATAAAGTTTAAAAGTTCAACATTGACAACTTTTATCTACCACAGAATATACCAACTTTGTGGGTGTTTGTTTTGGTGTTTTAGCTGGACGTACACACACAAACAACTGCCCTTTTATATAATAGATTAGGGTGGCATTTTGGGATCGGAGGGGACACCCTATACAAATGAAAATAATTATTTCATGTTAACAAAATAATTTTCCTTTGCAGAAAAGAAGTGGATATCAATCGCTGTAACAAAGGTGGCTGGACTCCCCTTATGTACGCCTGCTACATCGGCCATGAAAACATCATGAATGTTTTATTGAAAGCGAAGGCTGATGTAAATATCAGGAATCACAAGGGACAAACAGCGTTGATGTTGGCGGCAAGTTGCGGAAACAACCAGGTTGTTCATTACCTGTCTCAGGTCAGTCATTGTAAAAAATGTTCATCCACTTATAATATAACGAGCACCTTCTCTGTCTGTCATTCTGGCTGTCTGTCTGTCCGTCCTGGAGAATTTTTGTAAACGAGAGAGGGGGGGGGGGTAATTACTATTTACTTAACCCCCCCCCCCCTCCCATTTTTTTTTTTTCCGGGGAAAAAAACAATTTTATTTTCCTTTGTAAACAAAAAAGTATTCGGAGATAAATTATTTTTTTTAACGCGGCAGCCTAGCAGACAACCGTTAGGGAGTCTATTTTTGCTAGTCCACTTATAATATAACGAGCACTTTCTCTGTCTATCCTTCTGTCTGTCTGTCGCAGAGAATTTTTGTAAACGTAATTTCAAAGTCAGAGACATGACAAATACATGAGGCCACCTATTAACGACTAAATAAACAATAAATAATTTCGAACACGCAATCTTGACGCTAACTGCTCGACACTCTACCGAATTCGCCATTTGACAAAGTTGAAAATATCTTAATTTTGATACTTAAAGAAATGGGTTTTTTTCACTTCTTCCAGTTAGCAATGAATGATCGTATAACTTGTTCTTCATATACTTTGGGGTCTGCGTTAGCCCTCGATTTTCTTAAGAGGGGGGGGGGGGATTTCTCCCACCCCCACACACCCACACGCCCACAAAACAAATTTTTTTTGTTTTTAACTAAAAATGTCTCACCACAGACGACCGTTAGGGAGTCTATTTTCGCTAGTCCACTTATAATACACCGAGCACTTTCTCTGTCTGTCTGTCATTCTGTCTGTCTGTCTGTCGCCGATAATTTTTGTAAACGTAATTTCAAAGTCAGAAACATAAATAAACAATAAATAATTTCGGCGCTCAGGCCATGGTTCGAACTCGCAACCGTAACGTCAAAGAGCAATTTGGACGAATTTGTCCGACGTTCTACCGCTGAACCATGAAGACAAGTTGAAAAAACCTTTCTGATTTTAATACTTAAGCAAATGGTTTTTTTAACACTTCTTTCAGTTAGCAATGAATGATCATATAACTTGTTCTTCGAAAATACTTCAGGGTCTGCGTTCACTCTCGATATTTTTAAGGGGGGGGGGGGAATTTCACCCCACCCCCAATTTTTTTTTTCTTTTTTGGCGGAAAAAAATTTCGTCGGGAAAAAAAAAACATTTTTTTTTTTTTTAGTCTCACCACCCAAGAACGCGGCAGCCTAGCAAAAATAGACTCCCTAACGGTCGTCTATTTTCGCTAGTCCACTTATAATCGAGCACCTTCTCTGTCTGTCATTCTGTCTGTCTGTCCGTCGGCCGAGAATTTTTGTAAAGGTAATTTCAAAGTCAGGAATAAACAATAAATAATTTCGGCGCCCAGGCCGCAATTCGAATTAGCAACCTTTATGCTAACTGCCAGACGCGCTACTGTCTGAGCTATGACGCAAGTGATAAAATCCTATCTAGTTTTATAAGTTTAAGAAATCGTTTATTTTTTCACTTCTTCCAGTTACAAATGAATGATCGTATAACTTGTTCTTCATATACGCTCTCGATTTTTTAAGGGATTTAACCCCCCCCCTTTTTTTTTGACGCGAAAAAAAAAAAAAATTTCCCGCCAAAAAAAACAAATTTTTTTTTTTCTTTTTAAACAAAAAAATTATTCGGAGGCAAATTTTTTTTTCTTTGTCCTATCACCAAAGAACGCGGCAGCCTAGCAAAAATAGACGACCGTTAGGGAGTTTATTTTGTCTGTCTGTCTGTCCATTTTCGAGAATTTTTGTAAACGTAAGAGCGACGAGGGGGAGGTAATTACTATTTAATTAATTTCCAAGTCAGAAATACATTAGGGCACATATTGACAACTAAATAAACAATAAATAATTTTGACGGCAAGGTCGCGATTTGAAGTCGTAACCTTAAACGTCAAAGAGTAATTTGGACGAATTTGTCCGACATTCTACCATGCTCCACCGTCCCAAGCTGAAAATAAGAATTTGATTTTACTACTTACGTTATACAAATGTTTTTTCCATTTCTTTTACTTAGAATAAAACGTGTTCTTCGATAGACTTTGGGGTCTACGTTCGCGCTCGATTTTTTTAACGTGGGGGGGGGAATCCCCCCACAAATTTTTTTTTGCGGGAAAAATCCCCCTCCCCCCCAATTTTTTTTTTTTTAAACAAAAAATATTCTTAGACAATTTTTTTTTTTAGCTAAAAATGTCTCACCACCCAAGAATGCGGCAGCCTAGCAAAAAATAGACAATCGTTAGGGAGTCTATTTTCGCTAGTCTATTATAATAATTTGTAAAATGTATATTTTATAGATCTATCTTGTATTTCTGAATATGTTGTAGGCATATTAAGTTTTGAAAACTGTCCCCGTAAATATTTCTTTTCAACACGGATGGTATTAAGATTAACGGGATGAAGTTGGGAACTACATTAAAAAAGTATTTGACAAAAATTTATGAAATTTTAAAGTATGGTTGAGCTAAATTTCCTAGTTAAAAATCATCTTATCGATATCAGAGGTGACAATATTGTGATTGGAAAAGGAATCAAAACATGACTGCGGAGGCCAATACCTCCCTCTCTCTTTCTCTATGCTCTTCCTCAATGACATCCCACCCATGGCAAAATGTTCTGGAGAGGAAGGTGGCACATCTTAACAACTAAATAAACAATAAATAATTCTGACGCCGAGGTCATGATTTGAACTCGTAACCTGAACATCATATGGTAATAGAGAGTATTGGCCGCTTGCTTTTTCTTTATATCAGTGAGAAAATATGGATGTGAGTAGCAAGACAGAAAATAGATTATTGATTTGATAATAATAAACCCAATAATTCTGCAATTCTTAATAACGATTTAGTTTTGGTTTCTTTTATGGCATATAAACAATCAATGGGTAATGCCAAATCAAATTCTCTGATAGGTAGAAGATTCTTATAGGTAGGATTACTACTATTTTATATATATATAATAAACAACAACAAATATTTTATATATATATATATATATATATATATATATATATATATATATATTCTTCTTCTTCATCCAATTTATTTTTGAACAGGCGTTTGATTAGTCCTTTATAAGAGGGTTGGGCCTAGTCTTGATCAGAATCTTCTACTCCAGGCTTAGCGGTCGTGAGGATCTAAGTTTGTAATCCCCAGGGCTGCACAGTCATGTTTACCCAGCTCATCCCAAGAAAGCTTCGGTTGGACTAAATTTTCTAGTTAAAGATCATTTTTGATTTCCTTAGAAAAATTACATCATGTGGATCCGTGGCGCAATTTAATACTTTTCTCAGAACACGGACGTAGCCATCGGTGTTCTTTCTTTCTTTCTTTCTTTCTTTCTTTCCTGAGGCCATCAGGAAAGAAGTGGGGGTTCATTGTTGATGATCTCCTGAAGTTTGACGACAACCTCTCGAATCTTCTAATCATGTCAGATCATCGATCGTGCATTTTCCTCTTTGATGTATGCAACATAAAGCCAGACTAGATCCAGAACATTAGGTCAGACACTCTATTTGAGAAATTGACCATCCCCAAAACTTGATGTCCTGGTTCGGGCATGTTGAAAGAAGCAAGGGATATAACAGCACTTGCAGAGACCTAAGACTGGACAGCAAAAAGAAAGCCGGGCGCACTAGAAAGACATGGAAAGAAACCATCTAGCAAGACCATAAACGGACACAGTTAATCCCCACAATCGTGAGTACTGGAGACTTAACATAAGGACGGCAGACAAGGTCGAACCTCTTGTCAAAGGGAAGCTAGACGATAAACCTGGATAATCAGTGAGTGAGTGATGTCATCTCATAATCTTTCAATTCTTTTCTGACCTTTTCTACCATCCTCCTGTTAGTACTGGGGAAGTCTGAAATCTCCTTACTTGCCGTCTGTGTCTCTTTCAAAAATGGAAATATCGTCACTATTTTCATGAAGAAAACTGACAATGAAAGTATAAAAAATCTGCATAAAATGAGCAGTGGAAAATTGCGAACAAAACTTGTACACATTCTGTAAACCGTTTATCAAGGTCTGAAGCCACTCAAGGATAAGGGTTAAATAGATTGTCAGTTGGGTGATGAACAAAATCATGAGAGAATTGGAAGCGATGGGTCGGAAGGGCAGAATTCGATTATCTAAGAGCAGCTCAACAAGTATATGTTAACATTGGACTTGAAGACGATCATGTTGTAGTCAGTTTGGAAACAGCTCTGTGGTATTTTGTTCCACATATGTTCATGGAAGTTCCATCTGTTTTTAGGTACACAGAGAAAGAAAGAACTAGTGCTACCAGATCAGGCTGTCTGAAAATACTGGCTTCCTGACCTAAAATGCACCAAACATTGATGTTATTGTTTTCCTTTCCCTTTGCAAAACTTAATCCTGTTCTGCAAAGCCAAAAACAAAAACAATTTTCCTCTACAAAACAGCAAAACCAAACACCATAAAAAATATTAGAAGAACTTGAAGCATAGAAACTGACCGGATTTGGCATTTAATAACCCAAAAAGAGCTGATATGCCCTAAAAAAAAACAATCAAAAAAGAAAACAAAGTTTTTTGCCGTGGTTGTAGTTAGATAAGTTTTTGTAGTGAATGTTTTACATAGAGGAACAAGAGATTAAATAACAGAGATTGGCTGTGTATAAATACTGGAGAAACATCCATTTTATTTATTTTTTCTTGTTTCTTAGATAAAAACTTTTCAGATGTTCAAAATGTTTTTGTTTTCTAGAATGGTGCCGAACTTGAAGGGCAGGATTATCGTGGTTGGACAGTCCTGTTTCATGCCACGTATGCAGGTCATCACAACATTGTCAAGTTTTTGCTGGAGAGAAATGCCAACATAAATGCCAGGTAAACAACACGTGTGTGTGTGTGTGTGTGTGTGTGTGTGTGTGTGTGTGTATGTATGTATGTATGTATATATATGTATTGTGTGTATTTAGGCAGCATATTTTTTTATTTAGGCAGACATTGCTTGATAAGACTTCTTTTCTTTTTTTTTTTAATTTTCTCAATTGTCCATTTAGTGTTTCGGTCAAATCGCTGTAAGTTCCGTGGGTTTCTTCCACTTTTTTTCCTTTTTCGCGAGTACTTTCGATTTGATTCGTCAAATCATCTTCAGGTGGTGTTAGTCTTGGTTTCTTAAAAAATGTCTTTATTGTTGAGTTTTTTATTATAATTTAATATTGAGATGTTCGTGATTACGTTCTAAGAGCGTGCAAGATGCTAAGAATTTGATTACGTTCAAGATTCAAAAGTATAATTGCTAAGAATTTGGTAACGTTTATTACTATGCTAGATACTTTAAAATGTTGTGACTAGTTTCGTCATTGTTAGAGTCAATGAGAACATCTAAAAACCGAATTTTGTGATTAACATTAATAACACTTCTAAATTTTTTTAAAGAAATAAATCTTTTCCTCTGAAGGAGAAAAACCAATAAATTACTAATTATTGGTAGATATTACTTTTAAAACTTTACAGAACGATTTTGAATTATGCATAAAGCAAAAAGAATCAAATTTTTTTTTCCCGTATTAATGAGCAGAAAGTCTTTCTAAAGATGAATATACCAATAGATCATGAGTTGCTGAAAACATCCAGTGGAGTGGCGTATTGTATTGTAAATGCTATTAGGTTCCAATAAAATACAAGAATAGTCACAAATACCAAATGTATTTGAAGATTAATTAATATATATGTAGATGGATCAGGCCTTGATATGTTTTCCTTGGCAGCTATTTTCATGTGATATGGTAAATTCAGCGTTAAGTTAATTATAAGGAACATCAAAAGAAGGAAAAAAGAAAAGAGAAAGCAAAAAAAAAGGTGTTAGTAAATGTAAGTCCATGAGACGAAGACAAAGTCCATGAGTAGGATATACATCCTGTATGTAGAGAACGGTTAAGAGTTCATGTTATGAGAATGATGAGAAAGTCTGTACGTACGCACATGTTAGAGTCTGGCCATGTCCATGTGTGTATGCATGTAGGTAGGTATGTGTGTGTGTTGCATCGTTAAGTTCATGTGTGTGTGGCTGTAGCTATGTTGGAATCTTTGGGTCTTCTTGTCGAACCCAGGACGAGACGACCTGGGGGGGGGGGGTTTGGTTTGCATCCCAAAAGAAAAGTTTTGTGGTCAGTTGAAGCAACGTTGAGCTAGCAGTGCCATCTCTGGGCCGAAAAAGAGGAAGAAGGTTGCAAGTTTGTATAATTTGGATCATTCGGTCTATTGTTCTCATCTCACAACGTTTCGGTTGCTGTAACAGGTGTATCTTTTCAGTCTCGGGAATCTGGACAGAATTTCGAACGGAACCATTTATTTAATCCTCGGGATAGCATGCCCTTCGTTCCATCAGCCATGACTGCGAGAAATCTTCAGTAATTCGCAATTCTTCATATCGCCCGCACCAAGGATTGAACCTTCAGATGACTATCACTTACTTAGTGCTATATCCACTGCATCACGGGTCCTTGTCCGCAACTTGAAATAGGCCGTTTTGACTAGTGATGGGGCGATCCCAATATTTTTCCTGATTTTGATACAATTACTGATTCCAGTTCTAGAATCGCCTAATCTCCTAAAAAAAGTAGAATTTCATTCTTTTATTGTGTGTATGTGTGTGGGGGGGGGGGGGGGGTAGAGGAGAGTCCTCACCTACTTTTAAATGTAGATATAAATATCTTTTTGATTTGACAAGCTTCTTAATGTCTTCCCTTTATGTATCATATCCAAGATTTTGATAAACTCATTGTGAGATTTTCATCTATATTTTTCACTTGTGCCATTTTTTCTTATAATCCACTCGTGCTATTTTCTCTGTGCAATATTTATTTAAATTCGTTATTATGATATATAAATTTTAGTTTTACTGGTAGTTTAAAATCCATAAATATTTATCATTTATACCAGTAGTAATAGAAAATTTAGTGTTAAACAAAAAAAAATAATAAAAGAATTTTCCGTTATCCCAAAAGTTCTGATATTGCCGATTCCGATTAATCCTCTAAACAGTAATTTTGATTTTACCATTAATGTGAGAAATGGGTCCAACTTTTTGCATTCATTCATTTAGATATCTAAAGCAATGGCGATTTCTCTCGATTCATTATAGATGGATTTATACAGGGCTCCATTAACATTTTCAGTTCCATTCTCACCGAACATGTTTGACATGTTTGATTTTTATTTGCATTTGAAATTTTCACTTTTGTTTCAAGTTTCTTCACGTACGTTTTTTTTCTTTTTTTTTTTTCTCCACCCCCTAGGGACCCCAACACTGGTATGACGCCTTTCATCGAAGCTGCCGCAGGAGGCCATGAGATTATTGTACAGCTTTTTCTCCAACATGTGAGTTTGATTATTTATGTGGCATAATTTTTTGCGTATTCTTTTCTGATATGTGCCCCCCCCCCCTCCCATCTCTACCGCAAGTGCAGTACCGCTGTCGATCTGTCACGCTATGCATCTTAGTTTTGATTAGCAGGACCTGCGTCCCGACGTTGTCCAGGAAAATTGAGAAAAACATGAAACTCCTGTTCTCAGTAATTTGTTATGGGAGGTACTAATTGACTTGTTTGTTGTTTGGCTGCCGTGTGTGCGTGTGGGGCTTTATTTTATAACTGGAGAGCAACTTTTATGGATTTATAACTGTGAGCAACTTGTTGAAAATCAAGTAAGTCCGTGCAGAAGTATATTGATCATAAAGAACCCAAAAGGTTGTTTTCACCAAAAATCAAAAGTTTCGTAAATAGAATCATCATCATAATGTTCAGTTTAACGTCCATTTGATATGCTTGCATGTGTTGGATGGCTTCCTTCTTCATCCGATTTATTTTTGAACGGGCATTTGATTAGTCCTCTATAAGAGGGTGGGGCCTGAATGTCAGTCTTGATCAGGCTCGGCGGTCGCAAAGATCTAAGTTTGTAATCCCCAGGGCTGCACGATCACGTTTACACAGCTCCTCCCAAAAAAGCTTCAGTCTTCCAGCTTGCCAACTTGATACGATGGACATATCCTGCCCAGCTCAAGGACATCAATTATTTCCCGTATACCAAGAAGAGTCGAAACTAACATATCTCTGGCCAGGTCATTATTTAAACTACATAACCTGAAATGCAACAGATTTTCTTTGGAAATCATTTCTTTAGTTGAGGCAAGATTTTTTTACAGGCCAGATGCTTTCTCTTGAAACATAAAACAAATAGTTAATTAATGAGATGCACTTTTGCAAACCAATATGCAATTAGTTACCTTACAACTTAGATCATCACAAACACATGATCAGCATTTTATTTGTTTTTTATTGTTTTAAACTATGTGTCATTTAAGTTTTGCTCATAATTTAAGAAACAGATTTTGCTTGTGACTAATTCATTTTGTTGTTTTTTTGTTTTAAGTTGTATTTTCACGCGTTCTGATACTAAATGTACATGTAATTCGCTTAATTACTATTTCAGTCACGTAAATTATTTTGAGTGAAATATGTTCAACTTATTTTTATTTTTAACGCTGTTTAGTAAATAAAAAACAAAAATCATTAAAAACAGCAAGTTTCATCGTACACGTGAAAACAGTAAAAAGAAAAACCTTTTTCGAAATAAAACATTTTTATCACTTGTAAGTGTAAGAAAACAATAACATTATTTGATGAAATGTATTTGATTTTTTAGTTTGGTTTAAAGTACCGACGCCAAGTCGATTTTAGCGTAGAGACGAATTTTAGTCAGTCCGTGTGTCACACTTAACTTTGAAATAGCATTTTCTTTCTGAGCGGCTCTTACCATCGATCATATTGTCACACTTCTACCTTATATTTAAAATAGAGCCAGTGAGGGTTGAGGACATGCATTGTATGAGGAGAAATGATATGAAAAAATGATATGATGGATGGTAACCCAAGTTTTAAAGACAGGCTCAGATCTGATGATCGCAGAGGAAGATCAAATCTGAACAGTTTAGGGAGATGTGTGCAGAAAAAGAGGCGTCAATGGTATGGCCACTGGGTTAGTAGATGTAGAACAATTTAGGTAGCAGACCTGAGAGGAAGTGATAAAAATGGACTTGAGAGAAAGAGAGATAAATACAGACCTGGGCAGAGATAGGTTAGTTTGCCAGCATGTAAAACGAACGTTAAACTGAATATGATGATAATGAATATATTTCCACACAGGCAATGATGGATTAATATACCGCTCGTACATATTAAACGTGTTGCACATTGTATTGCTGTTGTTTTTTTTTTTTAAGCGCTTTAGAGTTGTGATGAGGAGGATTATCAGTAAATTTAAGGACATTTGAACATGAATCTAACATATAAAGTTATTTCATTGGATTTTTTTCAAACTCAGTTGTACGGTTACCTAATTTACATATTGCTTTGCAAAAGGACATCTCATTAATTAACTATTTGTTATTGTTTTCTAATTCATTGATTGTTTTTCTATTTACAAATAATTTTCATACAATGGATAAATGCTTAGCATTTTTGGTGATAACTCCCTTTCCAGTCCTTTTCAGTCAATTTACTTCTGTGGTAAAAATAGGTTGAGAGAAAGAGGGATAAATAAAGACCTGGGCAGAGATTTCTAACCTTTGTGATTAATGATTATTTTCTATAAGTTTTTCTTTTCTTTTTCTTTTTGTTTCTTAAATTTTTTTCTTTTCTTTTTATTTTTTGTTTTGCTTTTTTTCCTTTTTACTTTTTCTTCTGCTTTTTCTTTTTTCTTTTTAATTTTCCTCATCCGCAGGGTGTCAGTCTGAATGCTAAGACCTACAGTGGCGACACTGCCCAATCTTTAGCTCTTATGAATGGCCACATGAACATTGTGAATCTCATTAATCAACACATTACAGTCAAAGGTCAGGCATTTCTCCATGCAAACATTTTTTTTATTTAAGTATTTATTTTTTTTAATACATAAACCCAATCGCCGATATGATTTCAAACTACATTGCTTTTTTTTTGCAACTTTTAGACTTTGTCTCTTGTTTTTCTTGCCAAATTATTATTGTTTTCACTCATTAATTGCACCAAATTGTTATAAAACTATAACTTCTTCTTTGAAGCATGTGATCATCTGACAATTTCCCACATTTTTATGCAGTCCTTTGCAATAGTGGTGTACTCTACAAGATCTTTCAAGCTGCACCGGTTGGGCAGTAGGGGGCAGACCCGGCAGAGTTGCATCGTATGGTCCTCCTCTCCACATTCACAGATGGTTGGGTCAGTTTTGTAGCAACTTTTGATCGCTCCATTCCCGTTCTCGGGCGGTGGAGCCAGGATGCTTCTGAACCAGGAGGAAGTTCCTCAGAAGCAGAAATTCCCATGTCGTTATGAGGGGGTGGCCATCTTCTAGCCGTCTGGTCCACAGCTGTAGTCTGGTCTCTTTCTGAGATATTGTTAGGGGTTCGACATGACTGAGGAAGCTTCTCCTTGAAAAAAAAAACTATTACTAATTGTTGTTAAGGTATAAATGTTGTTTTAATCTGTTCTATTCATAAAATTTTTGAATGTAAATCTTCTAAAAGTTTCAATCTTTTAATTAAATGAGGATTTGTGAAGAATAATTTTAACGTGACAAATGACTTTCTATGTGACAGTTTAATAGCTTCCAAATTCCTTTCCAATATCGAAGAGTCCCAAAGTAATTCAGTTTTCTTCGTTTTTTTTTTTAATTATTAATAAAATATTAAAATGGCTGACTTGTTTACAGATAAACACACAAATGCATCATGGTGAATTTAATTTCGTAATTATTGTAAAAAAAAGGAATTTTAAGAATTTCGTTATTGCATTTTTGATTTCAATAAATATTTAATTAATCATAAAATAAAAATTATCAAAGTTACATTGACACGAGAAATATGCACATGAAGTGATCACACAATTTTCTTAATATAGAGAGCATTCTTAGTAGCAATTAAGTGCATGCCAGAGCTTGTTTCCTGGAAAGAGTTTTGATTTAACAAATAGAAAAAAAGCGAAGAGCAATCCTCGCAATACCTTATCAATAAATCTTTGAAAAGCTTTTGCTGCGTTTCTCAGACCGAAAGGTAAACATGTAAATGCAAAAAAGACCAAACAGATTGCCATTTAAAAAAAAAAAAATATTTTTATTTATTTATTTATTTATTTAATTTAATTATATATCTTCTTCAGCGACGGGTATCTGGTATCTAATGATATCTATTCTTGAGTAGATAGTAGCTCCAGATAGTGACAACGAGAAATCATGGATATGCGGATATGGGTATCTGTTGGGTGTTGTAACCGCGTTTAGTGTGAGATAGTCGCCACATGGCCTCCAGTCATTTCCACATTTCTTGGGGAGTATGTGTAACGGTTGTTAGACAGTTGTATGATGCCCAAATCTAGAATGTGGTGAAATTTCGCTTTTGCTATTTTATTTATTTATTTCTGGGCTCATTTGTCTTGGTTTCACGTGCGCCATTTGTTGTCATATCGTGTTTCACTTGATGCTTAATTTAATCTGGGAAACTCCTTAATTAGGTGAAAATGGAAAGTCAAAATTAACACGGCTCACAGCTCACTTGACGTTTTCTCTCATTTTTCTTCTGTTTTCCTTCTCTTTGTTCTGCTTCTTACAGCATCAGGTTCCGATTAATCAAATGCCGACACCCAAGTGCGAATTATCCGACATATGCAAACCAACTTGATTTGCGTAACTACGACTCGTTGTCTCTTAAAATAAAGACACCACGAGAGCTGACGCCATTATTTGTAATCAATGGGTCAGTGTTTGAATCATTACTTGCAACCTATGATTTAAACATTTCTTTAATCTTCAAATTGCACGCCAGGCAAAGACGGGCAGGGGTGAGGCAAGTCGGGACCACTTTCCTTGGTTCAGCATCATCGCATCTACAACAAACTTTTAATTATTTTTTTAAAATTATTTTAATTATCCTGGCTAGAACAAATTCCATTGGTTTTGCTTAGAAACATTGGCAACAGAACCACATACATTTTTTTGTTTTATCTTTGTTTACATTTGGGAAGGTTTGTTTTTCCACTTCTATCATCATTAATCAGATGCTGATGATAATACACTTTGATTGACATTATTATTTGGTTTATTCGGACTACTCTTCTCATCTTGAGTGTTATTTTCACAACGTTTCGGGCGATGTAACACCTCAAACCTTCTTCAGGTGTTTCTTGTCAAACTTGGGAATCTGTAGGGAATTTCGAACAGAATCCTTTATTTAATCCAAGAGGGTAGCTTGCTCTTGTTCTATCAGCCATGACTGGGTAATTCGCAATTGTATTCTTAGTATCGCCTGCAATGAGGATTGAACCGTAAACCTCCAGGACGAACTGAATTTTACTTAGTACTTTATCCATTACGCCACGGCTCCTTGCGAGAATGACACTCAAGATGAAAACAGTAGTCCGAATAATCTCTTCAGAAACATGACATTATTATTGTTATTGTTTTTTAACCTTCTAACTGGCCAGCCTTTTAACTCCTTCCTTCCCTATTGGGCTCTTGAGGGGCGTACTTTTTGGCTAGCCTTGGAGTCCATGGTGGTGGGTGTTTATTTTTCATGCTTGGTTTGTCTTGAAGTTATTCTACCTTCATCTCCCTTTGTATTATTATGATTATCTTTTTACATCAAGTGGCTTCATGCTTTGTTTGGAGCGACTTCTGTGGCGAAAAAAAAAATTTAATAAAAATCACTAAAAGTTGTGTTTATTTTTAAAATTTTTCTTTTCTTTTTCTTTTTTCATTTAAGACAAAGATCTTAATTCTGATGAGACGTCAACTTACCTCAGCGGACACCGTCAACTGCATCATCATCCGATCATTGGTCGACCTAAAAGAAACAAAATGGCAAGAGGTAAGAAATGATTTCCACGTCGCATAAGTTTTCGTTCACCAAGATATGTCTTCATTTTACCTGCTTTGGTTTTTCATCATCATATTCTGTTTAACATCCGTTTTACATGCTGGCATGTGTTGGACGGCTTTAAGAAATTTACTTCCATTCCAACTGATCTCAAACCAAGTCTTTATTTATCTCTCTTTCTCTCAAGTACGTCCTTATCACTTCCATCCATGTTTTCCTTGGCCTTCCCCTGTGAACTTACCTACTAACCCAAGAACTTTCATCCATTCTTTCTCCTTTTCTGCACAAATCTCCCTATACTGTCCAGATTTTATCTTCCTCTAAGGTTTAAGACTCCCATTAGACATCCATTGTATCATTCTCAAATCATTTCTCTCCATGCAACGCATGTCCTCAACCCTCACTGGCTCTATTTTATATATAAGGTAGAAGTGTGACAATAACCCTAACCGTACTTCCATACATCATCACACTGCGTACACATGCTCGATAGACTCTTCTTACCTTGGTCAGCAGCTGTAGCACTACTGGTTCTCTGAAGTTACTCCATTCATTCCTTACTCTTGCAATCAAACTAGCACCTGCTCCATCCTGTGCTCAACAAAGGCAACAAAACTTCTCAATAGCTTTTTTTTAATTTAAGAGTGTTTTTCAATGTTTTTTTTTTCTTATATTTTCTTTCTTTCTTAAACCTTTTAGGTGCTCCTCCTGACATCCGTGATGGTCCAGATGCATTTGCCCGTCTTATTGAAAGATCCAAGTCTTCTGAACACGTGAATTATCCAAGTAAGTCACCTTTAGTTAGATTTGATCGATCCCTAATGATCGGAAAGAACCTTCTTGTTTTTTTTTTCGGCACAGTCTCTCTTTAATTTCTGATTTTTTTTTTGTCAGCAGTTTTTCAGTTTTGTTTTTTTTATGAATTATATCACCATTTAGTGTACAAAACTAAATGTGCCAGAATTTAGCGACACGAATGAACCATAATACTTGATTGTTATGTTTCAAAATTTTTGAGATGAGGATTGCTAATTTGTACTGTTCTCATCTTGGATGTTATTCTCACAACGTTTTCAGCCGATGTAACCTCCGACCTTCTTGTCAAACTCAGAAATCTGTACGGAATTTCAAACGGAACCCTTTTTCATTTCACGAAGGTAGTAGCTTGCTCTAGTTCCGTCAGCCATGACCAGGTAGAGAAGTCTTAAGTAATTCGTAATTGTGTTCTTAGCATCACCCGTACTGTGGATTGAACCTTCAACTCTAAGAACCTGTGGCGCAACGAATAAAGGTGCTAAGTAAAATTCAGTTCTAAGTGAGTTTTCTGGAGGTTGAAGGTCTAATCGTCACTACGGGCGATACTAAGAATACAATTATGAATTACTTGAGACTTCTACCCGGTCATGGCTGATGGAACAAGAGCAAGCTACCCTCGTGGATTAAATAAATTCCCTACAGATTCCCAAGTTTGGCAAGAAACATCTGAAGAAGGTATCAAAAACTGATAAGAGTAGACGACAGCGCCGGACAGTCTGGGTTGGAGATGTCAATTGTCAATGTTGTATCGAAATAGCGGCGGTCGAAAAAATAAGATTTGTTGTATGAAAAGTGAATAAGTTGTTCTTTTTGATCTGGGGGTCACCATGCCTGGCCTGGTTAGAAAAAAATTTCACTTGTCCGCACCAAGTCGTGGCCTGTACACAAGACAGGTGTGATCTGAACCGATAACAACAACCCAGGCATTTCGCCGACAAGTTGGTTTCGGTCGATGTAAGTTAAGGACTTACAACGATTGGTTAAATTTACATTTTCTCTGTTTCTGTGAGTGAGTCAAGGAGGGGAGAACCTCCCATCCTCCTCTCACCAGGGAACGGTGAGGGATGGATAAAATGAAAAAGAGGAAAGGAGAGGGCGGGGTGAAAATACGATTACCCGTCTCTGAATTGGGGAAATGCGGATTGAGAATCTCAAATATGGCAAAGAGAAAGATTTTTGTTCTCTGACTAAATTCTATTTCAATATAAGGCGAAGCGTAACAGGTTTCGGAGACTCCATTCTTTTCGATCCCCGAATCCACATCGTTCCCCCCTCCCCCTGGACTTTGGCAATCTCACCAAAAACCCAAAAATCGGCCAGACATATTAAGAGCGTTGATCCAAAACACCCAGAGTTAGGAGTTAGAAATTATAGAGCTACCTGGCCTTGTAATTATACAAGTTTATTTTCTATTTTCTTTACCAAATAATAATTCTTTTAAAAAAACTCAACAGAACGAGTTGTTTATTATTTCTCTGTTATTCGTTCTGCTACGATTGAGGTCTACATTTTGATGTCGCTGCGATCAGGATGTCACATTTTTGGGAGTTGTTGAATTTTCTTTATTTCTGAGTTTTAATTGAGTAGTCCGAATAATCCAAATTACTTGACTTTTGTATATGTCTCAAGGTAGAGAGCAAGCACGTCTCTCTGTACAGAAAAAGTGGAATGAAACTAGAAAGGTGTTGCACTTTTTGTAGCTTTGCAACAAATTTCACTTTTTTCTTTTAACTTAGTTCACCCCAAACAAGGCAAGTTGCCACTGTAGACGTAAGGAGCTACTGAATGCGATATCACATCTTTGCTTAACCGTAAATTTCCAAACTCCATAATCTTCTTTTCCTGCCAAAATAGCTTGTAATATGGAAATGAATTTAAAGCAACTCTCTGCTGTCACTAACACAACTGCTGTCTTCCCAATAAGTTCCTTCTTAAAGCAGTTGCTCTCCTCATATGCAAAGTAATGCCATCTATAAAAAATCCACCATGAACACAAATTCTTTTTTTTTCTGAAATTCATTTGCGTCCATGCGAACAACGGTCCACACACTTCAAAGCTGGTAACTCTTCATTTTTTTATTCCATTTTTACCGTAGGCAACATTGATTCTTTGTATCTTAAAATCACAGTACATAAACGTAAATTCTAGCCAGAAATGAATGAAATATGACATAAATCATAAATCTATGACGTCACGCAAAAAAGCTATAATTATTTCGTAAAGGAATGTATTATTTACTATTAAATGCAATATTTTCCATTTTTAAAAGTAAAATTTCAAAATGGCAATGTAAAAAAAATTGTGACTGACAGTCTGACAAAAAAATCTTGATATGAAAAAAAAAAAATGAAGTCCACTATAAAAGCAAAAAAATAGCTAAAGAAATGTATCCTGGATCGCCAAGGGAGATAACTCATATTTTTTTAGTTTTCTACTAAAAAAAATTAAATAAATACTAGATGAATTTGCGTAATTTTTTCTGTACAATCTTATTTTTCAGCTAACACGTAAGTTATGTATTTACGTGTTAACTGAAAATAAGATTGTACAGAAAAAATTATGCAAAACAACAGCAGAGGCACGAAATTTCTGGCAGGAATCAAAGTCAATGTTCTAGAAAAGACTGGATGTTATGCTTTTTTTCGTTTGTTTTTTAGTCATTTTAAACATTTTTTATTACTCCTATTTTTTTTTTTAATCCACAGACTCTTATGTTCCTGAGGGCTATATCACTTTTACCCAAGGCAATGAAGACCGAGAAGATACTCATCTAAGATACAGAGATGTGACTTCTCCGATTAATCCACAAGATCATAATTTGGATAGTTCCGGTAGCAAAGGTATGCTTAAACATGTTAACTCTGTTGCATTCGTCTAAAACCAATGTTTTTTTGTAGGGAATTCTATCTCTGAAAGAAAAGTAAGCTCTTGCACAAAAAAAAAAAATTGTAAAGATAAGTACAGAAAGTTAAATTAGAGCGACAGCTTTTGAAGAAAAGGAACCACAACCATGTATATATATTATTATTAATAGACAAGTAATAAAGAATGATATACAAAATAGGAAAACGTGAATATATAGAACTAGGAGAATACCCGTTGATTCCTTGAACAGAAACGTTTTGCACCAGTTTTATGCCTCCTTATAAAGATTAAAACCAAGAAGAATTGTGAAACAGCTGCTAGGTGTAAAGTGTTCAAATGTGGGTTATATTTTGTTTAATTTAGTTTTTTATGCCAAAGGGCTTGAAATCCTCATGAAAATTTAGATACTCCACAAATGGTTGGGTACAACAACCTCCAGTTGGAATAGATAATTTGCATTGAATTTGATTCATAGTCCCATTAGACACCAATTAAACATGATTATCTGAATTTCAATTTTTTAATATATACTTTTTAAGCCTTAAATTTGATAAATTTTCTAGAATCAAAATCATGTAATGGATTTTGATCACGATTGGAATCTAGACAGTAATCTTGATTTTAATCTTCATAATAAAGGAACATATCATGGCCGCCTCTTTTCAGGACTGCACATGTAATTGTGAAGCAAAGGTTGTAATCACAAACCACACCTCCTGAATTGGCACTGAATCCAGTGACAAGAAGTCCAGAACTACTGGAAACAATGCCGAAATAAGTGGGGAGCACATACAGCACATGGTATTCTCAAAATGGTCACAACCAGGCTCAACGTTGCTTAACTTAACGGGAACTGGTGTGTCAACGTGATTATAAAGGAACATAAAAGTGGTGCAAAACTGTTCTATTCTGGGAATTAGAACAGGTGGTGTTTCCTCAGTCGAACAAGATCACGCATGCCAAAGAGAACAGCCAGTTAATTGATTGTTAGTTGTGAGACTAAGAGGGGAGGTATAACAATCATATAAATGTAAATAAATAAATCCGTAATAATTGGCCCGTGTGTGTGTGTTATACAGTCATCGTGTCATGCATTTTTTCAATTTATTAGTGAGTCACCACTTAACAAGGCTAAAAACCACTCAAGGATAATAAGGATTAATGAGATGTATAGATTGGTAGTTGATGATGATGAATATTACAAGAGAATTGAAAATCTCCACATACCATCCACACTAAACAATGGTTGACCCGAAAACTAAATATAGTAAGAAGTGATATTTACGATGTTTCTGAAAGTGTTGTGGACCTGGGTAAAGCTGAATGAATGAGACAGGAACACATGGTTTAAATGAACAAAGGTATATATTATATAATAGAAAGAAAGATATTACAAGGAGAGGTTGCTCTCAACCGCCATTGCTGGTTTGCCTGGGAAGAAGAGAACAAGTATCACGTGCTTCCCGTATTTATAAGGTGGACGAGTCCATTAGTTCTTAGTAGGTAGGTACGGCACCATAACACCCCCCTTCCAAGCCTTACCTCCTCAGGAGTCTTAATAACGTTTCCTTTTCGGATCTATCTCTAGGTAGTCCGGAGCCATTCGTTTTCTTTTTGGTTGTCGTTTACGTGTGACTACCTGGGGTGCTGGTAAGTTGAAGGTGTCATATATCACGTCCATCATGTCTTCTCCTTGTGGGGCGCTGTCAGTGTCATCTGACAGTCTTTTTCTGATCTGATTTAGATGTCTCTTATGCGAGAACTGTGGTCCTTTTATGATATAGACCATCGATCCGATCCTCTTTTCAATTGTACCGGGTTCCCAGAACGATGCATTGTTTTTGAACATCTTAAAATATACCCTATCTCCTGGGTTGTATTTTTTCTTCGGTACCGTAGAGATTCGGTCATAATTATTATGTTTAGGTAATAATTTATCAAACACGGACTTCACATTCCGCGCAAACATCATCTCTGCGGGGGATAATGGTGATGCTATGTTCATGTTTTTTGTAATTCTATATACCTGTAAGAATTGTTGTAAAGCCTTCTCCTTAGGAGTATCACCGGCCTTTTTTAATGCTCTTTTTAATGTGTCTACGAAGCGTTCCGCCTGGCCGTTTGACCTAGGATGATACGGGGGCGTCGTTATATGTCTGATTTGAAACGTCGCGCAGAACTCCTCAAAATCTGATGACGTGAACTGTGTCCCATTATCACTCACCAAACAATCCACTACCCCAAAACGGGCAAATAGTTCATGTAGGAATCTTATCGTAACCTCTGACGTGGGACACTTGCAACGTAGTACCTCGGGCCACTTTGAAAAACTGTCGACTACGATTAAGTAGTAAAATCCTTCCAATGGTCCCGCGAAATCCACGTGAATTCTTTCCCACGGACGGTCGATCTTTGGCCATGGGCTATGCTTTATATGCGGTGCTTTTGCCGCTAAGGCACAGCCTTTACAAAGCTTTACTGCTTTTTCAATGTCATTGTCCATACCTGGCCAGTACACAAAACTCCTTATTAACCCTTTCATCCTGGTTATCCCTGGATGGCCAACATGAAAATCTTTCAGAATTTGCTTTTGTAGTTTTTCTGGGATGACCACCCTTTCGTTATGCATGAGTACGTCATCACAGAGTAAGAAACTCTTTGCCGCATGTAAATCCTTATCTACCAATTTCATTTTTGTTCTGGTGATAAATTCATCCTCTTGAGCTTCTTTTTTTATCTCGTATAGTGTCACCGGGAGCTCTATCACTGCGTTGCACAAAATCTCTTTAAAATCTCCTTCTGTTTGAAGAGACGCAATCACTGTGTCTTCTAGAGTCTCTCTCTGTTTTGGCACTAATCTCGACAATCCATCTGCATGATAGATTTTATTTGAATGCAAATGTTGCATTTTAAAGTTGTAGTTTAATAAGATAGTTCCCCATCTTTGTAGTCTATTAGCTGTATATACAGGTAGGCCTTTTTTAGATCCATAAATTGTAATTAGCGGCTTATGGTCTGTCTGTAAGGTAAATTGTCTACCATGTATGTATCGGTGAAACTTTGTTACTGCAAATATTATTGCTAGGGCTTTTTTCTCGATTTGAGAATACTGTTTTTCCGCTGGGAGCAAGGTCCTTGATGCATGTGCAATGGGTTTATGGGTTCCATCAGGCATTTTGTGTAGGATACATGCTCCTAAACCATATGAATTAGCATCGCTAGCTACGATTATGTCCAATTCTGGGTTGTAATGTGTTAGAAATAACTCTGACGTAAGTCTTTCTATGATTTTATTAAATGCATCCTGACATTCAGGTGTCCATACCCAGGCTTTACCTTTTTTTAATAGCTCATTTAATGGAGCACGCAAATTATGCATTTCTGGGATAAAAGCCTGGTAGTAATTTGCTAGGCCCAGAAAACTCTGTAATGTCATGACGTTTTCTGGCGCCGGCATGTTTTTTATTGCGGTAGCCCTTTCTGGGTCTGGTCTTCTGCCGTCCTTGTCGATCACATGACCCAGATATTTTATTTCCTCCAGGAAAAAATCACATTTTTCTTCTTTTACTTTGAACCCATAATCTTGGATTCTCGCAAACACTTTAAACCACGATGTGTGTTTATACATAACAGCTTAGAACAATCTTTATCCACCGGTATTTGTAGGTATGCCTCACTTAGGTCTATTTTTGAAAAAAGTCTTCCTCCATTTAAGCTTGTAAACACTTCTTCCGGGGTATGGAGTGGGTAGTGATAGTCCGCGAGGGCAGTATTCAGTCCTGTTGAAAAATCTGCACATACACGAATCTCATTAGATTTTTTCTTTACATAAACCGTGGGTGCTGCCCACTGGCTGTGTTGTACTTTTGATAAAATACCCATCTTTACCAGTCGGTCTAATTCAGCGTTTATTTTTTCAATCGAGGCGAAGGGTACTTTCCTTTCTTTTCTAAATACCGGCAGTACATTTTCTTTTAGACGGAATTTTGCAGTCATTTTAGTGCAGCATCCAAGACCGCCAGAAAAAACCTCTGGAAACGAGTTTTTTAATTCTCGTTGTAGTTTTTCCGATTCTGTTACGCGACTATTTATTTTTTTACAAAATGTATTTATCGGCAACTTCCATAAATCAAATGCCTGCATAAAATCTGAACCAAAAAGATTATTCGAATCCTTCAGTACCAGTAGTTTGAGTTTTTTAGTATTTCCCATTAGGGACACATTTGTGATTAATTCTCCTTCAAATGTAATTCTTTCACCAGTAACTGTGCTTGCCAGCCTGTTTGTTCTTGATAGAGTAGGTTTATTTAATCTCCTCCATGTATATAAATTTATAATGGAAACGTCTGAACCAGAATCCAATTGCAATTTTATATTTTTATCCAGGATTTTCACCTGTACATATTTTCTTATGTTCATGCCAGTTTCCTTCTTTGTCCTAGTGGCTTGAATCCGCATTTTATTTCCTCTGCCCGTTCTGCAGTGCGAACTTTTATGTCCAACTTTTTTGCATTTCATACAGGTTTTAAAACGGAATGGGCACTCATTGTACCAATGTGGATTACCACAGCGTGAACAAGGGCTTGGTGGCAATTTATTTATTTTTTTACTGGTTTGGTTTGTCTTTGTTACATCAAAATTATTATTTCTTATTTTTCTATAAGGTTGAGCTTTTGTTTTTTGATGTACCTTTTTTATATGCGCAATGCCGGACAGTTCAATGTCTTCTGAGTCCTGTTTTACATTTTTTTTGTAACTGCGCGATATTGTTTGTATCAGAAATTCCAATCTTTCATCATACTCCTTTTTGTGTAATAAAATATTTTGGTTCTGTTGTAATAAAAGCTTTTGAAATCTTTCCTCAGTTTGTTGTTGCTGGGAGATTTGGAATTTCATTAGTTCGGCGATTATAGACTTAATATCTTCCATATTGAACCATTTAGTTTCTGATTTTATTTAGAAAATTAATATTTTCTCATTATCTTATGATTTTATAAGAGTTCTTTTCTTTAAATTAGCGTTTGCTAGGCGCCGTTTTAATTATGAAAAGATTATGAAACTTTTCCTTTTCTCTATATACGCGTATATTCACTTATTTTTTTATTTTGAAAATTAATATTTTCTCGTTATTTAATGAATTTATAAGAAGTTCTTTTCTTTAAATTAGCGTTTGTAAGACGCCCTTTTAGTTATGAAAAGATTATGTAATGTTCTTTTTTTATACACGTTTTTAATTTTAACGAAGAGAAAAAAAATCTGTTTCACAATTAATTCTTTCTGCATTTTAAAATATTTCAGTACAAGTCGGAAAAGAGAGAGCGAAAATAAAACTGACCTTTTTTTTTATCGTGCGTCATTTTTTTTTTATGGAGTAACGCACGTGTGTTCATTTCATGTTTTTGATTCTTATCTGTTTTTAAAATGAAGCACGTGGTGTCGGTTTCATTTTTTTTTTTTGTGTGTGTTCGTCAAAAAAAACTCGCTGTGACGTTCGTCTAAAAAAAACAATACTCGCTTAATCTTGGTGTTCGGTATTTCTTTTTTTTTTTTTTTTTTTGTTAGTTTTCCAACCCAGAAAAAAAAAACGCGCATTCAATTTCAGTTGTTTTTGTTTTGTTTTTTGTTTTTTTGTTTTTTAACTAGTTTTCCCAAACTAGAGGAACGCGCACCCAATTTCAAGCTGTTTTTTTTTTTCGATAAGCAGTTTTAAAACTTAGAGCACAACAGGTCCATTTCAGTTTTCTTTTTCTTAAAAGAAAACAATTTTCTCGCACTTAAGAATTCAACGTGTTTTTTTTTTTCAGTAGAGTTCTCTTTTCTTCTCTCGACCGTACGGCAAAAACCTTTGTTTTTTTTTTTTTTTTTGTTTTTTTGTTTTTTTGCGTGCGGTTTCCTGCATTAACTGCGTGAGTGCATTTTCACGTGGTATTTTCAGTTTTTTTACCCAAGAGTTCGAATTGCCTCGTCGCCATTTGTTGTGGACCTGGGTAAAGCTGAATGAATGAGACAGGAACACATGGTTTAAAATGAACAAAGGTATATATTATATAATAGAAAGAAAGATATTACAAGGAGAGGTTGCTCTCAACCGCCATTGCTGGTTTGCCTGGGAAGAAGAGAACAAGTGTCACGTGCTTCCCGTATTTATAAGGTGGACGAGTCCATTAGTTCTTAGTAGGTAGGTACGGCACCATAACAGAAAGTAAAGCCAAAAATCCACTTTCTACTCTCCGTATTTCAAATATAACATGGCCAAACATTGAATTACCTACTAGACACCATCCTCGAGTGTCTTCGGCCTCAGGATAACCTGAGGATACTTACCCTAGAAGTAAACCCTGAGTAAATATATAAAATAACATAGTATTCGAAGCCCAAATAAGATCCCCTCACCACTGGATCATACGAGAGAAATATGCGCCTTTTTCAAGTTATGTTACCTTAAATAACAGCACTTAGCTGGACACTCCACCAGACTAGATGAATTTTCGTCCTGGAATCCAGTAAGACAAGAGAACACAAGAAAGATATAACAGGTCAATTGGGGAGAGGAAAATTAATATTCTTAACTTTATAAACTCAACGTTTGACATGTAAAGGAAAACTTTATTAGAATATTAGAATATCTATATATCTCATATAGAGATCAAAGGGCCCCTTGATTTCTGAGAACTTCAACTGAAGTAAAATGAAACAAAAAAGCTGACATATCTTTTTTCTTTTTTTATCAAAATTACTGACTTGTAAATTGAACTGTCAATGAATTGTGTATGGCAAATTATGTAAATGTGAATCTGTTTTTGTTTTTTGTTTTCGTTTTTCTTGTTCTCCTGATGATTCTTTTTTGACTGTAAAATTCAAATATTGTTTGATTATAGAGTTTCTGGGCGTAGAGAATGAGCATAAACAGCTTTGCTTGATAGGATTCTTTTTTACCTTATCTGAATCGAAATCAGTTGATATATATGTATCTATTTATTATTTGTGGTCGGACTTTGAAGGTTTAAGCTCAATAGATATTTAATGTTTTAACTCCAGAGCATGCAATAATAAACAATAAAAAATTAGATTCTAGTATGATGCAAATTGATGAAATGAACCTGCTTAAAATGCTTTAATGATTTTTTTGTTGTTTTTTGGGGACCAAATTTTGGCCTTTTCTTCTGATGAGTCTCACTCATTGGAAATTCTGTGTTTTGGGTGTCTGAGTGATGATGAAACGGACCGTAAAGAACTGGATCCCTTTAAGAATGAATAAATGCATGGTGACTGAGATCTAATTTTCTATTGTTTACTTACATATATAGTATGAAAATATCCTTATGGCAAGTACACGGAAACGTTTATTTCATTCCGGGAGGAAATCATTAGACTAAGCTCCTACTCATGTACTGAACACTGTTAAAATAAATACTAAAAATATATACACGTAATATATACGAGTGTACACCCTCCGTAATATATACGAGTGTACACCCTTCGCCAGTGACTATAATATTAATATAAAATAATTTGATTAAGTAAGTTTCCAGTTTGAAGTTATATTTTGTTGCCTTTTAACTTCACCGATTGAGACGTTATTTTATATGAATATTAGTGCGAACACTGACAAAGCATTTTTTTTTTGCCGGAGGGGGGTACACTGTAGGAGTTAGCGGATAGATAATTTTCACATTTTCTTTTTTTTTTCTTTTGAACTTTTAGATTCTTATGATGCTGAAGATGAAAGCACAGTCTTTTCCCGGACGGGAGCTTTGACCATTCGGAGTAATTCCAGTTCAAGTGGAGGACTAGCTGCTGCGTTGGGCCTCTCTCCAGACAACGATGATATTCTTGCTCCATCTTTGGTCGGAATTCTTCCACAGGATGCGCGAAACATTTCTCAAGAAGTCTGTCCAGCTTTGTCCACAAATTTACATTCCTCTCAACTTCCTGACAATAAGCAAATGGTTGCCGACAATTCCAGAGATAATGTCCATGCCATGGCCCGTCTTGGCATCGACTCTCCCAATGACTATGAAGCTAAATACTTTTCTGATCGAGGTTATTCTTCCGATCCCTGTCGATCGACGTGGGGCGCAACCGTTTATGATTTTCAAATCGGCTCCAATGAAGTTTTTTCAATGTTTTCAGAAAATAGATACAAACCTTTTAGTGGCAAGAACAAATTCCAGCTACCGTTGCCAGACAATCGGAGAGACTTCAATCGCCTTGGAGCTAATCAGTCTTCCTTTCAGGATCCAGAAACTCATTCCGGACAGAGTCTGTTACAGTTGCCGTTTCCATCTCGGAACCCATTAACCGATCCTTACACAAGGGCATCCAATTTTTCTCCAAAATGTTCGTCGACTTCGGAAGAGAACCAGACGAATGGAAAAAGTGGAGGCTCTAATGACGGCTCCATTTTAAGTTTCAGACCTCCCGTCTCACAGAATGAAAGAACGTTTCTCTCGGAGCGGTCAGAGGTAGATCTGGAACAGTTTAATCTTGGCTATTTAACGACCTCTTCGGCTTTCTCAACATCTGCGGAGAACAAAATGCCACAATCTTATTTTGCTTTGGAAACCCACGGCTCGGCTTTTGATGGCTTTATCCAAGGGCAGACATCTACATCATCTAATAGTCTATTCTCAAATGATTTACCTGTGAGTGCTGAAGATCAGCATCCTTCGATAACCTGCGAGACGAGCTCATCTCCTGCCTTACTCACAAATGCCCCAATGATAGACATTGGCAATGGCATTGTTTCAGCCAACGAGATGCACAGTAATTCCAATAAACCCGAAACCCTTGTTGAACTTTTGTTGCAGCTTGGACTTCTAAAATATCAGACGATCTTCGAAGAACAAGATGTGGATTTACAAGTATTTCTTTCCCTCACAGATAATGACCTGAAGGAGATTGGAATTAAGTAAGTGGATAAAAAATTTATTTTATTCTTGACCGAATATGATGATGATTAAAACATTTTATTTTTTATTCTCATTTTTTTTTATTATTGTATTTTTTAGGTAAAGTGAAAGTGTCTCTCTCTCTTTCTCTTTCTCTCTCCCTCTACCCCCCCCCCCACACACACAAATCATCGAGGTCCTGGCTATTGAGGGAGGAGGAGTATTACATTTATTTGTTTTGCCATTTTTTTTTTTACGGACCAATTTTTTTATATTTTTTCTTTCCACCATACTTACAACTGATGTTTTTGCATTAAATAATAACCCATAAGAGGTTGATATGACAAACGAATCAGGAGACAGGAGTTCTGCGCCTCAAATTGGTCTGTTGCCGAATTGCAGCGTCCGCTGTGACGGTACAAGCCTATCCTAGGTCGGCAGGCTCTGTTGCAGTTGCCACAGATGTAGGTGGTGTCTGGTTGCGAGAGCTCTGATGCAGCCCTCTGCCGTTTATGCTCTCTCCTCTCCTCACTCCTCTTGCAGCACGGCTTTACAGCACTTGACGGCTCTTCTCCAGCGACTGAAAAGCTGTAAAGGCAACTCTTACTCCCCTTGCACACTGGATGACATCATTCATTTGTGACTTCACAAAAATAATGACGTCTGCCATTAAAGCAGATGGGGGGGCACAGTGAATGATGATGTCACAAAATGATGACATCATCCATCAAATCAGAGACCCTAGTATAAATGAATAAATGCAAAAGTTTAGACCATTTCTCGTGCTAACGGTAAAAGTCAAAATGCCTTTATTTCAAGTTAATTCAACTTTACACAATATAGACGCACCATCGTTTCTATATATTGCTTATGTATATATGTGATATCAGTCACAAGGTTTAATTTGCATATTACTTTTGAAAAAGGGCATTTTATTAATTAACAATTATTTCTTATTGTTTTTTAATTCAATGTTTGTTTTGATTTTAATATAACAAATAGTTCTGTTTCGCAACATTTGTGTTCAAACGTGCCTTTAGAGGAAGCCACTTGATTTTCAACAAGTTGCGATCTATTTTCTAAATTGCAAGTGTAAAGGTATTTATACAAACAAAGTTATGGATGAAATGTTTATTATTTTAGATGAACTTTGCAAAGCGATAGAAAGCCAGCTTGTATATTACTAAAACTGTTTGTTTGTCCCTGTGCACACTTAATGACATCACAAAAGGACGTGATTTTTTTAATTTTTTTATCTCCCTCCCACAGCAGTAAGATCTGAGACACTAGGTCGGAAAGTGGGATTGAAAAGCCAGCGCCCTAGAGGATGAGCATTCTGGCCTACAAAAAATGTCTGGGCAGCCTCAGGCGATTAGCTTTCTACAGAATTAACTTTCTACCAAGTTATTCAGGGTGTTCACACATAATTGCCGAGTGTATTTTTCATGACATTTTCATTTCCATGCTATACATAAATATTAAGAATGCGATATTTTAACGTCAGAAAAGTTTATGAAACTTGAATTTTTAAAAAAAAAAACGGACTGAAAAATTATGAGTTAGGTATATTATTATATTATTAGGATTTATTTTTGGCCAGACAGAGATGATGTGCAAGAAGTAAGCACACAATTTATTCTGAAAATTGGTTTGGTCCCAGAATGCTTAAGTTCTGGGAGATTATGGAAAATTCCATGCCATGAAAATCTTCAAGATTTTTATGAAAAGTTTTTCTGCTTTATATTTTTGAAAACTAAAATCTATACTAAAATTTGTAAGTTACTTTGAATGAATTTTTATTTGCGTGAATGAATCTCAAAACCAATTCATACGGCAACAAAAAATAATGTAATTTTATGTTTTTTATCGTTTTATGTATTTTTCCCTTGAAGATGAATAGTGAATATATATTGAAACTAATCCTAAGTCCTATCCCCCATAAATAAAGACGCACAGAATTTATTTCCCATAGAAAAAGAATTGATTAACTGACCTTAAAACGCTAGAATTACGCAAAAATGGTGAATTATTTTACATTAAATTTATGTGAAACTAATCCCCCACTCTAAATTCTAAATTGTTTTTTCTTTCTGCTTAGTTTTCAAGGTGTTCACACGTAATTGCCCCTGGCCCTACCACTAACATTAAGTCCGAGTGGCAAGCCCCTCTTCCTTCCACGAAGACCCTCTTGAAACTACAAAAATAGCCCCCCCCACCCAAAAGAAAACAAAGGAGAGCCCCCCCCCCCCAAAAAAAAACGCACAGTATTCATCTACTATAGAAAAAAAAAATGATTAACTGCCCTAAAACGCTATAATGGCCCTGAAAGATGGGATTATTCTACATTAAATTTATGTGAAACTAATCCTCACTCTAAATTTTTAAATAATTGTTTTTGTTTCTTTCTTTCTGCCAAGTTTTTCAGTGTTCACATGTAATTGCCTTAAAGAAAGGTTGAATCTCATATGTTTAAATAAAAATCTTGTGATAAAGTAATAAGTAAAAAAATGCTAATATTCGTACCTTTATTCTCTAAATAATCGGTTTATAGAGATACATAAAATCTGAGTGCAGAATCTGAAAGAGCATACAATTTTACATAATAATGGCAAGTTTTATCAAAATTGCTCCAGGAATAAAGAAACTATGACAAAATTACTGAATTTATTGTTGTGAATTGGTCCGTGATTTTAAGTAATTTGTGCGTTAAAATGATGTCAACTTTTAACCCCAAAACCTTTAAATTCTCATAACTTTTGAACCACTAGGGATATTTGCATAATTCAAACAGTTTTGAACTCCATTTACTGAGCTCTTAATAACTATTGCGATTAAATAACAATAATTTAAAATAAAAAAATCAACTGGGAATGCTTGTCAAGCGAAAACTTGATGGACCATGTCTGGAGAAAGACATTTCAGACACAAAAATTCTTCACACCCTAAACAAAAAGTGCCACTTGTCATATGTAAGTGCGCCTAAATAACATAATATCCAATATAATTTCTTTTCTAGAGTCTGGTAGCTGGGAAACATGTCCAAACCACGTTAATGTTTTTTTTCTTTCAAATAACTTTATTTGGCATTAAATAACCCATTTGTATATAGGAACTATCAATGCATTGTAGAGTCTTAACTACAAAGTGATTGATATATCATCCTCCGCCGTATCTTTTCTTTTAGATGTCCAAATGCAGAAGTTGGCATTTATATTCTTCTACTAAGGTCAGCCATCTTGCTGTATATGCATGCAGCAAGATGGCTGATTATGAAATTCCTAAAAATGCTCATAACTTGTCCATAATTTACCCTAAACAAGAAGCGTCACTTATCGTATGCATAATATAATCTCCTTGATTCGTGCATTGTCGCGCACGGTAAAAACAATGCAAGACAAGTTGTAGGGATAACTTAATTGTGCTCGGGGTGTTCATGTGTGATACCATTGTGGCTTGGGATCCAAACGCTATCTGTTGATCGTTGTCCTGTCGTGTCAAGATTCTCCTCTTGTCGTTTTCCTTAAACCCATGTCATCAACCAGTCTCTAACTCATCTGCTCCATCTCCAGAAATCCGATACGTCTGGTTCCCCAGTTTTACCTGAACCGGAAATAAATTCTTCCATTGGAAGCCCTTCCCCTGGCTAATTGTTGATGGCGTCACTTTGTCTGTACAACACAATTGCTCTGTGTCGCTTTCATATTGTCATTTACTTCCGTATTGTCATTTTCGTATTGTCGTCCACTTCCTAGCTAACGTTCTCTAGTGGAAAGGGATGGAGGTGAGGGGGAGGCAGTCGATAGTATCACGCATTATATATAACATATATTTTTGTGATTGTCTTATGTCAGGTTATTTGGACCTCGTCGCAAGATGACCAGTGCCATTGCTCGTTGGCACAGTGATGTCCGTTCGCCGTCTGATGGTTTAGAGAGAGCCTATGCGGACCGCTTGGAAGCTGAAATGCAAGAAATGGCCATACAACTTCATCAGGTAAAATTATAACATATTTGCATGCGTCTTTAAAAGTGGACACTCGAAAAATATGAATTTCTGTGTGCCCATTTTTGCATATGGAAGATTTAATCGAAAGTTTCAAATGAAAAGAGCAAAGAAGCTGAAGAAAGCAGAAGTCTTCAAGATCAAAGAGACTTCCACAAAGTCAACTAAAATAACAATTCACGAACTCGCACAAAAGATGAAAATAAAATGATAAAACAGCAAAAACAAAAACTATCAAAAGTATACGAGTGGAAGAAGTCAAAAGTCAAATCTGCGTAGTGTGACCTAAAAGTTGCATCTTTTCCAAAAATGTAATTTAATAAACAGATTTTGTAAATATTTTATCTTTGAAGTTATCTGATACTTTCAACATAGATCATCACATTACAAATGATCTTCATTTCAGTTTGTAATGTATGTACTGATTTCACAGAAACATAGTTTTCTTACTAAAAGAATTTGTTTTTCCAATTGAAATTTATATAAAATTTGAAGCTCGGATATCACTCTGCTTCTACTGTCCGGAAATTTTGTGCCAAATTTGAAAGGAAATGAAAAGTCAAAAAACAAATATGCCATTAAATATTTAATCTCCCTCGGATCAGTCGAAATTATGCAGCTGATCTAGAAGTTGACCTGGGTTCAGTTGTGGGTACGAAATGGCTTGTTTCATTTAATCCAGTTAAGACTCAGCTCGTGTCTTTCAATCATAGGCGTGTCCCTTTTCTTCCTGAGATTCTCATGGATGGCTCTGCTCTTGAGCAGAAATCGACTCTGAAACTTCTTGGTTTTTCTCTTTCATCAAATCTTTCTTGGAGTTCATACATTAGATCCATTGCTCTTTCCGCTTCTCGTAAAGTCGGTTCTCTCTATCGCTCCAAACACTTTCTCACACCTGAGGCTATTCTCTATCTTTACAAACCTACAATCAGACCATGTATGGAGTACTGTTGTCATATTTGGGATGGTAAATGTCTTCCCCAATTTAAGGATTCTTGATAAGGTGCAGAAACGTATCTGTAGTTTGATTGGCCCTACCCTCTCTTCTTCTCTGCACCCTCTCTCTCACAGACATGATGTTGCTAGTCTCAGTCTTTTCTATAAATACTATTATGGCATGTGTTCTTCGGAATTATGTTATCTATTTCCTGCTTCTTTTGTTCCAGCTCTCTCCATCAATTCACTGTTTTGATAACTCATTGTAATACAGCTTCCTATTCCAGTAGCTTCTTTCCCAGAACCGCAGGCTTGTGGAACTCTCTTCCTGCTGACTGTTTTCCTTCTACCTATAACTTTGATTTTTTCAAGCTAATGCCAATAGGCATCTTCTGTCTTTGCGATAACCATATTTGTTCTTACATGCCTTGTCTGGAGCGATTTTGCATTTTTTTTTTTTAAATCACTTATGAATTGTGGATTTTAATGTGTTAAGCCTTTCGACTAGTGTGGGTTATTCTCAATTAATGTCTTGATTTGGTCGTCAGACGTTTTCTGATATTACGCAAGCTGACTGTCCGGTTCTCACTGTTCAGTGGGTCAACTGTCTCCAGATTCCACTCTGTGCGGTCTTGTCTAATCACTTGCTTTCAAGTTTTCCTTAGCCAGCCAACCTTCATGCAATTTAAAAAGCATCCATGCTTCTACAGTTGTTTATCCAGGAGAAGGAACGCTCCACATAACCATACCAGCATAACAATGAAATTATATTAATTTCTACAATGTACAGATTTAAAAAAAAAAGAAAAAGAAGTCTAGTCGAATTTAAATGTCATTTTAATTAATTTAGTGGTCTAAAATCCTGGTCGACCTTTTCTTTCATTAATAATATATAATCACCTTTGACTTAAGTCTTTTAATGTTAAGGAGTTAAACAGTAACTAAAAATAAATTGTTTTCAACTCTCGTTAATTTTAAATAAATGAAAATGAAAAAGAAAAATTGTCTTAAAAATGAATTATAATTAATAGAAGAATGAAAAGTATCAATTTTTAGCGTCCAAAATTCACCTTTCCATTTGGTACTGTGCTGCTATCAGAGCACCATATGTTTTGTATATGATTACTACTTGTTTGTTATTTTCTAAACAAATAGTCTGTAAACGATACTTTGTGTTTAACTCATAGGTTGGACCCTGACAGGTACTACCACTACTCCGAATCAAAATGGACCTGGGAGTAATGAGAATTAATGGATGACCTCATTATTCCCCAAACTTCAAAATTTGGGTCTCAGAACGGAATGCAGTTATTTTCCATAACCAGTATGATTTGGGATTGAGGTGGCGTGTGGGAGTTAGAGAGAGCTCGAGTAATTGATAGGGTTGAGAATTAGGGTAGGCACAGAAAAAAAAGGTAGAGTTAGTTTTCAGGATGGTCGGGTGAGACAGCGGCACCATGCCCAAGGTTGTTCGAGGCAGTTTAGTGTCTTCCCCAAGACAACTTAATTGTAATACCATGTCATTTTTATAGATTGACGCTAAAAGGATTCATTTTTTTTTTTATGTCACAATTTTATATTTTGACGAGGCATCACGATTGGATGATGTGTTTTTTGTTTCTTTTCTTGCATTTCTTTGGATTTTTGATGGTCAGGCAAATTCCCAAGTCAAAACACTTGACGCTCAAATTCTTCAAGAACAAAAGCTTCGGTCTGTGACTGAGGGATGCTTTATGGAAGAGAGGGCACTTCGACAAAGGGAAAAACGCCAAATGGAGGATCTGTGTATACGTTGTGAACAAACGCAGGAAGTTTTTGAACGACTTGGGTAAGGAAACATTTTCTTTTCTGGAATTCTTCCATTTTTCATTAATGTCAAATTCTTTATTTTTGGCAAAATATTCAGAGTGTTCGTTATTAGGCAAGGATCAAGTGTAAGTTGAACAATCCAGGGAAAGAGGTTGTGTCTTCCACTGCATTTCTGTGTCGTAGTAATGAAAGGGAACCGTCGGGTCGCCATTGACTATGGTTGATCCATTGAACAAAGAAACCTGGCGATTTCAAGGTGCAATAACTTGAAACTTTTCATTTTCAGGCAATTTTTATTTTTTAAATATTTCTTCTATTTCTATTTTTTCTTTTATTTTGTAATTTTATTATCTTGTATTCTTTTTTATTATTTTATTTTTATTTAAAAAAAAAATTTCTTCTAATTTTAATTTTTTTCTTCTATTTAAAAAAAATTTTTTTCTTTTTATTCTTCTATTTAATATTTTTAATTTGTTTTCTTTTCTTTATTTTTTTCTCTCTTTTCCTCTTAACATCCCTAATTTCAAGTGCTTGCTTTTCTAGAGAATAAACAAACTTTTTTATGTTTTTGAATTTGGATTTTTTGGACTATTATTCTCATCTTGGATGTTACATTCATAAGATTTCAGCCGATGTGAACTCCGACCTTCTTTGAGTGCATCTTTTCGAAATTAGGAATCTTTGTGTCCCTATTTACTTGTCTCCCCACGAGGGCAAAGTTGACACAAGGGCTTTTGTTTTATGTGGTGGATATCTAGCTCCTCAAATAGGTCTGGATGGGACAAAAATAAAAATTGTCTCTGTCAAGAAGGACCTCTTCTTTTCTGATAGAGGACTGAACAAATACTACACTTTGATCCTAGTCCAGGTCAGAGAACTTTGCCGAATTCGGAAATCTATACAGAATTTCAAAATTGAACCTTTTATTTATTCTACGGGAGTACATTGTTCTTGTTCCTTCAACCATGAATGTTTTAAAAGTGGGATTTTTTTTTTTTAATAACCAAAGCAAGGTGCCACTGTAGATAGAAGGGGCTACTGAGAATTAGGGTGAAAGTTTAGGGGAGTCATCCTAGATTGGGAGCTGTGCAGCGAGATGCTTGTTCACATTAGTTTTAAATTTCTGCATGTCGGGAAAATGGGAACCGAGAAGGAGTTTCAAAAGCCAGCAGCTCGAGGGAAGAAGCTATTGGAGTAGAAGGCTCTCCAGCATCTGGGGACCTCCACAGTGAATGGATGGGATTTAGCTGATTGTCAGCTTGGTCGGGTGTATTTACATCGAGTGGGCACCAGAGCAGCAAGTTCATTGGAGCACATTCCATTGAAGTACTTGTAAAACAAGCACAAGGATGCAACATTGTGGAGATGGGACAACGGCTGGAGCTTGGTGGATAGTGAGGGACCCATCAGATTAATAACTCTGTTTTGGACCTTTTCTAAGAGGGAGAGACTGATGGATGGTGCATGATGCATGGGTAAATGGTGACTTTGTAGGGATATAGGATACTGTCAGGTGTGATAAGTTTTCTAGCACGGTAGAGGGAGCCCACTTTCTTTGCATTATGTTAATTATGTTATTCTTGAATAAAGGGTTCAGTTCAAAAATCCATAGATATTCCAGAGTTCCACAAACTCGAAAAAGGTCGGAGGTTACATCGGCCCGACCATTGTTGAAAATAACAATGGCGATAGACCGACGAACAGCATCCCTTATAGAAATACTTAGACGCATTTAAAATAATATGCGTCCATTCAATCTGCACACTTATTGAAAAACATTCTATTTTAAACTGGAGAAGACAAAACAAAAATTGTATTTAAAAATTATGCGTGACAGACGATATCCCAAATCCTAACGTGGATTTATACTACACGTTTTCTTTCCCAATATTAGGGTGTTTGCCTTCCAACATTTCAAAGTTTGAAATCCACTTACAGCTGACCAAACCCGACTGCTTATTTCTGTGTAAAACTGGTCGCCTGTCAATTTCTATCTTCATCAAGACTCCAGATTATTCTAACATGACACCATTCAATTAAATGAAAAGAATGCGAAAATACATAAAGATGCACCTGAAGAAGGTCGGAGGTTACATCAGCCAGAACATTGTTAAAATAGTAGTTCAAATAATACAAACATTTTTTTTTATATTACACCAACTCTACGTTATTATAATAAAATACTAGGTTAATTCTGACCCCATCCAATCTCTCATTTTTAGAGTCCATCTATATATTTCTTTTTATGAAACGTTTTGATTGGTGTCCCGTTTCTCTGAGAAATTACTTTTCTTATCTTATTGACCTGTCATGAACTTTGTGGTTGACCAAGATGCATTTTCAAGTCTGTCTGTATGCCAAGTTTGGTTGAACTCAAATAAGTACTTTATTAGACTATATTTGTAGACAAAAAAATAAATAAAAAAATTATGATTGTGGATTGATTTTCTTTGTCATTGGAAAGCAACTAACCAATGTGTGTGTATATATATATATATATATATATATATATATATATATATATATATTATAATATAAAATGAAATAATAAAATAAGGTACCAATCAAATTTTATTAAAATTTAATATATATATATATATATATATATATATATATATATATATTATAAGTGCATTTCAATGACCAAATCAATCCATACCTTTCATCTGTTCATTCAGTTTCTTAGTCGTGATATTTCGTTGAACGACCACTACCATTATTTTCTTGCCTGTAAGACAAGAAATTTTTGGTATTCGCTGATATATGAGGCTAAAAAGATTGGAAGAACAAGAAAACTATAGTCGCGGTCGTTCGACGAAATATGAAAATGAATGAACAGATGAAAAGTATGGATTGATTGTTCCTTAAGTAATTGGAATGCATCTATAATATATATATATATATATATATATATATATATATATAAAGTGGTGTACTAAAAGCGAACTTGAAGAGTATACAGCTCAATATCCAGGATAGAGCAGGTAGATATGAACAGCTCAATATCCAGGATAGAGCAGGTAGATATGAACAGCTCAATATCCAGGATAGAGCAGGTAGATATGAACAGCTCAATATCCAGGATAGAGCAGGTAGATATGAACAGCTCAATATCCAGGATAGAGCAGGTAGATATGAACAGCTCAATATCCAGGATAGAGCAGGTAAATATGAACGGCTCAATATCCAGGATAGAGCAGGTTGAACAGCTCAATATCCAGGATAAAGCAGGTAGATATGAACAGCTCAATATCCAGGATAGAGCAGGTAGATATGAACAGCTCAATATCCAGGATAGAGCAGGTAGATATGAACAGCTCAATATCCAGGATAGAGCAGGTAGATATGAACAGCTCAATATCCAGGATAGAGCAGGTAGATATGAACAGCTCAATATCCAGGATAAAGCAGGTAGATATGAACAGCTCAATATCCAGGATAGAGCAGGTAGATATGAACAGCTCAATATCCAGGATAGAGCAGGTAGATATGAACAGCTCAATATCCAGGATAGAGCAGGTAGATATGAACAGCTCAATATCCAGGATAGAGCAGGTAGATATGAACGGCTCAATATCCAGGATAGAGCAGGTTGAACAGCTCAATATCCAGGATAAAGCAGGTAGATATGAACAGCTCAATATCCAGGATAGAGCAGGTAGATATGAACAGCTCAATATCCAGGATAGAGCAGGTAGATATGAACAGCTCAATATCCAGGATAGAGCAGGTAGATATGAACAGCTCAATATCCAGGATAGAGCAGGTAGATATGAACAGCTCAATATCCAGGATAGAGCAGGTAGATATGAACAGCTCAATATCCAGGATAGAGCAGGTTGAACAGCTCAATATCCAGGATAGAGCAGGTAGATATGAACAGCTCAATATCCAGGATAAAGCAGGTAGATATGAACAGCTTAATATCCAGGATAGAGCAGGTAGATATGAACAGCTCAATATCCAGGATAGAGCAGGTAGATATGAACAGCTCAATATCCAGGATAGAGCAGGTAGATATGAACAGCTCAATATCCAGGATAGAGCAGGTAGATATGAACAGCTCAATATCCAGGATAGAGCAGGTAGATATGAACAGCTCAATATCCAGGATAGAGCAGGTAGATATGAACAGCTCAATATCCAGGATAGAGCAGGTAGATATGAACAGCTCATCCACGAACGTACCTCTTATTGGACTTTTTACCCTTTGGATTTTCTATTTTCGCCGCACCTGAAGTTGTGGCTTCTTGGAATTTAACTTTGAATCCTCTTACACAACCTCTCGTGCCTTTTAACGACCTACCTGTCTACATCTCATTCTCTCTGCTGGACTTTTCGACACCGGACTTTTTAGCAATCGGACATTTGCTTGCATTCGGGCAGAGTTTTGCCCTATGTTTCTTTCCCTACAATTTTTATTGTATTTTTTTAATTTTAAATCTTGGCCTTTGCCAACTTATCTATCCCAGCGACTTCCTCTGATGATAAGATTTTGATCTTTGAAAAGCCTGGCTTAAGGAAAATTTAACTTGAATAAATTGCCTTTCTGCGGAATATACCTTGCTCTGAGCAATTGAATTGAATTTTTATTTGGCTTTTGCTTCTCTAATTCCTTTCCATTCTTCCTCATATATATATATATATATATATATATATATATATATATATTATTAATGCTCTGAAGCCTGTAATGCTACTTCATTGAGCTTGCAATTTGAAACATTTTCGGATATTATAAAAATGTACATTGTTTGTAGAACACATACACACACACACATATATGTGTGTGTGTGTGTGTGAACTGTTGGGTCACCCATTGAGATCAGGTTAGATCAGTGGTTCCCAACCTTTTTGCTGTCATTTCCCCCTGCACCCAATTCAACGATCCAGCTTTCCCCCTTCATGTGTATGAGAGAAAGAACAGTTGAAACACACTGAGACTATTTACTAATTTATTTTTCAAATGCACTAATACAACTAACATTAAATTTTAGTGAATACGAACATTAACACAGCATTTTAGTGTGACTTTTGGCGTTGTTTGACATTTACAAGTCCTTCAATATCTGGGGGAGTTATAGAGAGCGCACATCGAAGATCCGCCTTCACATCCAACTTGTTCTGTGCCTTTGTTTTGAGGTGTACCAGTGCCGAAAATCCTGTATCACACAGGTAAGTGGAAAAAAACTGGACCAATATACGCAGAGCATTTGTCGCAAGAAGCGGATAGGTTCCTCGGACTTGGGTCCAAAACTCCTCCAGTTCCATATTATGAAAGGCATCCTTCGCTGCAGAGTCGTTTTTCAAGTCCAGGAACTCTTCCTGCCACGATTCTGGTACATCATCAACGTTCCTCTTAAATGGGTCTCTGATAAGCTTGTTCTCGATGCTTTCATTTGTGATCCCCAGGAAGTAATACTTGAATTCTTCCTTTAAGCTTTTGAGGTGTTGCTTGATATCCTCGGCTATTGGATCAGGCAGACCATCCTCCATATCCTCCACACATTCGTTCAGAGCCAGAAATAAAGAAAAACTTCCACTCCCCGCTCTTTTCTTCCACAGTTCCAGTTTAGCCACGAAAGCTGTGATCTTGTCTGACTGAAAAAGAATGTTCGTCCCTTTGCCCTGCAGTTTTCTGTTGAGCTCGTTCAATGCACTGAAAATATCGGACAAGTAGGACAGCCGCACACGAAAAAAGTCACCCTCCAACGCCTTCAGAAGCATAACATTATCTTGAGCCCGAAGAATGGCTACCACCTCATCAAACAATTCTAGGACTCGCTGCAGCATGTTTCCTTTCGAGAGCCACGTCACCTGAGTATGAAACAGCAACGATTCGTGATCGGCTTCCATGCCTTCACAGAGCCGACGGAATAGCCGAGTGTTCAGAGCGGAACCCTTGATAAAGTTTACGACTTTGATGACAGTGTCGAGATGCTGCTTGAAGTTCTTGGGGAGAGTTCTCGAAGCAAGAGCTTCTTTGTGGATCAGGCAGTGTGTCGCTTCTACTGCTGGATTCTTTTTCTTGACGAGCGTGACGAACCCCGATCGAGAGCCAATCATGGCTGGGGCACCATCGGTGCACACCCCAACCAGAGACTCCCAGCTGATGTTGCTATCTTCGAAAAAGTCATTAATAAGGTCCATCACATCCTGAGCTTTGGTCATGGTCTGGAGAGGTTTGCAGAAGAGGAATTCTTCTGCAATTCCTTTTTTGGTGGTATAACGAACAAATACCAACATCTGGGACAGATTCGCAACATCGGTCGATTCGTCGAGTTGAATTGAAAAAAAAACTGTGAGCCTCGAACCTTCTGAACAACTTGATCCTTGATGCTCTCCGCCATATCATTGATCCGTGACCGAATGGTGTTGTTTGAAAGGGAAATCTGGGCCATCTTGTTGTGGGCAGCCTCACCAAGGACCATCTTCACGCACTGCAGCATACAGGGTTTCACCAATATTTCACCAATTGTGTGTGGTTTCTTCTCCCTCACAATCTTGTAGGAGACTTCGAATGACGCTTTCGTTTGCTGACGAAACGTTCCAGTTGAGTTCAGTCTAGTCTTCTTCAGATTATTTTCTTTCAGCTTGAAGTATTCACGATTCTTGTTCTGTAGTTCGGGATGGCATCCTTGAAGGTGTTGTTTCAGTTGGAATGGCTTCATGCTACCATTCCCCAAGGTCTTTGTGCAGATGACACATTGTGGCAGATGTTCCCCGTTATTCACAATGAACGTAAAACCCAAGTCTAGATACGCTTCTGAATATGTTCGTTTTTTTGACATGATCACTTGCGAAACTGAAAAAAAACAAGAGAGAGTATATTAAGATATGTAATAATGAAATCAACCTACTCTATCATCTGTGCGAAAATAACATTCTATCAATATAAACAAAAGTAAAACAAAATGTATGATGGTTTCGAATTAATTAAAAATAGGTGGAGATTTTTTTAAATTACACCCGTATAGAAGTAGTTGAAAAATTTGATATACAAGGTCATAGATAAAAAAAACTTAAGTTTAATTATCATGTTTATAAAATTGCATTAATAAAATAATTGGTATTCTAAAGATTAGGCTAACAATATACAAGCATCTTTTTTCGTCATATTTGAACTATAGCATTTTTAAAAATTACCCATATGAGAAAAAGCGCATTGAAATTTTACAAAAAAAAAGCATTGAAAATTGTTTTTTTTATCTCAAATATAGAGACCATACTGGTGCTATTTTTTGTGAAAATAATCTTTTATGGCAGAAAGACTTATTATATCTTGAGTAGCTATGTTTTTGTTTAAAAAAACTTAACCACTCATTTACATAATGTCTTTGGCAACTTTATTAAATAAAACCTAGTAGTACTTTACGAAACTAGAAATGTTAATCAAACAATAAGGGTTGACTACAGACTTAAGGGCTCTAATATTTCTATTATTAAAAAACTAATGAATTCTCCAAAAATATAATTTTTTTATTTGACAATTTTCATGTTTCTCAATTATCTCTCAAAAAAGAGTAAAGCATTACCTCTTATCCTTAAATAAAAGTTATTATTAAATTTTATATTTGTGTCAAAGATATTGTGGTGACCCAAGTTGGAAGGCTTGGACAAATTGACGTTAATAATAATTATTATTATAATTATTAATTTTAGTAATATTATTATAATTATTATTATTAATTATTATTATTATAATAATAATAAAAAAATTATATTCAAATTTATAAACTAATACTTTATAAATATAATAATGATAATATTAATAATAATAATAATAATAATAATAATAATAATAATAATAATTATAATAATAATATTACTAATATTAATAAATAAAAATACTATTAATAATAATAAATATTATAGTAAATATTATAAAATGCTAATAAATATAATAATGAAAATATTAATAATACTAAGAGTAATAATAAAAATGAATACTAATAATATTAAAATTAATAATTAAAAATAAGAAATATAATACTGATAATAATAATAATAGTAATTATAATAATATTACTAAAATTAATAATTAAAAATAATAGTAATATATAAGATTAATAATACTAAAATTAATAATTAAAAATAATAGTAATTACAAATATATTATAATTACAAAATTTGATTATAATTTTTTGGTGCTTCTTGCTTAAAAGTCCGAAAAAAAGATTTATTTGTCTTTTACTGTTTAAGAGGTAAATAAGGGGCAGTAACTCTTAATTGTAATTTTGAGCCAGATTTTACGAGCATACGATCGCCTTGGTGCCGAAGGATTCCATCATTTGCGTGTGAATCACAAGTACAATTTTGTTGATCCACAAACCGGGGCCACCACCAACCACGTTGAACGTATGTGCTGTGAAGCAAAAAAGAAATAAATAAAATTGAATGTGGCACCCACACGCAAATGGTGGATTCCTATCTCGCAGAATTCATGTGGCGGCAGAAATTGCCCAAATTTGCAAACAAATTGCTGAATTTTATTCAGTATAAAACCCAAGTATAAACACAATAAATTCTTAAATTTTCCATTGCTGTATACTTTGTTGTTCATTTATTACTAATTAATTTTCTGTAAATTACGTTACATGTAATAACAACAGTTGATAAGAGTTACTGCCCCTTATTTACCTCTTAAACAGTAAAAGACAAAGAAATCTTTTTTCGGACTTTTAAGCAAGAAGCACCAATTTTTTTATTAACGTCAATTTGTCCAATCGATCCAAGCGTTCCAACTTGGGTCATGACAATATCATTCTCTTTCTGAAAAATCTAATAACGGCCATACTTAACTTTTGATTTTTTTATTAATATAAATTGATTTGAATAAAAAAAAAATTTGCACTAAAAAATTCATATGCATTCATACTTTATAACATTCTCTGACATTGAATTTATGAATATATATGTTTAAATTTTTGTTTCTCTTAATTTTTTTATATCTATACTCGTTTACTGATGGAATTATGTATCTGAAATTGTATAAACCTTCTTTTTCTTAAGAGATGTAATGGAAAATAACAAATAAAAAAGAAGAAAGAAAATAAAACATAAGAATGAAAGTGGGTAAAGTTTAGGAAACGGATACTCCTGAGAAAAGAAATTATTTTTTGAATATTTCCAGAATTATAAATTCAGGCTAGAATTTCCTCCCTAAAACACCCTAATTTCCCCCCCTGGGGGAAATTTCCCCCCGGTTGGGAACCACTGGGTTAGATAGTTTGAATCGTGGAGAAAATGAGTTTGCCAAGTCAGTAAAATAAAAATAAAAGGAAAAATTGGTCTCCTTTTGCTCTCTCTCTCTCTCTCTCTCTCTCTCTGTGTTAAATAAAATTACTACTTGTAGTGATATTCCAATCTTTTTACGCTTTCCTTTTTTATGACAGTCAAGTGAGAGTGATAGATAGATACTGTATAAAGTAAAAGCAGGGATCAAAAACAACTTCTTCTTGTGATAGACAAAAACTTAGTAAGATGAGTTAATTGCAAATTACAGCTAATTAGAACAATTAAAATGAAATTTCTTTTTAAACATAACTTAATTCCAAATCTGAGGAATATTTAACATGTATTTTGTTTTAAAATATATAGAAAAAAGCCTTATGGAAACAAACGTTTATTAACTCGGTTTAATAATAATAATAATAATAATGATAATAATAATAATGATAATAATAATAATAATAATAATAATAATAATAATAATAATAAGTAGAAAGTGAACTTTCGACAGCCTCATAATTCTCGCTTCCCTTATTTTGTCCTTTAGTCCTCACATTCTATGAACGACGTTTCGGACAAAGAGGGAAGAATTGCTGTTTTCTGGGTCGGAATCTATCCATCTAACACTTATCGTTGGCTAGTTTTTGACCTTGAAGTAGTATTTTTTTTAGCTACTAATGCCTTGTCTGGAGTGACTTCCATAAAAAAATGTATAATAATAATAATATTTATGTATGCATGTATATCTGTTTGTATTTCTAATATTCTATAAATGGATTAAATAAAAACAAAAAACTCAATGCTTTATATCCAATGTTTCTACAGCAAATGTCTTTTATTTCAAAAAGAAAGGAAGAAGTAAAAATCTGTTTGTTTTTCTGTGGATAATAATCTTTTAGCTGAAACATGAATCATTTCTTTTTGTGAAAGAACTGGTTTGTTCCCAGATAGGCCGACCTTCTTCTCCTCGTGCCAAATATAATCTGGTGCTAAATAAGAATTTCTCCAGTTTGTAGAGGAGAAGACCAAAGGGCTTCTTGGAAATGCAACATGACCTCAGCCACCACATGAACAACGTTTCGCTTCAACACGATGACTGATAGCGTTCTGAATGAGATAACGGCCAAATATGGGTTTTACTGTAAAAAGATCTGCCGCCTCTTTGTTTAACACAGTGGTTCGGAAACGCTGCAGTACGAGTGGTTGGAAAATTCAAGGACAATCAAAGATGTGTTATTTTTTATTTACTAAGGAGTCAAGGTTAAAAGTGTTAATAAGATGGATCCATTTCATTAACTCTTATCGAGTTGCTTTTAGACTTGATAAGTGTTGACTCATTAGTAAAAAAAAAAAAAAGAAAAAAAAAGGTACTCTTATAACTGATGCACCATGTTTCCGTGACTTCGCGTCGTCAACGTTCGGGCAGGTTACGGAAGCACCCGAGAGTTGACGAGGCGAAAACTGCCAAGTGCTAAATTGAAGACTGGCACTGGCAGCCGATAAATTATGACGAAGAAAATCAAACTAAAATACAGGTGCTTGTACAGGAGAAGCGTCCGTACCACACACAAAAAAAAACAGTATTATATACTTACGCAGCAGATTTAAATAAGTATCCTCACCAAAAAGTAGGAAAAATGATCGAGTAGAATTTTAATTAAAAATAAAAATCAGTTTTATCGTATTTTGATTACTGCCATTGATTTATTACGTGTTAATATGACAGATTTGGTTATCTCTCCCTGAATTACGTGTTTTTCGCTCGAATCAATGACCGAACCCGATTAAACGATATAACGGATTTTTTATTTTTTTTATTACAATCCTATTCGATAGTTTTTGCTAATTTTTGGTGTACAAACCTATTTTTCTTGATACATAAGTATTTCAAAGAGTTTTCCGATTAATTTACTTGGAACTGCGATTTTCAGCGTTTTTTTATGTACGCTAATCTATACAAGCACCAAAATACATATATACAATAGAATGAACAAACCATAGCTAAACATCTGTAAGTAGTTTTTGTTTGTTTTTTGTCAAAGGAACCATTGTTAATCAAATTACATAAAATGTTGTTTTTGTGCACCGGAAACTTTCAAATGATGATTTTGTTTGATTTGTTAAGTTTTCTTTGTTTTTTTTGTTTCAATGTTGTTGTTTTTACATTTTTGGGGGTCAATTTTTTTTTGTTCACTGCAACAACTGTTTTAAGCAATTTTGTTGTTGTTTTGTTTTCTTATTTTAACAAACTGTTTATAAGCAAATGTTTCTTGGTTAATAGTTTCGTCAACTCTCAGGCGCTTCCGAGATCTGCCCAAACGTTGACGACGCGAAGTCACAGAAACATGGTGCGTCAGCTATAAGAGTATTAAAAAAAACACACACACACATCCTTCTTTGTCCTTGAATCTTCCCACCACACGTGCCATCCATTCGTACTGCACCATTTCGGAACCAGCTGAATGATGATGAATATTACGAGAGGATTGAAAATAATGAATGAAATGAATAACATGTGTTTACTTATGATGACGGTTTGACATTATGTTGTAGATCTGAGGGAAGCAATTTTGTGGTAATGCATTCCACAAATGGGAAGATCTTGGAAAGAAACCCTGTTCATGGAAATTCTGTTTGATGTTAGGCACATGGGGGGGAAGTTCTTTGCAGTTGTTGTAATAAGACGAGTTCTTGCTGTGAATGTATTACAAGGAAGGACCAGAGATTGGAGCTCAGGCGAGCAGCTGTCATGAAAATAACGATAGAGTAGAGAAAGACTGACCACATCTCTTCGGTGAGAAGGGGGCTGTAGAGAAGAGAAGAGATCCCCCCCCACTAGATTGTGAACTCGATTTTGTACTCTGTTAAAAAAGCGGCTTTTGAGCGGCACCTCCCTCGATGTGGCAGCAGTACTCCAATATTTGGTAGAACCATTTTCAAAAATTTTATACGAGAAAAGAAACAGGACACATGTCACAAACAATTAATTACAATTGCAAACCACGTGGCTCATCCTTCAGATCCCTCTCCCCTGCAAGTTTAATGCATTTTCTCGTCCTTCTCTGCCATGTTTCTATGTACTGTTACATATGATCGATGACCAAACGCTTTATTACATCGCAAGATGAACGCGGCGAAAAATGAGACACAGAATTTAATCCTGTTGAAAAGAAGAACATTTTTTTACTCTGGTTTGAATATACATAGACGGTAACAAAACAACGACTGACAACAAAACGCAAGACTTTCGAATAAATTCGATTTATTTAAATATTTTGTTATTTAATATCATGAAACGAATTTTTTTGTGAAAAATGAATAAAAGCGTAATTATTATTTAGATTATTCGGACTACTGTTCTCATTTTGAGTGTTATTCTCACAACGTTTTGGCCGATGAAACCTCCGACTTTCTTCAGGTTTATCTTGTCAAAGTCTGGGAATCTTTCTGTCGAACTCGGAAATCTGTATGGAATTTCAAACGGAACCGTTTATTTAATCCAAAGGGGTAGCATGCTCTCGTTCCGTCACTCATGACCGAGTAGAAGTCTTAAGTAATTCGCAATTGTATTCTTAGTATCGCTCGCACTAAGGATTGAACCTTCAACCTCCAGAAAACTGTCACTTAGAACTGAATTTTACTTAGTACTTAGTACCACGAGTTCTTGCAAACAATTCTAGATAAAAACAATAGTCCGAATAATCCAAATTATCAATCCTCATGTCAAAAATTCAGAAACAAGCGTAATTATGTTTATAATAAAACTAAATAAAACTCAACTTTTTTTGTTTTTTTCCCTTTATATATATATATATATATATATATATATATATATATATAGAGAGAGAGAGAGAGAGAGAGAGAGAGGGAGAGGGAGAGGGAGAGTTGTTCTGTAAAGTATAAGTTTTTTTTTCTTTACAAAAATTAGAAACCACAAACATTTTTTTTAATGAATAAAATTAATTTATTCATAAGCTTAGACTTTCGGCAAAGAAACTTGCCTTCAACTGAGCTAGACTTTTTTCTTTTCTTTTCATTTTCATTTCGCTGGTATTAGCCCCAGGAGGGGTGACCCTCTTGTGATAAAAGAAAAATATATGTCCGATGTTGCTGACACAAAGTTTTCTGGACTTGAATTATTATATAATAGATTTTTCACTCTTTTCGAGATTATTTTTTCCTTTGTTGATATTCTTGTTGACAGTTCTTTTCTTATTAACACTTTCAGAATTGTTGATATTCCGTCAGGAGTTAACAAGTTCAACATATACTTATATCTCATACTTAGGTTTAGGTTTCAATAAGTATGGGAAAGTTGGGGGTTTTTTTTGGGACGGGGGGGGGGGGGGTATTTAAGGCGTGTTAGTCAAGCGAGATGCGCCCGGGAACTAAAAAGTACCGTTATTTATTTATGTATTTTGACCGGTTTTTCTTTCTTAACTTTCTTTTTGGAGACGCAGCTTCTATCATTCTTTTAAAAGTTTTGGCCTGCCCAGTGTTTAAACGAACATAATGTGCTTGCATGAGCTAAGTGAATGGGAGGGAGTTACATAGAAAAAGACGAAACAGGTTTGATTACTATGTGTATGTATGTGTGGCTGAAATTTTTTTTAATTATATTTTTTTCTAAGATGGTTAAAGAATGTCACACTTGTTGTAACGATTCTTCTGAGATTCCCCTTAGTTTTGTCATTACTGCTAACCCTAACCTCTTGATGATCTTCAGACCTTCAAAACAGGTTCTGAGCTTGGAGAAAAGAAAGTAGTCACATGGATCAAGACCAAGTGAATAAGATGGTTGTTACAGCACGGTGATGTTCTTTTTATTCATTGCTTGGTATTCTGCTCATAAATTTTATTTTCAAAAATGCGGCCCACAGGAAAAAGTTTGGGAACCTCTGCTTTTAACCGGATCAAAATAGAAACCAAAAGCTTTATGTGAATACTGTTTTGCTGTTAATTGTTCAGTCGATAAGTTTCACGATGGTAGAATTGGAATTATTCCAAATAAGCTTCTGCTTAATCCACCAGCCAAGAAAACTGAAGAAACATTTTTTTGCGTAGGGGTGGAGATAGGGGTTGGGTGGGACTTGCAGGTGGGTTACTGTCAGTTCGTTTTGATTACTTGCAATGGTAATTTGATATCTGCCCTCAAAGAAAATAAACATTGGCAATCCTCAGTTAGATCTATTAAAAATAGAAAATTGAAAACAAATTTCATGTGATAGTTATATATATATATATATATATATATATATATATATATATACATACATACATACATACATTACCTTTTCATATATATATATATATATACATCACCTTTTCATAAATATATATATATCATATATTTATATATATAATAGTGTTCATCTCTGCCACAGGTGTTTGGAGGAGATGCAATGGGTGTAACACAAATTAAGGAGTGGTTCAACCGATTCAAAAATGGATGCACATCAGTGGAGACTGACCAGCGTTCTAGCAGGCCTCAAACTGCTCGGAGTTCAGCGGTTGTTGAGAGGGTGCGTAAAAAGAGATAATGCGGAACGCGACGACAGAGATAAACACCATTCCAAAAGAAGACTTCCAGAGATGTTACCGGCAGTTGATGTATGGTGGGCTACGTGTGTGCAAGCACAACGGACCTACTTTGGAGGGTATTAGGGTCCCCACCCCGTCACGTATTTGAAATATTTTTTTGGCCTAAGGTCGGATACCTTTTAGACAGGCCTCGTATACATCCATAACGTTCTCATAAATAAATGGAAGAATCTTAAGATTTTTTAGGGGGTAACTATGCCGAGCGTGATCGTCAACAAATACCATAAAATCCACCCACCCCCCTGTTTATATTTAAAACAGAAAAAAGTAATTTAGGTGAGAACAAAAATAATAATGCCACCACCTTGATTTTCCCGTCCCAAAATTGAGAAACCATTCGGTTATACATAAAATTAAGATAAACAAAGTAGTTACGGTAATGTTCAGAAATATTAAAAATAATCTATGTTTGTTCGAAAATACAATTTCAATTATGGTATTAGGAAGTCTGTGAAGAAATAATGTTTATTTCGTCTCTGAAGAAATCATTTTAGACTGAGGCAATTTTTGTGTGTGAGTAAATGTATTGTTATGTGTATGAATGAACATGTTAAGTAGTTTACATCGGAGTTTTTTATTAACGAAACAGAAACATAAGTTTAATGATGAAAATAATTTTAAAAAGCTTTGCATAATGTGTAAAACATGAGTGAAAAAGAAACTTACTTTAAGCGACGTCATTTTGACTGAGTTGATCTGCTGAGATTGGTGTTTTTTTTAGAATGTAATTTGGAATATCGGAATGTGAATGATGGAATTGGATTAGTCACACAGCATTGTTGTGTATAATATGTGTAACGGGTGTATTGGATATTCAATCCGATATGTCAGTATTTGTCGGAATTTTTTATCTTTACATATGAAAATGAACTGATGATATTTAATAGAATGTATGAGCATTATTTCCGGGGGGGGGGGGGGGTTACTGAATGGAAGAATAGAAGACACCATGGTTTATTTTTCAAAGGGTTTTTTTACTTGTTCAGCAATTATATTTTGTTATTCCTGAATAGGTTTGTTGTAATCAGCCAATCAAAGCGCCGTAAAAATAAGATAATTCTCAGAAATATTAAAGGAGGCGATCCGTATTTACTTAGAGAAGTTATAATTCGTGAAATAAAAAAAATAAAACAATGACGGTCTGAGCTGGAAAATGTATCCAATAAGATAGAAGTCCCGGTGATAGATGGGGGAGTGGTAGTAGATTTTTGTGTGTGAGTAAAAGTTACTCCGACTTCCTCTGATTTTTTTTGTGAGAGTCAGCTAGGTCAGAATTAATGTAGGAAATTCTGAAATCGAATGAAACTGACATAATTTCCAGAAACACGCATCAGTTATTGGCAGGAAGAGTGACCATATTGGAATTATATATATAACGCCTGTGTTTATAGTCCTATAGTGACCGAATTTACAGGAGAAAAATCAAGTTTACTTTATATATATAGATATATATAACTTCGAAGAATACAAAATTGATGATATAATCATTATTATATAAAGATGTTCCATAAATTCAACATCAACAAAATATTTTGTTCCTGAAACCTTTATTAAAAAGTCTCTTCATCATTTTGTTATAGACAATGGAGTTATCATATATCACCCCTCTCTCTCACAGACTGTCACTTTCCCGACCCGCTTTCCTGATCGTGTGAACAGGCAAGCCTCACTTCTCAGCCTGTTCCTGGACCTCACTGCTCGAGGCTTGTGTGACGAATGCTCATAGCCTGCTCGGGAACACTGATCACCTTGTGGTAATGATTGATATCACCCTAAAATCTCGTCCCAAAGCTAATGAGCCGTTGCTCAAAACGACGATATTCTACAAGCAGACTGATTTTGATTCCATCAGAGATCACATCAGTGACGTCCCATGGGGTGAAACCATTTCTCTCCCTGCTGATCAGTGCGCAAATGAGGTAACCGAATGGGTCAAAGCAGGCATTGAAGCATATGTCCCCATGCGAAAATTCTACAGCAAGCCCCACTCTCCACAATGGTTCACTTCGAACTTTGCAGCTGCTATTACACAGGGGCAGCAAGTATTCCAATAATTCGGCCGTGATGCATGGAGTATTGTTGTCATATCTCGTCTGGTGCACCATCCACTAGTCTCTCCCTCTTAGACAAGAGTCACTAATCTAATAGGTCCCTCACTATCCACCAAGCTCCAGCCCCATCGCCGCAATGTTGCATTTGTGCTTATTTTACAAGTACTTCAATAGAATGTGTTCTAATGAAGTTGCTGCTTTGGTGCCCCCTTGACGTAAATATACTCGACGAACCCAACAATCAGCTAATCCCATCCATTCACTGTCGAGGTCCCCAGATGCTGGAGATCCTTCTACTCCAATAGTTTCTTTCCTCGTGCTGCCAGCCTTTGGAACTCCCTCCCTGCTCCCTGTTTCCCCAACTGTACAAACATGCAGAAATTTAAAACTAATGTGAACAAGCATCTCGCTGCAAAGCTCCCAATTTAGGATGACCCCCAAAACTTTCACCTTAATTCTAGCCCCTTACATCTACAGTGGCAGCCTGTCTTGTTTGGGGTGAACTAGGTTAAAAAA
>CAUVYP010000049.1:1354766-1399766 GCA_963556195.1 Sepiola atlantica | reverse complement strand
TCAGGTTTATACATTTCCCAAAATGCTGAAAGATCAATGCCGAGTCTGAACACGGTCCTCCATTCTAATAATAATCTTTTTTTTGCATAGAGACAATTTTGACCCGAATCAATGGATATCAAACGACACGACAGTTAGGAGCAAAGTGTAGTTACATTTCATCTTTTTTGTCTTCGGTCAGTGAAGGATAAATCCATCTAGATTGAGGTATTTTTTGTCCCTATCCAGGAACTGGATTTTCTCTGCATTAATAACTGACTTTGTGTCTAACAATGCCCTCGTGGGATACAAGTAAATAAGCACAGTTGCCTGCTTTTTAGCAGATATGCAGAGTTAGAGTCCGGGGGAGTGGGAGGTTTTGGAAAGAGTCAAAGTCGGACTCATAAGATTGCTAGGAGTTGGATCGGATTTTTTTTTATCTTCGAAGAACCAACAGACAGTCATGGAGTTGTAGTCGGAGTAGAATATTTTGGAATTGTAGGAGTCGGAGTCCGACCTTATGCCTTCCGTCCAAGACCGTTTTGAGTGGTGAGTTCAATCTCAATAACCCCCTCCCCCCATTGGGTTGGCCAAAAACTTCGTTCGTTTTTTTTAATGTCACCTTTCCGGCCTACTAAATATCGTTTTATATTCCTATTCTTCAAATCCTATATTTGGTGTAGCGAGTATGTCGGCGTAGGCCTTGAAATGGAAGATCAATCAGACCATTACAGACATCTGATGTAGAAAAGGAAAAACAAAAGCTACAGAAAAATATGCCATGTGTATGGGGAGAGTGCTGTTACTGAACGAGTGTGCCTGACATGGTTTGCTTGATTCCGAAAAATACATTTTTTTTTGCTCCTCGATCTGGCCGGCCAAAGATGATCAACAGTGACCAAGTGAAATCCGTTGGTGAACAAGGTTCCCGTTTGACAACCAGACAAATCGCAGACATTTTCAAGATTTTGAAATCGAGCGTGGAAAATGAATTGCATAAACTCGGTTATGTTTCTAAACTTGATGTTTGGGTTCCTAAAAAAAAACGAACAAGCTTTTCGGCCAACCCAATATATACACACTTTCGTGTGGGAAGGAGAAAGCAACTTGTGGACACTGTGTCTAACTTCTAACCCCTTCCCTGTCACTGCTGACAGAGAGGTTTCTTTTTAGTTTGCATTCAATTCAAACATTCTTTCCTTGCAGTTTTTTTTCTTCGAACAATAACGATGCATCCATTTCATCTGCGTGTTTTGCATTGAAAATGCTATTTTAAGCTTAAGCTTGACAGACCAGCGAAAATTCTATTTCCCCCGTTACAGACCTATTTTCAAAAGCAAGCCTGGCAACGCGTCCGACTAAGTGAAAGACCGACAGACTTTTATAGAGATAAAAAAAATTGTTATTTGAAAGCGTGAGAATTCTGTAAATTTTAATATTTTGTGCAAATAAATAATGCAAAGTGTAGAATCTGTTCCGATACTTCACTTCATCTTTTCTGTCCTCAGTCAGTAAAACGGAAATTCTTCTAGCCTGAGGCAATTTTAATTTTTGTACCAATCTAGAGTGCCTCTTTTTAGAGAGCTGGATTTCCCCCAAATTTTAAAAAATACCCTGTGTCTAACTCTGTCCTCGTGAGGAGGCAAGTAAATAGAAATTTAAGCGTGACAGACCAAAGAAAAAAACTCAAGTGTGACAGACTGATGAAAATGCCATTTTAAGCGTGGCCGATCGACTCATTAACCGACAGATCGACAGAGACTTTTTAAAGCGTGACAAACCAATGAAAATGCTATTTCAGTAGAACCGACTAACGGACAGACTGACAGAAACTCTTGCATCTTAAAATATATTTTAGAACATAAACGTGACAGACCAAAGAAAGAAACAGAAAGTGTCAGACCGACCGAGACTCTAATCAAGTTGCGAAGACGCACGGAAAAAAGGTTTCCTTGCAATTTTTGCTTGCTGCCCGTGTATCAAAAAAAAGAAAAAGAAACCGCACCCTGACAAATGACACCCGCCCCATCCCTACCCGGTGCCACTGCCACCGTCATTTCCTGTTGCTGCTCTATCTCTTATATATGTGTTGGCTTAAGAGACGCCACCATCCCTTATTCCGACCCCCCCCCCCCGTTGTTCGTCGCCATCGAAAGAAATGGAGGAGGGTCGGGGGTGCAATACCGCGCTGCAACTTGTTTCACCAACAGACAAACACATCCAGACTGCTTGTCCTACATTTCTACTCACAAAATAAATACAAGTTAAAAAAAAAGAAAAGAAAGTAAAGACAGGCGACAAATCTGTTCTGTCCTCAGGAAAAAAAAAAAGAAATCTTCCTAGACTGAGGCGATAAAATTGCAGTACAGTTAACAGTTGGCCTTTTGGCTAGGAGCAAAGTGTAGTATCTGTTCTGATACTACACTTCAACTTTTCTGTCCTTGGTCAGTGAAGGAGAAATCCTTCTAAATGATGCAATTTAAACTTTTGTTCCAATCCCCTTTTTGTGGAGCGGGATTCCCCCCACATAAAAAACCCGACCTTGTGTCTAACTCTGCCCTCGTGGGGAGGCAAGTAAATAAAAACATTCGATAAATCGTAAAGAAAACAAGAAAAACAAACTTATTGCACTTGAAAGCCCCCTCTCCCTCTAAATGGAAATACACCCGACCAACCTGACAAGCAGCAAAATCACACCATTTCACTGTAGAGGTCCCCTCTCATAGCTTCATTCCTCGAACCGATCTCTGTTTCCTCGACTGTACCGACATGCAGAAATTTAAATGTAATGTGAACAAATATTTTGATGCACAACACTCCCACTTATGATGCAATCTATAAATCTGGTCCTCTTAATCAGTAACCCGTTATGTTCCAATAGCAATATGCTGTAAAAGTTAAAAAATAAACGAAGTAGAATCAAATTCTCTATCGATCTGTAAACTTTTAACGCGTAGAAACTGTTTGTAAGTTGTTTTTTGTTTTTTTCGTTGTTCTTTTTCAGAATTTTATTTATCATCGACACACGAAAAACAACATAACGACCAAAGTAGTGATTTTACCTCGTTAAACTTAGCTGATTAAGTTTTGTTTTACAAAAGTTATTTAGGGAGGGGTTTACCACTCGAACCTAGAGTTAGTGGTAGGTTAAGTCATTTTTTACTATCTTTTCAGTATGAATTTACCAAAAGTTCAGCAAAGTAAGGCCTCACGTGGTCAGCCATGTTAGTTTGAGCGTGATGATAAGCCACCCGAACATCGAAAAAAAAATTCTGAAATAAAAAAAAAAACAATAACTTATAAACAGTTTCAGAACGTTAAAAATATACAGGTCGGTAGATAGTTAAATTCTAGTGCGTTTGGTATAAGTGTTTTTGTGTTGTTGTTGTTTACGATTTCTCGACCGTTAACTAATGGCCAGTAGTTTTTTTTATGTCCAGGGATAAAACAGCTATTCTGTGACTTACCGCAAATGAGACCGTGGGTCTCAGAGACAGATTACCCTTTGGGCCTTACGCTAATGGACTGTTTGTGTTCGATTGGAAGATAGGTTCTTCCTGATTTGCGAGTCTGTCGTTCGATGGAGAAGCCGGGTGTCATTGTAACCTCAAAATAAAACATCGTTGCTTGCTTTAAACTTGAGTTGTGATATGGTTTGAAAAAAAAATCTTGTTTGAATATACGCTATGTTTTTTACGGCTCATGTATTAAAAACTATATTCAAAGCATATCCATCATTAGAACGAAATGCTAAGACCAAGTATGGTTAACACATTTAGTCACAGTTGACATTTATAAAAGACATTAACATATATATTGTATACAAAACAATGCAAGATTAGTTCTTGTTCTACCATGAAGATAGGAACATCGGATCTTTTTTCTTGGCTGAGATCAAAGTGTAGTATCTGTTCTCCACTGATTTTAGTCTAAGGTTGTTCTCGCTCTACTCTCTGGGGTTGGGAATGCAGTAACCACTTTTTCTATCATTTCCTTCTCCCTTCGAATCACGATGCAACACTGACCTTTCTGTAAGCCTCGAGCGACAAGGGGTGTCAAACTCACTGTCTCTCTTCCACTAACGCTCTCCCCTTCCCTCTCTCAGTTATATCTCCCCCTCTTGCCTGTTTTGGCGCCCTAAGAGCGCACTAAAACCGGCTCTATAGTCAACGCCGTCTCCATGCTAGTTGAAATCTTGAACTTTTCAGCCTCCCTCCCCATTTTTTCTTTTATTCGACTGGCAGAGACATGGAAGAGAGCACTACATTTAACACCAACACCAAGAACGCTGGGGAGTGTGACACATCCCTCAGCCCGGACCCCACCAAGACGGTTGCTCCCCTGAAGACGACTCCCCCACTGAGGGAACCAAAAAGGACAGGGCATACCGTCCGAATGCAGACTTTCCTAAAAAGGACTCCCCTTGTGGGAATGCACACCAAAAAAGAAGCTGTTCACCTGGAGGGTGACTCCCCCAATGGGGAAGTGAAACCCAAAAAGTGCATCGACGGGGCTTACCGCCCGGATTTCATCATGCTAGGGGCTGCTTGCCCTAAAAAGGACTCCCCTTGCGGGAATACAAACCAAAAAGAAGTTTCTCCCCCAGAGGGCGACTCCCCAAATGAGGGAGCAGGAAAAGGGGCGGTTTCACCCAATGTGGCGATTCCCTCCACTTCCAACACCCTCCGGACTCCCCAGAATAGGGACTCCGCTTCCAGGAGCCAAGACGTCTCTGGTTCCACCATCAGGGACCAGGGGCAGGCCAAAACAGCACCACGAGGGAGTCCGCTTGGGGGAAGAAGAACCCAGAGAAGAGGTTGTCCCTACAGGAGTACAAGGATTTGTATTTTAAAAAATATAAGCAGTACATCGAAGGGAGTGTACTGCAGCCTGTGCCTGGTTCCTGAGAGGCGATTGAGGACAGAGTCTTGTCCCTTGTACTCTTGGGCTTGAAGGAAAATCGCCTGCTGGGACTCAAAATGGAGGATATGGCAGAGCTCCTAAAGAAGCTGAATATTCCGGCAACTTACATTTATAATGCCCACCTGAGCTGTGCGCGAATTACCTGGGAGCATACTTCAGCCAGTTTGGGGATGTGGATCAAGTGGACCCTGTAATGTCCTGGAGCGGAGTCCACATGGCGTCTACACAGTTGTCATGAAGCTGATGCGGGCAGACTTCTTCGCAATTCCACCTGTGCTGACACATAGAGGCTGGAACATGCCGATCGTTGTAGAAGTCTGCCTGCCGCCCGCACTGCTGGTTTTGCCAGAAAATAGTAAAACCGGCAGGGGGTAAAGTGAAAACCTAAAAACTCCTCTGACGAAGAAGAAAGGAGTCGATGAGGAGGAGATGCACACCCCCAGTTCAGAAAAAGAATTAAAAAAAGGAAAAAAGAGGATAAGGAACATAAGGGAGGAAAAGATTGCTCAATTCCCCATGGAGCATACCCCATCCCCCGACACCTCCAAAACCTACACCCACACAGCCAACTCCCATCCCCAGAACAACAATTTTGAAAAAAACACCTGCCCCCACTCTGCAAGTATCGACCCCCACACCAACATCTTCAACAGCCCCACACCAACACCAGCAATAACACCTGCCCCCACACTGCATTTATCCAAACAGACACCTGCACACACACCCACCCAGCTCTGAATCCTCTCAGCGAAAACTAGTCGAACAGGGGAGGAAAAAGAACCAATCTTCCTCTTCGACTCGAAGGAAAATAAAGGAAAGACCCCTTCCCTTTAAATTGGTGAGGGAGGTTTGTAAAATTGACCTCCTATCTTTCGGCATGGAAGTATCCTTCCGGCAGAAGAAGAATTTAAAACCTCTGTTGGACTTCAGCCAGATAGGGGGTAAAGACATAGAAGACCCCACCAATTTCCCGGAGGTTCCCTTCATAACAACTTTTGTAAGGCTTCCAACAGATCGCAAGAATTCTGCCTGGACGAACTTTTAACAGAATGCAAGGGAAGGGTCCCAATTTTGATTCATCCTTCTCTCTATAGGGCTTTAAAGCGAATTTTTCCCCTGGATGTCGGTGGCATTGCGCACAGCGGCCAGGATACCAAAGAATTGACCACATTGAGCATGGTGCATAGTGTCGGCGTCCTTTCGCCGGCAGACTTTGAAACCGGGTGTGACACTGCTTAAGGTAAGTCCATGACTCTGCACTTGGCTAGTTTGAATGCGAGGGGCTTGAGGTTTTAAAACCGGGCGATTTGCGTCTGGAGGGATCTCATGTCCCTGGGAGTGGATGTAGCCGCGATCCAGGAGACGCACTTTGTTTCATCCGGGGATTGTCAGGTGCTGACCAGAGACTACAATGTCTTTTCAGCATATGGGAATCTCCGGGGTAAGGGTATCTCCTTGCTTGTGAAATGCACCCTGTCTGCGATGGTAGAAGTTTGTTTATAGGGATGCGGGGGGGCAGGCTGGTCCGGGTTGTTGCGGTTCATGCACTCAGCACCTCTCGAGAGAGGGTCTCCTTTTTTCGGGATCAGGACGTGTTCATCGCATGTTTGAAGCGTGTAATTGGAGATTGGAATGCTATCCTTGATCCCAAGATAGACAAGGTCGGGAGGGGAGCTAGAGGGACGGAGAGATGTGAGATCAGCCTTGTTGACCTGATGGAAAGATGCGATCTAGTCGACAGGTTTCGTGTCGATCATCCAGGGAATTGGACATGGACAAATAGTGTGCCTTCCTACCCGAATACTTATTTGGATAGGATGTTAGTTAGAAGAGGCGATGTAGACTTTATATTGTGTCCTACGTTCAAATGGCTAGGTCAATCGGACCATAAACTAGATATGGCTCAGTTGAAGTTAGGAAACAGGCCTAAAACTAGCCGGGTACTAGAAGTTGAATATCTCCTTGCTGGAGATACAAGACTTTCGGGGAAAGCTAATGCAGCTTATCCAGAAGACCGGGAGTAAGTGGTGGGTTAGCTTAAAAACTAAGATCAGGAGCTTTTCCGTCAAATACGCCCAGCGTTTCGCACTAGAGAAGGCCAAGACGGAAAAGCACTTAGAAGAGAAACTAAACTAACCCGGGTGGTGGCTGAGGAGGATACTGTAAGCATAGAACTAGCTAAGTAGGACCTACGACGTGAGGCTAACAAGCGTTACAAAAGTCAAGTAGTTAGGGCTAGGCTAAGGAAAGTTTCCAATGAAGCCGTGAACTGTGATACAGATGAGCATAATGAAGTTTAACGGTGTGGCTCGGATAGGTACATCGAAAAGTCAAGCACCCAGATGGACGTGCCTTGGAGTCGACTCGGGAGATCTACGAGGGATTTTGAGAGCATTTCGAGGAGCGCTACACCCAACTGCCCAACCTCCCGGTCCAGGAGTTTGGCAACTATTTGGCTGACTCTCCCTGCCTGATGCAGCTATGGCAGCTGGTTGTGAAGGCAGGGTTACGGAGCATGAGGTCTTAGCTGCGTTGAAGCAAGTCGGCTGTAACAAATCGCCGCAACTTGATGGTCTGCCTTACGAGATGTATTTGAGGCTGTCGCACATGTTTGTGCCGATTCTGATAGATGTGTTCAACCACTGGTTTGATGAGAGTTCTATCCCAGGTCAAGTCACCAAGGGAGTCATCACATTGCTAAAGAAGTGGGACAGGTATGGTGGGGAGGAACTAGACGATTACAGTCCCATTACTCTGCTAAACACAGAGTTAAAGATTTTGGGTAAGATCTTATCGAACCGGTTGATCGAACTTGAGCAGAACTACGCTGTGAAGGGGTGATCGATTCAGAACAACTTGCACCTGATTCATAAGATCATAGAGGAGATAGAAGACGACACGGAAGCCGCGCTGATCAACTTGGATCAGTTCAAAGCTTTCGACAGGGTCTCCCATCGCTTCTTGGCATCTGTTTTAGAGACCGCCGGTTTTAAACCAGACTTCCGCAAATGGATCCCCATTCTGTATTGTTCGCAGACGGCAGTAGTACAGGTAAACGGAAGGCGTTCAAAGTCTTTTGCTATCTCCCGCCAGGGTTGTCCGCTGTTGCCCCTGCTCTACATCCTTGCACTGGAGCCGCTATTTCGCAAGCTAGCGAATGGGGAGGCAAGTTCGGTTCTACGCGGAATCGCTTTGTCTGGCGGAGTGCGAGCCAGGGTCTCCGCATTTGCCGATGACATCACCGTCTATGTGTCGTGCTTCCAAGACATCGAGAGGGTGACAGAGGCGCTCACACATTACGAAACGATCACAGGGGCCAAAATCAACTGTAGCAAGTCAACTGGCCTGCGGTTGGGTGCCTGGAGTGGTGACACAACCCTTCCAGCTCCGTTCTGCTGGACAGATGGCCCGGTTCGAATCCTTGGCGTGTGGTTTAGACCGGGCCTCCAGCTCGATAGGAATTGGTAGGAGGTATAGTCAAAGGTCGGAGCATCGGTTCACACGTGGCTTCGAAGGAAACTCTCCTTAAAGGGTAGAGCTGAGGCGTGCGCCACTTACGTCTTCCCTCTCATCATTTACCGATTGGCCATGCTTCCCCTGCCTGTGACCCGCCTCAAGGCCCTCCAGCACTTTCTGTCCTCATTTCTCTGGGACAGGAAGAGGCACTGGGTTTGCAGCCAAATCTGTATTCAACGTCTGTGTGAGGGTGGCTTGGGGATGCCTGACTTGACGTGTCATTGAGACGCCGAGAGACTGGCTTTCCTGAGTCGAACATTGACAGAGGAATCTGCGTGGAACCCCGCAGTCGATAGTGCTTTCCCTGACCTTATCCTCGACCATTCGGTCGAGGATAAGGTCAGAGAAAGCACTATCGACTGGCCGCCGTGGGATGGAGAGAGACGAATGGTGTTTTTCGCGATCCTGGCTGTAGCGCGAATAGTGGTGTGGACGTCACGTCTGAGATATAACCAGGGTGTTGAATCATTTGCTGAAGCACCAGCTGATGGTCAAGATCAGATGTGATAGGAAAAGATTACACTCCTCCGTTTTTGAAAAAAGGTGGATACAAGTAGCGAGCTTGTGTGTACGAAAAGGAGTCAAGTATGAGTATGTGTTCCCGGCCTGAGCGTGACGAAGCACGGTTTCTTGTCCAGTTGGACCCCAGCCCTTTGGGTAAGTTTAGCCTTTTATCTAGTCGAATGAATGAGTTACCCTACCCTTGTGGTAATAGAAACCCTTCAAGATGCCCACTCCCCACTTTCAATTCTTTCTCCTCAGCCTCCCCCAACTTGCAGTTATCTTGGAAGGACACCACTCACTCTCTAAACTCCATCCCCCACTTTCTACTTTCGCTCACTTAGATCCCACTCCCATTTAGTGATGGACCTACTTGTTTTCGGTTCGGAACAAACCGAAAAACAGTGGGGTCTAATATTTAGAAAGGGTTAGGAGGGTCTTACTAACTGGTTTTTGCTTTTCTCCCCTCCTCCGTTATACACCAATGAATTTCTGTATATATATAACCGTATTTATTTATTTATGAAAGAACTATGGAAAAATTTTAAAATTACAAACAAATTTGATAATAGCCTAAGTAGGACGACCCCTAGAGCAAATGTGGTATTGTGGTGACTGAGATGATTCTAGTTAAGAGTAGGATAGACATTTTTATTACTATAGACCAAGCATGACCAAGGAAATCCCCACAGTTTTGATGGCCTTGTGCCTAATTTGTTTTAAATGTAAATTTGATATTTTCTGCAAATAAATAATTCAAAGTGTAGTATCTGTTCCGATGGATACAAAAAAAGTGTAGTATCTGTTCCGATGGATGCTACACCCCATAGACCTGTACTGTCTTGGCCTTCGGGCCTTGATTCCGCCGGTTTGGGTGATTGTCCTGTGCAGTTCTAGGAGGTCCACCCTCCCAGGCTTTGCCTTCTCAACCTTTGATTGCTAATCGTCTGAGGCACTTCAACCGGGAATGCCGACGGGACTGCCCATGCATTTTTTTTAGGCCAGAGTGCTCTTTCTGTAGGGCACTGGCTTTTCAATCCCACTATCCGACCTTGTGTCACATGTTACCCTTGTGGAAGGGAGAATAAATACAAAACAAAAAGATAGGAACATCGATACGGGTTGAGGGGGGGGCAGATTCTTCATTTTTTTTCAAAATAGGTAAAGATTAATCTGGACGTCGTAAAGAAAATGAAATTATTTAATTTCGAAATAATTTCAAAACAACTATATACTAAAAGTATCCAGCTGGCTTCAATAATCACGTGTGTAAATTTAATTTTCTATGAGCTTAGGGTAGGTAGGCTTAATCTTAATAATAACTGATAATAATAAAAAAGAAAAGGAAAGAATAATCGAGCATTCAAATTTCAATTTGATGAGAAAGAAGGAGAAAGGCTTAATCTCAATAATAACTGAATACTATATGTATGTATGTATGTATGTATGTATGTATGTATGTATGTATGTATGTATGTATGTCTGTATGTGAAGCTTCTCCTCAAAAACTACGCGACGACATGTCAAAAAGTTTATATCTTCAGCACTGTACAACACCTGGGATCATAATATCTCAAAATTACAACAAAAAAAAATGTTGCTGGGGGTCAACGGGGCCAGTCTTCGGCAGCGGGTCTGGTTTTTTCAAACTTTTCTAATGTTATTCAGTAGTAATTTGGAAATCAGCCAATGTAATTATGTAATAATAATTTTATTTTCAACCAACTTATTCTTGTGCACGTGACGTCACAGTAATAGGTATATGACGTCATCGTTATAGGTTTTTACATTTTTTTCTCTTCAAAACTTATTTAACTTACAGTGACCCGTTGAGTCATAACCACTCTATATATATATAAAAAAAGAAAAAAGAAGAATTTAACAAGTACACGTTTACAATGACCCGTTGAGTCATAACCACTCTATATATGTATAAAAAAAGAAAAAAGAAGAATTTAACAAGTACACGTTTACAGTGACCCGTTGAGTCATAACCACTCTATATATGTATAGAAAAAAGTAAAAAAAGAATTTAACAAGAACATGTTTATAGTGACCCGTTGAGTCATAACCACTCTATATATGTATAAAAAAAGAAAAAAGAAGAATTTAACAAGTACACGTTTACAGTGACCCGTTGAGTCATAACCACTCTATATATGTATAAAAACAGAAAAAAGAAGAATTTAACAAGTACACGTTTACAGTGACCCGTTGAGTCATAACCACTCTATATATGTATAAAAAAAGAAAAAAGAATTTAACAAGTACACGTTTACAATGACCCGTTGAGTCATAACCACTCTATATATGTATAAAAAAAGAAAAAAAGAAGAATTTAACAAGTACACGTTTACAGTGACCCGTTGAGTCATAACCACTCTATATATGTATAAAAAAGAAAAAAGAAGAATTTAACAAGTACACGTTTACAGTGACCCGTTGAGTCATAACCACTCTATATATGTATAAAAAAAGAAAAAAGAAGAATTTACCAAGTACACGTTTACAATGACCCGTTGAGTCATAACCACTCTATATATGTATAAAAAAAGAAGAATTTAACAAGTAAACGTTTACAGTGACCCGTTGAGTCATAACCACTCTATATATGTATAGAAAAAAGAAGAATTTAATAAGAACATGTTTATAGTGACCCGTTGAGTCATAACCACTCTATATATGTATAAAAAAAGAAAAAAGAAGAATTTAACAAGTATACGTTTACAGTGACCCGTTGAGTCATAACCACTCTATATATGTATAAAAAAAGAAAAAAGAAGAATTTAACAAGTACACGTTTACAATGACCCGTTGAGTCATAACCACTCTATATATGTATAAAAAAAGAAAAAAGAAGAATTTAACAAGTACACGTTTACAATGACCCGTTGAGTCATAACCACTCTATATATGTATAAAAAAAGAAGAATTTAACAAGTAAACGTTTACAGTGACCCGTTGAGTCATAACCACTCTATATATGTATAGAAAAAAGAAAAAAAGAAGAATTTAACAAGAACATGTTTATAGTGACCCGTTGAGTCATAATTACACAAGTACACGTTTACAGTGACCCGTTGAGTCATAACCACTATATGTATAAAAAAAGAAAAAAGAAGAATTTACCAAGTACACGTTTACAATGACCCGTTGAGTCATAACCACTCTATATATGTATAAAAAAAGAAGAATTTAACAAGTAAACGTTTACAGTGACCCGTTGAGTCATAACCACTCTATATATGTATAGAAAAAAGAAGAATTTAATAAGAACATGTTTATAGTGACCCGTTGAGTCATAACCACTCTATATATGTATAAAAAAAGAAAAAAGAAGAATTTAACAAGTATACGTTTACAGTGACCCGTTGAGTCATAACCACTCTATATATGTATAAAAAAAGAAAAAAGAAGAATTTAACAAGTACACGTTTACAATGACCCGTTGAGTCATAACCACTCTATATATGTATAAAAACAGAAAAAAGAAGAATTTAACAAGTACACGTTTACAGTGACCCATTGAGTCATAACCACTCTATATATGTATAAAAAAGAAAAAAGAAGAATTTAACAAGTTCACGTTTACAATGACCCGTTGAGTCATAACCACTCTATATATGTATAAAAAAGAAAAAAAGAAGAATTTAACAAGTAAACGTTTACAGTGACCCGTTGAGTCATAACAACTCTATATATGTATAGAAAAAAGAAAAAAGAGGAATTTAACAAGAACACGTTTACAGTGACCCGTTGAGTCATAACCACTCTATATATGTATAAAAAAAGAAAAAAAGAATTTAACAAGTAAACGTTTACAGTGACCCGTTGAGTCATAACCACTCTATATATGTATAAAAAAAGAAAAAAGAAGAATTTAACAAGTACACGTTTACAGTGACCCGTTGAGTCATAACCACTCTATATATGTATAAAAAAAGAAAAAAGAAGAATTTAACAAGTACACGTTTACGATGACCCGTTGAGTCATAACCACTCTATATATGTATAAAAACAGAAAAAAGAAGAATTTAACAAGTACACGTTTACAGTGACCCGTTGAGTCATAACCACTCTATATTTGTATAGAAAAAAGACAAAAAGAAGAATTTAACAAGAACATGTTTATAGTGACCCGTTGAGTCATAACTACACAAGTACACGTTTACAGTGACCCGTTGAGTCATAACCACTATATGTATAGAAAAAAGAAAAAAGAGGAATTTAACAAGAACACGTTTACAGTGTCCCGTTGAGTAATAACCACTCTATATATGTATAAAAAAAGAAAAAAGAAGAATTTAACAAGTACACGTTTACAGTGACCCGTTGAGTCAGAACCACTCTATATATGTATAAAAACAGAAAAAAGAAGAATTTAACAAGTACACGTTTACAGTGACCCGTTGAGTCATAACCACTCTATATATGTATAAAAAAAGAAAAAAGAAGAATTTAACAAGTACACGTTTACAATGACCCGTTGAGTCATAACCACTCTATATATGTATAAAAAAAGAAAAAAAGAAGAATTTAACAAGTAAACGTTTACAGTGACCCGTTGAGTCATAACCACTCTATATATGTATAAAAAAAGAAAAAAGAAGAATTTAACAAGTACACGTTTACAGTGACCCGTTGAGTCATAACCACTCTATATATGTATAAAAAAAGAAAAAAGAAGAATTTAACAAGTACACGTTTACAATGACCCGTTGAGTCATAACCACTCTATATATGTATAAAAAAAGAAGAATTTAACAAGTAAACGTTTACAGTGACCCGTTGAGTCATAACCACTCTATATATGTATAGAAAAAAGAAAAAAAGAAGAATTTAACAAGAACATGTTTATAGTGACCCGTTGAGTCATAACCACTCTATATATGTATAAAAAAAGAAAAAAAAAGAATTTAACAAGTACACGTTTACAGTGACCTGTTGAGTCATAACCACTCTATATATGTATAAAAACAGAAAAAAGAAGAATTTAGCAAGTACACGTTTACAGTGACCCGTTGAGTCATAACCACTCTATATATGTATAAAAAAAGAAAAAAGAAGAATTTAACAAGTACACGTTTACAGTGACCCGTTGAGTCATAACCACTCTATATATGTATGAAAAAGAAAAAAGAATTTAACAAGTACACGTTTACAATGACCCGTTGAGTCATAACCACTCTATATATGTATAAAAAAAGAAAAAAAGAAGAATTTAACAAGTAAACGTTTACAGTGACCCGTTGAGTCATAACAACTCTATATATGTATAGAAAAAAGAAGAATTTAATAAGAACATGTTTATAGTGACCCGTTGAGTCATAACCACTCTATATATGTATAAAAAAAGAAAAAAGAAGAATTTAACAAGTATACGTTTACAGTGACCCGTTGAGTCATAACCACTCTATATATGTATAAAAAAGAAAAAAGAAGAATTTAACAAGTACACGTTTACAATGACCCGTTGAGTCATAACCACTCTATATATGTATAAAAAAAGAAAAAAGAAGAATTTAACAAGTACACGTTTACAATGACCCGTTGAGTCATAACCACTCTATATATGTATAAAAAAAGAAGAATTTAACAAGTAAACGTTTACAGTGACCCGTTGAGTCATAACCACTCTATATATGTATAGAAAAAAGAAAAAAAGAAGAATTTAACAAGAACATGTTTATAGTGACCCGTTGAGTCATAATTACACAAGTACACGTTTACAGTGACCCGTTGAGTCATAACCACTATATGTATAAAAAAAGAAAAAAGAAGAATTTACCAAGTACACGTTTACAATGACCCGTTGAGTCATAACCACTCTATATATGTATAAAAAAAGAAGAATTTAACAAGTAAACGTTTACAGTGACCCGTTGAGTCATAACCACTCTATATATGTATAGAAAAAAGAAGAATTTAATAAGAACATGTTTATAGTGACCCGTTGAGTCATAACCACTCTATATATGTATAAAAAAAGAAAAAAGAAGAATTTAACAAGTATACGTTTACAGTGACCCGTTGAGTCATAACCACTCTATATATGTATAAAAAAAGAAAAAAGAAGAATTTAACAAGTACACGTTTACAATGACCCGTTGAGTCATAACCACTCTATATATGTATAAAAACAGAAAAAAGAAGAATTTAACAAGTACACGTTTACAGTGACCCATTGAGTCATAACCACTCTATATATGTATAAAAAAGAAAAAAGAAGAATTTAACAAGTTCACGTTTACAATGACCCGTTGAGTCATAACCACTCTATATATGTATAAAAAAGAAAAAAAGAAGAATTTAACAAGTAAACGTTTACAGTGACCCGTTGAGTCATAACAACTCTATATATGTATAGAAAAAAGAAAAAAGAGGAATTTAACAAGAACACGTTTACAGTGACCCGTTGAGTCATAACCACTCTATATATGTATAAAAAAAGAAAAAAAGAATTTAACAAGTAAACGTTTACAGTGACCCGTTGAGTCATAACCACTCTATATATGTATAAAAAAAGAAATAAGAAGAATTTAACAAGTACACGTTTACAATGACCCGTTGAGTCATAACCACTCTATATATGTATAAAAAAAGAAGAATTTAACAAGTAAACGTTTACAGTGACCTGTTGAGTCATAACCACTCTATATATGTATAGAAAAAAGAAAAAAAGAAGAATTTAACAAGAACATGTTTATAGTGACCCGTTGAGTCATAACTACTCTATATATGTATAGAAAAAAGAAAAAAGAGGAATTTAACAAGAACACGTTTACAGTGACCCGTTGAGTCATAACCACTCTATATATGTATAAAAAAAGAAAAAAGAAGAATTTAACAAGTACACGTTTACAGTGACCCGTTGAGTCATAACCACTTCATATATGTATAAAAAAAGAAAAAAGAAGAATTTAACAACTACACGTTTTCAGTGACCCGTTGAGTCATAACCACTCTATATATGTATAAAAAAAGAAGAATTTAACAAGTACACGTTTACAGTGACCCGTTGGGTCATAACCACTCTATATATGTATAAAAAGAGAAAAAAGAAGAATTTAACAAGTACACGTTTACAGTGACCTGTTGAGTCAGAACCACTCTATATATGTATACAAAAAAAGAAGAAGACTTTAACAAGTACACGTTTACAGTGACCCGTTGGGTCATAACCACTCTATATATGTATAAAAAAAGAAGAATTTAACAAGTACACGTTTACAGTGACCCGTTGGGTCATAACCATTCTATATATGTATAAAAAAAGAAAAAAAAGAAGAATTTAACAAGTACACGTTTACAGTGACCCGTTGAGTCATAACCACTCTATATATGTATAAAAAAAGAAAAAAGAAGAATTTAACAAGTACACGTTTACAATGACCCGTTGAGTCATAACTACTTTATATATGTATAAAAAAAGAAGAATTTAACAAGTAAACGTTTACAGTGACCCGTTGAGTCAGAACCACTCTATATATATTTTTTGTTTTGAACTCAAAATATTTCTCAGGGTTGAAGAAGAGTGAAAAATAAGTTGGGATAGGGAGGCTGGGGAGAATAAGGTGTCGGGGAAAATTTTAGGGGTCAGGCCAGACTTTTTAGGGGTCAGGCCAAATTTTGTTCTTTTTTTTTGTTTTGAACTGAAAATATTACTCAGGGTTGAGGGAGTGAAAAATTAGGGAGCTGGAGAGATTGAGGGGTCGGGGAAAAATTTAGGGGTCCGGCCTAACTTTTTAGGGGTCAGGCCGAACTTTTTAGAGGTCAGGCCAAATTTTTTTGTGTTTTTTTTTGTTTTGAAGTCAAAATATTTCTCAGGGTTGGGGGAGAGTTAAAAATCAGTTGGGATGGGGGGGCTGGAGAGAATGAGGGGTCGGGGTAAATTTCAGGGGTAAGGCCAAACTTTTTAGGGGTCAGGTCAAATTTTTTTGTTTTTTTTGTTGGTTTGAAGTGAAAATATTTCTCAGGGTTGGGGGAGAGTGAAAAATTAGCTGGGATGGGGAGATTGAGGGGTCAGGGTAAATTTTAGGGGTCAGGCCAAACTTTTTAGGGGTCAGGCCAGATTTTTTTGTTTTGAAGTCAAAATATTTCTCATGGTGGGGTTTGAGTGAAAAATTAGGGGGCTGGAGAGATTGAGGGGTCGGGGAAAATTTTAGGGGTTAGGCTGAACTTTTTAGGGGTCAGGCCCAATTTTTTTTTTTTGTTTTGAACTCAAAATATTTCTCAGGGTTGGGGGAGAGTTAAACATTAGGGGGCTTGAGAGATTGAAGGGTCGGGGAAAATTTTAGGGGTCAGGCCAATTTTTTTCTTTTTTTTTTGTTTTGAACTGAAAATATTTCTCATGGTTGGGGGAGAGTTAAAAATTAGTTGGGATGGGGGGCTGGAGAGAATGAGGGGTCGGGGTAAAATTTTAGGGGTCAGGCCGAATTTTTTGTTTTTTTTTTGTTTTGTAAGTCAAAATATTTCTCACGTTTGGGGGAGAGTGAACAATTAGGGGGCTGTAGAGATTGAGGGGTCGGGGAAAATTTTAAGGGTCAGGCCGAACCTTTTAAGGGTCAGGCTAAATTGTTTTATTTTTTTATGTTTTGAACTCAAAATATTTCTCAGGGTTGGGGAGAGTGAAAAACAAATTAGGATGTGGGGTGCTGGTGAGGTTGAGGGGTCACGGAAAATTTTAGGGGTCAGACCGAACTTTTTAGTGGTCAAGTTAGTTTTTTTATTTTTTTTTGTTTTGAACTCAAAATATTTCTAAAACAAAATTGGAGGGTGCGGCTTGAGATATAAAGGGTCGAGGAAATTGTAGGGGTCGGGCCAAACTTTTTAGGGGGTCGGGCGAAAGTTTGTGTTTTTTTAACTTAAAATGTTTCGTAGGAAAATATATAGTATGCACACCGGGGCGGCGATAGATACGAATATAGTATGCGCACCGGGGCAGCGATAGGTATATATATAGTATGTGAACCAGGGTGGCAATAGGTACGTGTATAGTAGTGCATAGAGGTGGCGATAGGTACTATATAGCATGTGCACAGGAATGGCAGTAAGTATGTATATAGAATGCGCACCAGGGCGGTTATAGGTATATATTTAGCATGCGCTCCAGGGCGGCGATCAGTATGTGTATAGCACGCACACCAGGGCGACGATAGGTACGTATTTAGCACGCACACCGGAGCGGCGATTGGAACATATTTAGCATTTGCATCAGGCCAGCAATAGTGACGTATTTAGCATTTGCACCAGGGCGGCGATAGGTACGTATGCAGCATTCGCACTGGGGCGGTGATAGGTACTTATTTAGTATGCATATAGGGGCGGCAGTAGGTACTTATATAGTATCTGCCTGGGGCGGCGATAGGTGCGTATATTGTATGTGCACCGGGGTGGCGATAGATATGTATAAAGTATGAACACCGGGGCGGACATAAGTACCTATATAGAAGGCGCAGATAGATGTGGTACTTTTTATAGAAATATGTCATACTATTGCCCTGCGCAACGTAGGAGAAATGGTGAGGAAGAATCAGCTTTCGCAAAAGGCAAAATTAGAAAGTAGCGGTGAAATGGGGCGACCAGGGAAGAGAAAGGTAGAAAGATGAAGAGACGGCTACAGAGGAGGGGGAGAAATAGAAGTTTGAATATAAAGATGTTACACACACGATTTTTCTTCAATTATGTCTTTATGACCCCGAGCAACGCCGGGTAGCCCCGCTAGTCTCTTATATAAAGGGCACTTGTCTATATGTATGTATGTATGTATGTATGTATGTATGTATGTATGTATGTATGTCTGTATGTGAAGCTTCTCCTCAAAAACTACGCGACGACATGTCAAAAAGTTTATATCTTCAGCACTGTACAACACCTGGGATCATAATATCTCAAAATTACAACAAAAAAAAATGTTGCTGGGGGTCAACGGGGCCAGTCTTCGGCAGCGGGTCTGGTTTTTTCAAACTTTTCTAATGTTATTCAGTAGTAATTTGGAAATCAGCCAATGTAATTATGTAATAATAATTTTATTTTCAACCAACTTATTCTTGTGCACGTGACGTCACAGTAATAGGTATATGACGTCATCGTTATAGGTTTTTACATTTTTTTCTCTTCAAAACTTATTTTACTTACAGTGACCCGTTGAGTCATAACCACTCACGATTACAGTGACCCGTTGAGTCATAACCACTCTATATATGTATAGAAAAAAGAAAAAAAGAAGAATTTAACAAGAACATGTTTATAGTGACCCGTTGAGTCATAACCACTCTATATATGTATAAAAAAAGAAGAATTTAACAAGTAAACGTTTACAGTGACCCGTTGAGTCATAACCACTCTATATATGTATAGAAAAAAGAAAAAAAGAATTTAACAAGAACATGTTTATAGTGACCCGTTGAGTCATAACCACTCTATATATGTATAAAAAAAGAAAAAAGAATTTAACAAGTACACGTTTACAGTGACCCGTTGAGTCATAACCACTCTATATATGTATAAAAACAGAATAAAGAAGAATTTAACAAGTACACGTTTACAGTGACCCGTTGAGTCATAACCACTCTATATATGTATAAAAAAAGAAAAAAGAAGAGTTTAACAAGTACACGTTTACAATGACCCGTTGAGTCATAACCACTCTATATATGTATAAAAAAAGAAAAAAAGAAGAATTTAACAAGTACACGTTTACAGTGACCCGTTGAGTCATAACCCCTCTATATATGTATAAAAAAAGAAAAAATGAATTTAACAAGTACACGTTTACAGTGACCCGTTGAGTCATAACCACTCTATATATGTATAAAAAAAGAAAAAAGAAGAGTTTAACAAGTACACGTTTACAATGACCCGTTGAGTCATAACCACTCTATATATGTAGAAAAAAAGAAGAATTTAACAAGTAAACGTTTACAGTGACCCGTTGAGTCATAACCACTCTATATATGTATAGAAAAAAGAAAAAAAGAAGAATTTAACAAGAACATGTTTATAGTGACCCGTTGAGTCATAACCACTCTATATATGTATAAAAAAAGAAAAAAGAAGAATTTAACAAGTACACGTTTACAGTGACCCGTTGAGTCATAACCACTCTATATATGTATAAAAACAGAAAAAAGAAGAATTTAACAAGTACACGTTTACAGTGACCCGTTGAGTCATAACCACTCTATATATGTATAAAAAAAGAAAAAAGAAGAATTTAACAAGTACACGTTTACAGTGACCCGTTGAGTCATAACCACTCTATATATGTATAAAAAAAGAAAAAAGAAGAGTTTAACAAGTACACGTTTACAATGAGCCGTTGAGTCATAACCACTCTATATATGTATAAAAAAAGAAAAAAAGAAGAAGTTAACAAGTAAACGTTTACAGTGACCCGTTGAGTCATAACCACTCTATATATGTATAAAAAAAGAAAAAAGAAGAATTTAACAAGTACACGTTTACAGCGACCCGTTGAGTCATAACCACTCTATATATGTATAAAAAAAGAAAAAAGAAGAATTTAACAAGTACACGTTTACAGTGACCCGTTGAGTCATAACCACTCTATATATGTATAAAAAAAGAAAAAAGAAGAATTTAACAAGTACACGTTTACAGTGACCCGTTGAGTCATAACCACTCTATATATGTATAAAAAAAGAAATAAGAAGAGTTTAACAAGTACACGTTTACAATGACCCGTTGAGTCATAACCACTCGATATATGTATAAAAAAAGAAGAATTTAACAAGTAAACGTTTACAGTGACCCGTTGAGTCATAACCACTCTATATATGTATAGAAAAAAGAAAAAAGAAGAATTTAACAAGTACACGTTTACAGTGACCTGTTGAGTCATAACCACTCTATATATGTATAAAAACAGAAAAAAGAAGAATTTAACAAGTACACGTTTACAGTGACCCGTTGAGTCATAACCACTCTATATATGTATAAAAAAAGAAAAAAAGAAGAATTTAACAAGTACACGTTTACAGTTACCCGTTGAGTCATAACACCTCTATATATGTATAAAAAAAGAAAAAAGAAGAATTTAACAAGTACACGTTTACAATGACCCGTTGAGTCATAACCACTCTATATATGTATAAAAAAAGAAGAATTTAACAAGTAAACGTTTACAGTGACCCGTTGAGTCATAACCACTCTATATATGTATAGAAAAAAGAAAAAAAGAAGAATTTAACAAGAACATGTTTATAGTGACCCGTTGAGTCATAACCACTCTATATATGTATAAAAAAAGAAAAAAGAAGAATTTAACAAGTAAACGTTTACAGTGACCCGTTGAGTCATAACCACTCTATATATGTATAAAAAAAGAAAAAAGAAGAATTTAACAAGTACACGTTTACAGTGACCCGTTGAGTCATAACCACTCTATATATGTATAAAAAAAGAAAAAAGAAGAATTTAACAAGTACACGTTTACAATGACCCGTTGAGTCATAACCACGGTATATATGTATAAAAAAAGAAGAATTTAACAAGTAAACGTTTACAGTGACCCGTTGAGTCGTAACCACTCTATATATGTATAGAAAAAAGAAAAAAAAAAGAATTTAACAAGTAAACGTTTACAGTGACCCGTTGAGTCATAACCACGAAGTATGTGTGGGTACCCTGCGACCGCACGAACTATGTGTGGGTACCCTGCGACCGGACGAAGTATGTGTGGGTACCCTGCGACTGGACGAAGTATGTGTGGGTACCCTGCGACCAGACGAAGAATGTGTGGGTACCCTGCGACCAGACGAAGAATGTGTGGGTACCCTGCGACCAGACGAAGTATGTGTGGGTACCCTGCGACCAGACGAAGTATGTGTGGGTACCCTGCGACTGGACGAAGTATTTGTGGGTACCCTGCGACCGGACGAAGTATGTGTGGGTACCCTGCGACCGGATGAAGAATGTGTGGGTACCCTGCGACCGACGAAGTATGTGTGGGTACCCTGCGACCGAACGAAGTATGTGTGGGTACCCTGCTGCCTGACGAAGTATGTGTGGGTACCCTGCGACCGCACGAAATATGTATAGGTACCCTGCGACCGCACGAAGTATGTGTGGGTACCCTGCGACCGCACGAATATGTGTGGGTACCCTTCGACCGGACAAAGTATTTGTGGGTACCCTGCGACCGGACAATGTATGTGTGGGTACCCTGCGACCAGAAGAAGTATTTATAGGTACCCTGCGACCGCACGAAGTATGTGTGGGTACCCTGTGACCGAACAAAATATGTGTGGGTACCCTGCGACCGCACGAAGTATGTGTGGGTACCCTGCGACTGGACGAAGTATTTGTGGGTACCCTTCGACCGGACGAAGTATGTGTGGGTACCCTGCGACCGGACGAAGTATGTGTTGGTACCCTGCGACCGCACGTAGGATGTATAGGTACCCTGCGACCGCACGAAATATGTGTGCGTACCCTGCGACCGCACGAAATATTTGTGGGTACCCTGCGACCGCACGAATATGTGTGGGTACCCTGCGACCGCACGAAGTATGTGTGGGTACCCTGCGACCGCACGAACTATGTGTGGGTACCCTGCGACCGGACGAAGTATGTGTTGGTACCCTGCGACCGGACGAAGTATGTGTTGGTACCCTGCGACCAGACGAAGTATGTGTGGGTACCCTGCGACCGGACGAAGTATGTGTGGGTACCCTGCGACCTAACAAAGTATGTGTTGGTACCCTGCGACCGGACGAAGTATGTGTGGGTACCATGCGACCTGACGAAGTATGTTTGGGTACCCTGCGACCTGACGAAGTATGTGTGGGTACCCTGCGACCGGAAAAAGTATGTGTGGGTACCGTGCGACCTGACGAAGTATGTGTGGGTACACTTCGACATGACGAAGTATGTGTGAGTACCCTGCAACCGGACGAAGTATGTGTGGGTACCCTGCTACCGGACGAAGTATGTGTTGGTACCCTGACGTCAGAGAGTGGCAGGAAGAAATTCACTCACACTACAACCATTTTTTTCTTTCTTTCTTTTTTCCCGCTCCCTCCCACACTTTCTTTCTTAATTATTAATAGACGCTAATATTCCCCCCTCCCTATGGCCGTTCTGTTATCATGATAGGCATTCCCTCCTTCTTTTCGGGGGGGTGTCGGCATTCGCCGGTGTGAGCGCTTCAGGTGAAATTTGGGGGAGGGGTGGGGGGGGGGTGGTATCAGACTACACCGGTGGGACGCCTAAGGGAAAATTTGGGGGAGGGGGAGTGTCGGCATTCGCCGGTGTGAGCGCCTCAGGCCAAATCTGGGGAGGGGGAATGTCGGCATACGGCGGCTCAGGCCAATCTGGGGAGGGGAGGAGGGAAATGTCGGCATTCGGCGGTATGAGCGATCGCCTGTGGGGCGCCTCAGGCGAAATTTGGGGATGGGGCGTATTGGCATACGCCGGTGAGGCAGGCGAAATTTGGGGGAGGGGGAGTGTCAGTATTCGCCGGTGTCAGCGCCTCAGGCGAAATTTGGGGGGAGTCGTCGGTGAGACAGATCCCGACCTTGGGGGTATATCAACCGGTACTTTAGGGGAGAGGAAGTGAGCTAAAGGAAAAGGGATTAAAAAATAAAAAGATAATCTGATTTTTGATTCGACAGTGTAAGATCGACACCTATCGGATAGGACTAGATATACACTTGATCTCAAGGCAATAATGCCGAGAACAGATACTACACTTTGATCTTAGCCAAAAGGCCGAGAAACATCCGAAATTCAAAAATTTAATGTGATTTAAAGGGACTATTTATAAACAATCTACACCTGAACAGCGGTCTATCCACTAGACACTGTTCAAATTACATTAATAAATTAACGAGTAATAATAACTATGATTTTCTTTGAACAAACATTGTATAATACTATTTAACAAGTTCTTTAATGAGTTTTGATGAGCAACAATGAATTTTAGACTCCCTAGGCCGTTTTTCTCTAATTCTGTTTAGTGTAGTATCTGTTTGGATTATGCACTCCATAATCGTCTTGGCTTCATTCCGCCGGTCTATGGAAAAACGATTCACTCGCTGACAGTCAACCGGACCACTTTCCGACAAAAGGTAGCAGTTTTTTCGTATTTTACACTACTTTTTCAACGTTAATATGTAGTAAATTCGAAATAATCTAATGTATTTATGTACTAATCCGATAAAAATACAGAGTCACTGTAAACATCCCATAATCCCTTGCCGGATGTACCCAGTCTTGCCCGACATTCAGCCCGGTTGTATCAGATCATCCAATAACTTCTGTCCGGATAAATCAATAACAACATAGGAATCCTACGTTATAAGTGTGTAGTGAAACAAGGGTTGCTCAATCACATCCGCACCTGTCCAATAATCCCTTGCTGGATGTACCTGGTCTTGCCCTATATTGTGTCCGGTTATATCAGGTAATAGTACTCGGCGTTGTCCGGGAAAAAAGTGCTCAATGTCCTAGATAGAGCTACTGTAGAGATAGGTTTGCATAATATCTTAACAGCATCTACGCTGAAAAGGATGGGGGGATCGATAAGAGTTATTTCAGTAATGCTCATGAGGCCTCTTTGATTTTCAAATACTCGGCGTTGTCCGGGAGAAAAGTGCTCAATGTCCTAGATAGAGCTACTGTAGTGATAGGTTTGGAAAATATTTTAAAGCCATCTTCGTTCCCCTTTGGACTATTTGGCAGATCAAAAGGAGGGATACCTAAGTGATTTCAGTAGTCCTCAGGAGGCCTCCTTTGTTATCAAAGTACTCGGCGTTGTCCGGGAGAAAAGCGCTCAATGTCCTAGATAGAGCTACTGTAGTGATAGGTTTGGAAAATATTTTAACGCTATCTTCGTTCCCCTTTGGACTATTTGGCAGATCAGAAGGAGAGAGGATACCTATGTGATTTCAGTAGTCCTCAGGAGGCCTCCTTGATTATCAAAGTACTCGGCATTGTCCGGGAGAAAAGTGCTCAATGTCCTAGATAGAGCTACTGTAGTGATAGGTTTGGATAATATTTTAACAGCATCTACGCTGAAAAGGATGGGGGAATCGATAAGAGTTATTTCAGTAGTGCTCAGGAGGCGTCTTTGATTTTCAAATACTCAGCGTTGTCCGAGAGAAAAGTGCTGAATGTCCTAGATAGAGATACTGTAGTGATAGGTTTTGAAAATATTTTAACGCCATCTTCGTTCCCCTTTGGACTATTTGGCAGATCAGAAGGAGAGAGCATACCTAAGTGATTTCAGTAGTCCTCAGGAGGCCTCCTTGATTTTCAAAGTACTCGGCGTTGTCCGGCAGAAAAGTGCTCAATATCCTAGATAGAGCTACTGTAGTGATAGGTTTGGAAAATATTTTAATGCCATCTTCGTTCCCCTTTGGACTATTTGGCAGATCAGAAGGAGAGAGGATACCTAAGTTATTTCAGTAGTGCTCATGAGGCCTCTTTTATTTTTAAAGTACTCGGCGTTGTCCGGGAGAAAATTGTTCAATGTCCTAGATAGAGCTACTGTAGTGATAGGTTTGGATAATATTTTAAGAGCATCTACGCTGAAAACCTATTTAGCATTCGCACCGCGACAGCAATAGGTACGTATTTAGCATTCAGCGGTGGCGATAGGAAGTATATAGCATGTGCACATGGGCGGCAATAAATACGTATATAGCATGCGCATCGGGAGTATAAAAAAAATTGGGGGGAAGGCAAAACATTTATTTTGTCTTTTATCTTTTTCATTGAAAATATTTATGTGTATGGGGGAGAATGAAAAAAAAAAATTTTCGGGGGGGGGGGCTAAAAAATTTTTTTTTTTTTCTTTTTTAAAATAAAAATATTTCTATGTATGGGGGGAACATAAAATTTTTGGGGTGTAAGGGTGGTCAAAAAATTTTCTTTTTTTTTTCCTTTAAATTAAAAATATTTCTAAGTATATGGGAGGATAGAAAAAAAATTTTCTTGTGGGGAGGCAAAAAAAAATATTTTTTTTTCTGTTTGTAACTAAAAATATTTATATTTATGATAGTGACAATACATAAATGAACACTATTTTGTTTTTCTAACACGACAGGGCCGAATAAATATAAGTTCTTACGTATGCGAACTGGGCTGGAGATTGGTACATATATAGTATGTGTACCCTTGCAGAGATAGGTAAGTATGTAGTATGCGCACCAGAGCCGCGATAGGTACGAATATAGTATGCACACCGGGCCGGCGATAGGTTTATATATAGTATGTGTACCGGGGTGGCAATAGGTACTATATAGTAGTGCATAGGGGTGGCTATAGCTACGTATTTAGCATTCGCACCGGGGTTGCGATAGGTATGTATTCAGCAATCGAAAGGTACGTATTTAGCATTCACACCGGGGCGGCGATATGTATGTATTTAGCATTCACACCGGGGCGGCGATAGGTATGTATTTAGCATTCACACCGGGGCGGCGATAGGTATGTATTTAGCATTCGCACCGGGGCGGCGATAGGTATGTATTTAGCATTCGCACCGGGGCGGCGATAGGTATGTATTTAGCATTCGCATCGGGGTGGCGATATGTACGTATTTAGCTTCCGCACCGGGGCGGCGATAGGTACGTATTTAGAATTCACACAAGAGCGGCGATAGGTACGTATTTAGAAATCACACTGGGGTGGCGATATGTATGTATTTAGCATTCGTACCGGGGCGGCGATATGTACGTATTTAGCTTCCACACCGGGGCGGCGATAGGTACATATTCAGAATTCAGGGGTGGCGATAGCTACATATATAGCATGTACACATGGGCAGCAATAAGTACGTACATAGCATGCGCACCGGGGCGGCGATCAGTACATATATATCACGTGCACCGGGGCGGCAATAGGTACGTATATAGCACGTGCACCAGAACGGCGAAAGGTATGTATTTCGCATTCGCACCAGGGTGGTGATAGGTACGTATTTAGCATTCGCACTAGGGCGGCTATAGGTACGTATTTAGCATTCGCATCAGGCCGGCGATAGGTACATATTTAGCATTCGCACCAAAGTGGTGATAGGTACGTATTTAGAAATTCGCACCAATGCGGCAATATGTACATATTAATTATTCCCACTAGGGCAGCGATAGGTACTTATGTAGCATGCACACCGGGGCGGCGATAGGTACTATTTATCATTCGCACCGGGGCGGTAATAGGTACTTAAATAGTATCTGAACTGGGGCGGCGATAGGTACGTATATAGTATGTGCACTGGGGCGGCGATAGGTACGTATATAGTATGCGCACCGGGGTGATGATAGATACGTATATAGCATGAACACCGGGGTGGAGATAAGTACCTATATAGAAGGCGCAGATAGAGGTGTTACTTTTTATAGAAATATATCATACTATTGCCCTGGGCAACGTAGGAGAAATGGTGGGGAAAGAACAGCTTTCGCAAAAGGCAAAATTAGAAAGTAGCGGTGAAATGCGGCGACCAGGGAAGAGAAAGGTAGAAAGATAAAGAGACGGCTATAGAGAAGGGGGGGGGGGCAGAAATAGAAGTTTGTATATAAAGATGTTACACACACGATTTTTCTTCAATTATATGTTTTAATGACCCCGAGCAACGCCGGGTAGCCCCGCTAGTCTATTATATAAAGGGCAGTTGTCTGTTTGTTTGTCTGTTTGTTTGTCTGTTTGTATGTCCAGATACTCCTCAAAAACTACGCGGCGACATGGCAAAAGTTTACATCTTTAGGACCGCACATATCCTGGGATCATAATATCTCAAAATTACAAAAAAAAAAATGTCCCCGGGGGTCAACGGGGCCAGTTTTTGGGGGCGGGTCTGGTTTTTTGAAACTTTTTCAATGTTATTTACTGGTGATTTTGAAATCAGCAAATGTATTCATGTAACAACTTGATAAAAATGCACTGTCCGGTTGTATCAAGTCATCCCATAACTTCTGTCCGGATGTATCAATAACAGTGAAACAAGGGTTGCTCAATCACATCCGCACCTAGCAACCTAAACTTATATATCTTTTAAAATAAAAATAGTTCTTTGGGGGGAGGGGGGGGGAGAATGTTTGGGACGCGGGTGGGGTGGGGGGAATTTGGGGGGGGGCGGGTGGTAGGGGGGGGGAATTATCAACATCTTCATCCTGCGGGGGTGCTTATACAATATAGGACCCGGAGGCTTCTGAAGTATATGGACCTGGGTGGGGGGTTCTTCTGCAGTATAGGCACGAGGGGTGCATCTACAGTACAGGACCCAGCACCGGGGGTGCGTATACAATATAGGACCCGGGTGCTTCTGCAGAATAGGGACCATGGGTTCTTATGCAGTATAGGGACCAGGGGTACTTCTACAGTATAGGGACCAGGGGTGCTTCTACAGCATAGGACCCAGCACCGGGGGTGCTTCTACAATATAGGACCCGAATGCTTCTACAGAATAGGGACCATGGGTGTTTATGCAGTATAGGCACCGGGGGTGCTTCTACAGTATAGGATCCAGAGGATTCTGCAGTACAGGCACGGGGGGTGCTTCTGCAGTATAGCCACCGGGGCGCTTCTACAGTATAGGACCCAGCACCGGGGGTGCTTTTACAGTATAGGACCCAGCACCGGGGGGGGGGGGCTTCGTCAATTTAGGACCCAGAGGCTTCGGCGTTGTCCGGGGAAAAAGTGCTCAATATCCTATTTTGCTTGCGGAGAGGAGAGGAGGAGGAGGGAGAGCCCCAGGCAACGCCGGGTACCCCTGCTAGTAAAAAATAAAGGAAAGAATTTAGACGCAAAAATATTCACTTATTATTATTTATGCTCATTAGGAGTTATCACAGAAGTTATTGTTAATGACTGCTCACTGATGTGTTCCCTGGTCTGAGTGACAACAAGTCTCCCCAGGTTTCCAATACTCTCCACCTCTTTCGATAACTATTGCAAATGACTTTGCGTTATCACAACATACGCTTACCATTAATTACTCGCTGGCAACGACCTTTGGTCTTCTCTCGAATTTGGATGGCAATAAGCCTCCCTAAGGTCCCAATCCTCTCCACACTCTTCCAGTGAAGGTCTGGTTAGTGCTCTCCCTCCTTATTATTATTGTTATTAAAACAGTACGAAGGAGGAAGAGAGAAAAAGAGAGAGAGTTTTGGCTTCTTTTTCTTATCGATTAGTTCTGTCTTCTTTTCTTATAATAGAGAGAGAGAGAAAGAGGGACTTTTGTCTTCATTTTCTTATCGATTAGTTTCGTTTCAATGATTTTAAGTAATGAATAGGAATTAAATTGCGAAGCAATAGCGAGTGGGCAAAGAAAGTATATAACACACACACACACGCACACACACACAAATGGAGGTTAAAAAAATTGTTTTGTGTATAATTTGAATTATTCGGACGACTATCTTCATCTTGGTTGTTATTCTCACAACGTTTCGCCCGATGTAATCTCCGACCTTGTTCGGGTGCATCTTTTTTCACGCTTAGGAATCTTTATGTCGAATCCAGGAACTTATACATAATTTCGAAGTGGACCCTTTATTTAATTCACAGAGGTAGATTCTTATCGTTTCCTTCAGCCATGTAGCACAATGGATAAAAGCATTGATCGACAATTAATCCTAAGTGACAGTCTTCTTCTGGAGGTGGAAGGTTGAATCCGTACTACAGAATAAGGTAATAATTAATTAACGCTTCTACCCGGTCATGCAATCGTTTTTTCAACAGTCCGAGCTTTTATCTACTGCCCCATCGGGTTTCAATCTTAGCCTAAAGCATTCACATGACTAGACACATTGAAGAGCTGTGATACAGCGAAACAATCCGTCATGAAAATAACAATCAAAATGAAAATAGTAGTCCGAATAATACAAATAATGCAAATTATCAATCCTCATCTAAAAAAAAAAATCCGAAATGTGTGGCTAAGTGGTTAACGACACGGACGGACGACCTGGGTGTGCTAAGTTCGGATCCAGTTCGTTCCACAGAATGTTGGCAACATTCGCATTGCCCCTCCTGTAAGTACCCGATGTCTTTCTAGGAATAATTCTAACTAGAAAGATATCGAGGAAACCGATGCCAACACTAGAATCATATGATTCATACGAAATGAACGAACGAATGATTTGTGATGGACTAGGATATTCTGGCCGGTTATTTCTTCGGGTTACGATACTTTTGACAACCCCAATTAGGGAATATAGGCTTTGTTATGCTGGTCGACCCTAAGCATCGAATGATTAAGCAACAGGTGTTGTTAAGAGCTTTGTCACATTTTTCGCATGGGTAGATTTTTCCCATGCGGAACAGGCATAATTCACAGCAGAGTGACGTAAGACAAGAGCAACAGTTTTTATACTGTTTTCTTGTCAAGAAACAAAAGGGTTTGTAAATATCATGTAAATATCTTGTCAAGAAACAAAGAGTTTGTAAACCGCCTGTAGCCGTAATGAGGTGAGGGGGGAGGGGATGGGGTCGACGCTTGGGCAGCGTCGGCTCCCTTTATACATGTTCAAATACAAGCATTTAAAAATGAAACAAAGAAAAAACACAAAAACAATAATGTATGCAAAAAACATTTATCCCTCACAAACCCGATAGGATTTGCTTTGATTGATATATATATATATATAATATATTGATATATATTCATTTTACTTCAATGATTTGGTTTCTTTATCGTTTTATTAATTTGCAAACACCTTGGATACATTTTTCACTGTCATTTACTGCATCGATTGCAAACAGGTTTCCCGATAAGTTTTTCGTTTGTGGACTACCATTCACCACCTGGATCACTTTTCAATCAACCTCTTGGATGTCTTTCCTGAATATGTTTTAAATTGTATGACTTGAATAGCTTTAACAAAAAAGTATGTTTTGGGCTGATATATTTGATGTTTTATATACTTTTATGTATTTTTATATATTTTCAAAGTTTAATTTTATTACCTGCAGTAATGTCATTGCGGTAATGGTCCTCTGAGGAGAAGAATTTTCTTTGAAAACTCATGAGTTAAGGACTTTAAGGTACATTGAATTCTAATAAAATTTGATTCGCACCTTATTTTATTATTTCATTTTATATTATGCTATATATATATATATATATATATATATATATATATATATATATATATATATATATATATATATATATATTCATTTTACTTCAAGAGGCCCTTTCCTGGTGCTAACACTTGATCTCTATATGAGATACATAGATATCGGAGTTGTTCAACTAAATCTCTCCTTTACCTGTCAAACATTGAGTTAGTAAAGAAGTTAAGAAAATTAATTTGATTCTCCCTAATTGATCAGTAAAATATGTTATAGTATATCTTTCTTGTGGTCTCTTGGTCTTACAGGATTCCAGGACAATAGTTCATAAGTTTGGTGAAATATTCAGCTAAATGCTGTTACTTGAGGTAACATTATTAGGAGAAGGTGCACCATACCTTGTATGAACCAGTGTATAGCCGTGCTGAGGGGATCTTATATGTGCTGTGAATACTATGTTATTTTGAATATTTGGTCAGGGTTTACTTGTAGGATAAAGTATCCTTGTGTCAGGTTGTCCTGATAAACCCTTTTACATAGACCGAAGACACTCGAGGATGTTGTCTAGTAGGTAATTCGAAAATTGTGTCCATAAGAAAAGGACGTGTATAGGTGTGATGCTATGGACGTTCTCCTTTGCACAGACCCAAGATCCCAGACAATAGGTGGAAATGATGCAAACAAAGGCGATCGGGAGTGGGGTGCGTGGTCGGCTGGTAGTGGTGCGGAAGTAGTCAGTTTCTATTGACCAGGAGTCATTTCCGCTTATTGGTGACTGAGACAAAGGACCAGACATGGGATTTACCAGTCGTGAGTTGGGATGTTTGGAAGTCAGAGTTGTTGTAGACTGAATCTACAAACGGCGTTCGAGCCCATGCGACTGTGTGCAACCACCACTCCTACACTGAAGAGTTTAAGAGAGCCCAAAACGACGTCGTCTGTAGATGAAACATACTTTTAATATTTAAAAATATTTATATATATATATGTGTGTGTGTGTGTGTGTGTGTGTTATTCAGCCACATGTGGGAAGGCCATTAGAACATGTGCAATCCATGCAACGTAGTAGATCTGCTGGTATATATAACAGCACGGCGCTATGACTTGCGAACGCTCGTGGGAACACATAATTTTAAAATATCATATAGGGTGACCCAGAATTATTAATAAAATTCATAGTCCTTTCAGCAATCTAACCATATTTGAGGCAAATAAACTTCAATCTATGCCTGACTTGTCCACCAAGTTTCAGCAATGAATATTTAACAGTCTTTGTTTTATTTCAGTGATAAACACACTTGGATACAACATGCAAAATTGACAATGACATTAGAAAATGTCTTTCTTTTTTTTGTTTGTAACTAGCAGCAAAATCACACCCTTCTCTGAAGAGGTCCCTACATATCGGAAGATTTTCTACTCTGAGATTTTTCCTCATGAATATTAAACAGTCTTTGTTTTATGCAAACCTGGATGCAATGTGCAAAATTGTCAATAAACTGACATATTAGAAAGTTAAAATTTGGAAAGTCACATGATCAGATTTGAGACCGTTTCTCTTTTCTCCCCTTCCCCCTTTTTTCTTTCCTACCGTAAACAAGTATATTTTGTTTCATTTAAACGGTCTCTCTAACCATATGACTTTCCAAATTTTAACTTTTCTCTTTTTCTTTCCTTTCTCTCGTTTTCTCCCCCATTTCATTATTCCCAAATACCATCAAATCTTAATCCTGCCTTATAAGACCTCAGCTTTTAACTGCTGTCGATAGCATCGACATGCCAGTGTCGCAGATTTTGTACATGTCTGTTTGAATAAAAACAATCATATATATATATATATATGTATATATAATACATATATACATATATATATAAATATATATATATATATATATATATATATATATATATATATATATATATTTTTTAACCCTCCACCTTTTATTTGTTAAAAAACTTTCTTCAATTCTACAAACTGTTACTTTTACTATTAACTATCTACACCTTAACGTCCCTTTCGTCTTCAAAAATCACCTCGCAATACTGCTAATTTTTTACTTCTCGGCCTTTTATTTTATTTCTTTATCTCCAACCTTTTTTGTTTTTTTATTCTTCAATTTTTCAAAGTGAAATGGAACTAGGTAATATTTAATTGTTATAAATACCATATTACCAGATTTATCCTCTGACGAGAAGAGTTTTATCTTTGAAAAACCATGGTTTAAGGATTAATGTAACTCCTTGCATCTGAAATTTCGATGTAATAAAATTTGTATTAATTTATGTAACTTTATGTAATTTTGTACAATTTTTTTATCTTCATCTTTCTTTCTTTAAAATTGATTGCTCTACTCAACGATTTGAGCTTTATTTTATCGAGATAGATCACTCTACGATATTTCACTTATCGTTAATTCTATTATCATTAGTATATATATACATATATATATATACATATACATATATATATATATATATATATATATATATATATATATATACATACATATATATATATCCTTTTCTCTCTCTCTCTCTTTATCTATCTATCTATCTATACCCACTTTCTCTTTCTTTCTCCCCCCTCCCTTCCTCTCTCTCCCGCTCCCTTCATCTCTCTCCCGTTCCCTTCCTCTCTCCCCGCTCCCCCTCCCTTCCTCTCTTTCCCCCCTCCCTTCCTCTCCCCCTCCCTTCCTCTCCCCCTCCCTCCCTTCCTCTCTCTCCCCCTCCCTTCTTCTCTCGCCCCCCTCCCTTCCTCTCTCCCCCCTCCCTTCCTCTCTCTCCCCCTCCCTTCCTCTCTCTCCCCCTCCCTTCCTCTCTCTCCCCCCTCCCTTCCTCTCTCTCCCCCCTCCCTTCCTCTCTCCCCCCTCCCTTCCTCTCTCTCCCCCTCCCTTCCTCTCTCTCCTTATCTGTCTCTTTCTCTCTCATCAAGCCGGGCCTTCTCTCTGCCTCCAACAAATTTCCGCGTCGCATATAAAATACAAGAAAAGAAAAGAAAGAAAAGAAAGGGGAACCTGTCGTGACGTCATACACCCCCTGACACCCTCCTCACACACACACACACACACACACTCTCTCTCACTCTCTTTTGCTTTCTGGCTTTCTCTTTTCCGCGTCTTTTTATACCAACAGAGTCGACTGCGACCATTGGAATATTAACGTTTATTTAAAAGGTACGTTTTCTTTTCTAAAAAACAAACTTTTTTTATAAGCTAAGAACTTCGTCTTCATAATAATTTTCCCCGCCTTCTCAACGAATAATGTCGCTTAAAACGAAAAAAATTCAAAACTTAAACCTTCCACAACTTTTTAATTTGTGGCTATTTTCAAAGTTGTTGTTTTTTTTTAAACGATAAAAATGTTGAAGTTTATCAAAATTAAATTTGACTGATTTACAATTTTGTTAACAGGATGACGTATTTTGTTTGATTAAAAAAAATGAAATTAAATCTTTTTATATTAGAATTGTTTAAAACAAGCTTTTTACTTTTTTATTTACTTTGACTGGTTTTCCCTTATCCACGTGTTTTCATTTCCTCTTTCCCAACCCCCATTTCTTTTACAGTTTAAAATGTTTAATTGGTTATATTGAAGATTTCAGCTTTAAGATGGCCGTCATTGAAACATTTTTTTTATAGTGCGCAATCATTTATATTGGTTTAAATTCAACTTAAAATGTTGTTTATGACGTTTGGTACAAGAGAAAGGGTCGACTTGATGACGGCTTTACCGTTATGAATTCGGAATAGCCGCCACCAATTGACCATTTTTGTCTTAACCACAATTTTCTTTTTGTGTTTAGTTTTTTTCAAGTTTTTAAAAGTATATATTTTGTATTTGTATTATTCGGACTACTATTCTCATCTAGGTTGTTATGTCAACAACGTTTCGACCGATGTAACTTCAGACCTTTTGCAGGTGCATCGCTTCGAACGTGGGGAACCTGGGCGGAATTTCCAGGTTCTCGAAGAAGATTCACTTAAAGAAGGTTACATCGGCCAAAACGTTGTGAATATAACGGAGATGAGAATAGTAGTCCGAATAATAAAAATGATCAATCCTCATCTAAAGAAATTCAAACGAAAAATTACATTTTTTTCTCATCCAAAAAATATGTTGGTATCCTCAAAAAAAAAAATGAAATTCTACTTTTTTAGGCGTTTACATGTGAATATCTTGAAAAACTTGTGAAAAAGGAAGAAAAAAAACAACATATTTTAGACTAGGAGATCAGTTTCACATATAAATTTAACGTAGAATGATACACCCATTTCCGGGTCATTCTAGCGTTTTAGGGCAATAAACGATTTTTGTTTTGCTAGATAAATTCTGTGCGTTTTTTTTGGGGGGGTGGGGGGTGGCAGGGGTTTGAGAAGTTCTACCTTTTTAGGTGATTACGTGTAGTTTTAGGATCTTGCCACTCGGACTGAGGGTTAGTGGTATAAATGAGGATTATTTTACGTTATATATAGAAAACTGATTCCCCACTCTAAATTCTAAAATAATAAAGATTTTTAGGGTGTGCACACGTAATACCCCCCTTTTTTTTAAGGGGAGGTTGTTAATCTACAAATTTAAGAATATTTGGTAAAAACGTATTGTAGTATCCATATTTTGGGAGGCTCTGCGCATGCGTCAGATTCATTCATAAAAAAGTCGTAGTGAGTGATTCAAACCAGCGCATGCGCACACAATTCAGTTTGTATGAAAAAAAACGTGTTTCATTTTTTGTTTTAGATAAAAAAAAAAACACGTTTCTTTCGTGTTTGTTTTCATTTTCAGTTGTTTTTATTCTTAACTCCTTTCGTTTTCTTCACTTTTAGCGTGTTTATTTTCAGCGATAGTAACTTAATTGTTAAAAATGCCCACTTTTTGTTTTAGCGTGTTTTGTTCTCATTCTGTTTCCTCTGCGCATGCGCTGGTTTGAATAACTCACTACGACTTTTTTATGAATGAATCTGACGCATGCGCAGAGCCTCCCAAAAATATGGATACTACAATACGTTTTTTACCGAATATTTAATCACACTATCTTAAAACAGTAAACGTTACGATTTGTGACAAATAATTTTAAAGGAAATACAGTTGGGAAAAGAGTAAAAAAACACATATTTTGGTTTACTTACTCATTTGCGGGTATTTCTACAGAATTTGAACCGAACTGTCCCCCCCCCCCCCAAGTTTTAGGTTTAGTTCGGCAAAAGTCGGTTTGGCTCGGTTCAATTACTGTAGAAGCACCCATTTGTGACATATTTGCGTTAACACAAGTTTAATATTTAGTAAAAGTTATAAGCCTTTTAAGTTCCTTTTAAATATTGGTTGTGAGTAAAATTATCCGTAATCAGCCATCTTGACAACGGATTATTTTACTCAAAACCAATATTTACGGTAAACTATAACTCCTATTAAATATAAAATGATTTAACGCATATAAGGTCACAAATTAGTTTTTAACTAATTTCCCGACTGTTTTTTTTGTTGTTTTTTTAAAATAATTTATGTCGCCAATCGTAACGTTTACCCTAAAAACCTGATATTTATTGGTTGACATGAATTTTAGCGACCTTACGAGGAGAACCTGTTTAACCATTTCACCTGATAAATGCTGTTATTCCAACACTCCCTGACCTAGGGCGCTCGAGACCGTCTTGTCGATGTGACCGCCAGAAGGGTGGGGGAGGCTTAATCAAACCCACTTCCCCCCCCCCCCCTTAAACCACCAAATATCTGTAAATTCGTAGTTTCCCAGCCAAAAGTAGCGGACTGCGTTTTTCCGACCTCACAAATTAGTAAGTAAACCCAAATAAATTGTTTTGGACTAATTTCAAATTTACCTTAAATTATTTGAAAGGAATCATTTGTAATGTCGGAATAAAAAAAAAGTAAATTGCAATCGATTCATTGTCCGCAATTTTGGTTGGGAAACGACGAATTTACCCAAATTTCTTTTGCAGTTTGTGAGTTTTATGTACGATCTAATTCAGATCGCACATATGATCATCTTCTATAAGGTGTCGATCGGGGGGGGGGGGGGCTGTACTTTCTATAAATATGACAATTTTTCATATTTAGTTTTCTATATGAAAAAATAAATATAAATTTTGGGTACTTCTACAGAATTTGAACCAATCTTTTTTTTTTTTTTAACCCTAAGATTAAGTTCGGCAAAAGTCGTTTTAGGTTCGATTTTGCGTTTTTTTTCTACGGGAGGCATGCGCGTATATAACGAATACAATCCGTTTCGATTTTTTTTTTAATTAATTTAAATACAACACAAAACTTTCACCGATAAAACAACACAAAACTTTCACCGATAAAAATGAACAAAAACCATTAAAGTTATTTTCATTTTACAAATATTTTTTTGTTTCCATTTTTATTTTACAAATATCCTTAAAGATTCACGTTTTTAAGCAACTTAAGAAAACAAAAATTTCTTCTGCTAACCGTAATTCCGGCTAGCAACTACTCTTTCTCGGTTCATTGGCTAAGATCAAGTGTAGTATTATTTACTCCTCTCCAGGAGTTAGGCACAAGGCCAGTTTTATCCTACTCCCATAGGTAAGATGTGACCCAAGGTCGGGTCGGAAAGTGGGGGTTGAAAAGCCAGCGCCCGAAAACGTGAGCACTCTGACGATCAAAAATTGCCTGGGTAGCCCCGTCGGCATTCCCCGGTAGGGGCGCCTCAAGCAGTAAGCAATTAACTTACTCCTCCCCAAAGAGGGGAGGCAAAGCCTGGGAGGGTGGACCTCCTAGAACTGCACAGGACAATCCCATAGACCGGCGTAAATCAAGCCCCGAAGGCTAAGACAATACCAGTCTATAGGGTGCAGTATCCATCGGAACAGATACTACACTTTGATCTCGACCAAAAGGTCGAAGGCCTATCAAAGTGTAGTATCTGTTCCGATGGATACTACACCCCATAAACTGGTATTGTCTTGGCCTTCGGGGCTTGATTTACGCCGGTCTATGGGTCTGTCCGTGCAGTTCTAGGAGGTCCACCCTCCCAGGCTTCGCCCCCCCCCTCTTTGGGGAGGAGTAAGTTTATTTGCTTACTGTCTGAGGCGCCCCTACCGGGGAATGCCGACAGGGCTGGCCAGGCAATTTTTAAACCCCATTTTCCCGACCCGACCTTGGGTCACATCTTACTTGTGGGAGTAAGATAAAAACTTGCCTTGTGCCTAACTCCTGGAGAGGAGTAAATCAATACTCTTTCTCGGTTCATTCAGTTTTGTTTTTTTGGTGGGGCGGGGGGCGTTGCCATCGGACTTAGGGTTTAATGGTGGGTATTTTTTGTTTGGTAAAAAACAATAAAAGTAAGCCGTGTTTATAAAAAACGACATTGAAATATATTACAAATTAAACGTCATAATTGCGTACCCAATATAGAATATTGTTGACGAAATTGTCTTTTTTTTATGCAAAGTGGATTAATCTGCAAAAATCAGTAAACAAATTAATATGGTGAATTAATTAGCCTAGTCACTGCTTGCAAAATAAGACAAAAGTAATCGATAAAATTTGGAAGCTAATCCCTTTACAAACAAGTTTTGTTTTGGTATTTAAAAAAATTATTTCAAGTTTCGGCACATGTTCGTCTTTAACCACTGTCCGTTTTTCACAACTTTTTACTGACCATTTTTCTTTTCTTTTTTCGGTGTACACTTATCTATCAGGCTGCTAGAGAATTCCGGCGTTTTTGGAATTTTTTTTCAAATATTTTACATTTTAGGATGGGGGATCAGTTTCCAATGTTAATTCAACGTAGACTGATCCCCCTCTTTTTGACCATCTCAATTTTTAAAAAAATCTTTTTCGGTGTACGATTACCTTTCATGTCAATAGAGAATTCCGGGGGGTTTGGAAAGAAATTTTTAAAAATTGTGATTTTAAGATGGGGGATCAGTTTTCAATGTAAATTCAACGTGGACTGATCCCCCTCTTTTTAACCATCTCAAATTTTAAAAATTATTCTTCTGCTTACAATTACCTATCATGTCACGAGAGAATTCCGGCGTTTTTGGAAAGAAATTTCAAAAAATTTACATTTTAAGACGGGGGATCAGTCTTGTTCGTCTTTTACCATAGTTCGTTTTTCACAACCTTTTACGTCTTAAAATCTCATTTTTTGGAAATTTCTTTTCAAAAACTCCGAAATTCTCTCGCGACATGATAGGTAATTGTAAGCAGAAGAAGAATTTTTAAAATTTGAGATGGTTAAAAAGAGGGGGATCAGTCCACGTTGAATTTACATTGAAAACTGATCCCCCGTCTTAAAATCACAATTTAAAAAAATTTATTTCCAAAACCCTCGGAATTCTCTATTGACATGATAGGTAATCATACACCGAAAAAGATTTTTAAAAAAATTGAGATGGTCAAAAAGAGGGGGATCAGTCTACGTTGAATTAACATTGGAAACTGATCCCCCATCCTAAAATGTAAAATATTTGAAAAAAATTCCCAAAACGCCGGAATTCTCTAGCAGCCTGATAGATAAGTGTACACCGAAAAAAGAAAAGAAAAATGGTCAGTAAAAAGTTGTGAAAAACGGACAGTGGTTAAAGACGAACATGTGCCCAAGTTTCACTTTTAACACTTTCTACTTTCGACCGATACTAAAAGCCGTACCTTTTGGCAGGTGTCCTTATTATGCAGTTGGATCTTACGTTGCTAGTCTTTCTCTACTCTATCGTTATTTTCATGATAGGAACTCAACTGAGTTCCAATTTCTGTCCCCCACCTCCTGTAAAATATTCACAACAAAAACTCTTCTAGTTACAACCATTGTAAATAATGTTCCTTTCTCCCTCTGTGTACCTGAAACTATTGAAGAAATCGACTTTGAAACTTCCTGGTTTTTCTCTTTCATCAAATCTTTCTTGGAGTTCATACATTAGATCCATTGCTCTTTCTGTTTTTTGTAAAGTCGGTTCTCTCTATTGCTCCAAACACTTCCTCACATCCGAGGCTATTCTGTATTTCTACAAATCTACTATCAGACCTTCTATGGAGTACTGTTGTCATATTTGGGCTGGTGAATCTCTGCCCCATTTGAGGGTTCTTGATAAGGTGCAGGAACGTATCTGTACTTTGATTAGCCACACCCTTTCTTCTTCTCTGCACTCCCTCTCTCACAGACGTAATGTTGCTAGTCTCAGTCTTTTTTCTTTGTTCCAGCTCGTTGGTCCAGTGGTCTCCATCAATTCGCTGTTTTGATACCTCATTGTTATACAGTTTCCTATTCCAGTAGTTTTTTCATCCTACCTATAGCCTTGGTCTTTTCAAGACTAAGGCGAATAGGCATCTCATGTCTTTGCGATAATCATCTTTTGTTCTTGCTAACTCCTTATATCAAGTGACTTCATGCGATTTTCATTTTAAAAAAAAAACAAGAAAATAGAACTTCCATGAGCAAAGTTTCTTTCAAGAACTACCTGTCTATAGAACACAGTACCATGGGAACTGCTTTCGCAGCTGACATGGTCGTTTTTCAAGTCCAATTTTAACAAATTCTTGTCGAGCCGTCCTCTTAAATAACCAAATTTTGCCCAGTTTCAACCATTGTCTCCAATCCTCACAAGGTGTTGTCTCATCGTTACCCTGACTCATAAACCCTTCATCTTCGAGTGGCCTTTCGGCCTTTATAAGCAGTGACTCGTTTGTAAAAAAAGAGCTGCCCACTATTCCGTAAAGCGTTCCACAGTGTCGTTTATTCTGCATATTGTACAGTCTAAACCGACACATGTCTAGAGAGAACTTGCAAAAGTAAGCCAAGGATGTGTGCGCACACTGCACATGGCTGGCCAGGCTTTTTTTAATTCTTTTTGCAAAACTCATTTTTCCAAGGCTCTTCTACAAAAAGGCGCAAACATTTTTGCAATTTGTTACTAAAATAACCAGAAAGCTTTGATAGATCAACGTTACATTGACTGTGTATCTAACGGAAGTGTTATACTTACAGTCACTGAAAATAATTGTAACTCTCTACTTTTCCAATTTCTTTGAGATTATACATCAAATGGTTCTCTCTCTCTCTCTCTGATACTCTCTCTCTCTCGTACTCTCTCTCTCTCTCTCTCTCTCTCGTACTCTCTCTCTCTCTCTCGTACTCTCTCTCTCTCTCTCGTACTCTCTCTCTCTCTCGTACTCTCTCTCTCTCTCTCGTACTCTCTCTCTCTCTCTCGTACTCTCTCTCTCTCTCTCGTACTCTCTCTCTCTCTCTCGTACTCTCTCATACTCTCTCTCTCTCATACTCTCTCTCTCTCATACTCTCTCTCTCTCATACTCTCTCTCTCTCATACTCTCTCTCTCTCATACTCTCTCTCTCTCTCATACTCTCTCTCATACTCTCTCTCTCTCATACTCTCTCTCTCTCATACTCTCTCTCTCTCATACTCTCTCTCTCTCTCATACTCTCTCTCTCTCTCATACTCTCTCTCTCTCTCATACTCTCTCTCTCTCTCATACTCTCTCTCTCATACTCTCTCTCTCTCTCATACTCTCATACTCTCTCTCTCATACTCTCTCTCTCTCTCATACTCTCTCTCTCATACTCTCTCTCTCTCTCTCATACTCTCTCTCTCTCTCTCATACTCTCTCTCTCTCTCTCATACTCTCTCTCTCTCATACTCTCTCTCTCTCTCTCATACTCTCTCTCTCTCATACTCTCTCCTCTCCTCGTACTCTCTCTCTCTCGTACTCGCTCTCTCTCGTACTCGCTCTCTCTCGTACTCGCTCTCTCTCGTACTCGCTCTCTCTCGTACTCGCTCTCTCTCGTACTCGCTCTCTCTCGTACTCGCTCTCTCTCGTACTCGCTCTCTCTCGTACTCGCTCTCTCTCGTACTCGCTCTCTCTCGTACTCGCTCTCTCTCGTACTCTCTCTCTCGTACTCTCTCTCTCTCGTACTCTCTCTCTCTCTCGTACTCTCTCTCTCTCTCGTACTCTCTCTCTCTCGTACTCTCTCTCTCTCGTACTCTCTCTCTCTCGTACTCTCTCTCTCTGTACTCTCTCTCTCTCGTACTCTCTCTCTCTCGTACTCTCTCTCTCTCGTACTCTCTCTCTCTCGTACTCTCTCTCTCTCGTACTCTCTCTCTCTCGTACTCTCTCTCTCTCGTACTCTCTCTCTCTCGTACTCTCTCTCTCTCGTACTCTCTCTCGTACTCTCTCTCTCTCGTACTCTCTCTCTCTCTCGTACTCTCTCTCTCTCTCGTACTCTCTCTCTCTCTCGTACTCGCTCTCTCTCGTACTCGCTCTCTCTCGTACTCGCTCTCTCTCGTACTCTCTCTCTCTCTCGTACTCTCTCTCTCTCTCGTACTCTCTGTCTCTCTCTCTCTCGTACTCTCTCTCTCTTCTCTCTCTCGTACTCTCTCTCTCTCGTACTCTCTCTCTCTCGTACTCTCCTCTCTCTCGTACTCTCTCTCTCTCGTACTCTCTCTCTCTCGTACTCTCGTACTCTCTCTCTCTCGTACTCTCTCTCTCTCGTACTCTCTCTCTCTCTCGTACTCTCTCTCTCTCTCGTACTCTCTCTCTCTCTCGTACTCTCTCTCTCTCTCTCGTTACTCTCTCTCTCTCTCGTACTCTCTCTCTCTCGTACTCTCTCTCTCTCTCGTACTCTCTCTCTCTCTCTCGTACTCTCTCTCTCTCTCGTACTCTCTCTCTCTCTCGTCGTACTCTCTCTCTCTCTCGTACTCTCTCTCTCTCTCGTACTCTCTCTCTCTCTCGTACTCTCTCTCCTCTCGTACTCTCTCTCTCTCGTACTCTCTCTCTCTCGTACTCTCTCTCTCTCGTACTCTCTCTCTCTCGTACTCTCTCTCTCTCGTACTCTGACTCTCTCTCTCGTACTCTGACTCTCTCTCTCGTACTCTGACTCTCTCTCTCGTACTCTGACTCTCTCTCGTACTCTGACTCTCTCTCTCGTTCTCTGACTCTCTCTCTCTCTTGTACTCTCTCTCTCTCTCTCGTACTCTCTCTCTCTCTCTCGTACTCTCTCTCTCTCGTACTCTCTCTCTCGTACTCTCTCTCTCTCGTACTCTGACTCTCTCTCTCGTACTCTGACCTCTCTCTCGTACTCTGACTCTCTCTCGTACTCTGACTCTCTCTCTCTCTCGTACTCTGACTCTCTCGATCTCTCTCTCTGTACTCTCTCTCTCTCTCTCGTACTCTCTCTCTCTCGTACTCTCTCTCCTCTCGTACTCTCTCTCTCTCTCGTACTCTCTCTCTCTCTCGTACTCTCTCTCTCTCTCGTACTCTCTCTCGTACTCTCTCATACTCTCTCTCTCTCTCATACTCTCTCTCTCTCTATATATATATATCTCATACTCTCTCTATATATATATATCTCATACTTTCTCTCTCTCTCTCTCTCTCTCTATATATATATATATATATATATATATATATATATATATAATCTCGTACTCTCTCTCTATATATATATATTTCGTACTCAAATACTTAAATTTACTTAAAAAATTTTTTAGATATTGCCTTGTCGTATCTGACCTGTCCTGGGACCGTATTGCTGGCAACTGTTACAGTTTGACTAGTCCATACTTTTTCCGGCTGTTGGCGAATCTCACTAGTCCAGACGTTGACTTTATCAGCTGCCACTGCTAATGTTTTGGTGACTTTGCAACTGTCGACAACTCCACATGTTCAGATATAGACTCCACTAGTTTCTAGAGATTACACTTTCCTTTTAAGGCAATAACTAATTAGAACACTTGCGAATATCACTGTTCTTTTTCAGGGCAACTTTCTTTCCGTCGAGCAAGCTGTTCTTTAATTTCAGTACGACGTCCACATCTGACCATGAGTACTGGAGATACGAGCCAGTTCTAAATTCGCACATGAGTGAATTTAGATATATTTTTGATTTCTGGAAGTAGAGAGCACATTCTTTGATTGGCTAGTATGATTCCGGGGAGATAACTCCTAAATATTCTGAGCCAATATATGCACCATGTGTTGGTATAGTACCTGGGTATGTCAATTTCCGTCTTTACTTTTACTGCTTTATAGTTAGTACGAAGAAAGAAATTTCGGGAGGGGGGGGGGAGAGTTATGCTACTTTGTATTTGCATAAGAGAGTAAGTAACTACGATAGAATGTATTTATTTATTGGCAAAAGACATTAGAAATTATTTGCTTTGAACTTAAGACATCCAGTGGTGAGGCCCCCACTTGGGAGCTGTGGGGAATGTGAAGTTGCCCCTTAGTTGCCATTGCTCCCAGGTCCACTCTGGCCCGAAGTGGTAGTACCTGTAAGGGGCCCCATCTATGGGTCAAATAGAACGTATTGGTGCTACCAGATCAGGCTGACTTCCTGGATCAAAATGCACCAAACGTTTGTTTTTTTCCTTTCTCTTTGCAAAACTCAATTATGTTCTGCAAAGCAAGAAACATCACCTAAATGTTTAAAAAACCTAAAAACATTATTTGAGAAAGTATCACCTTACAAAATATTGCATTTTCTAAAGAAAATCAACCTTTTGGAACTCATCTAAAAAATCAGTACAAAAAAAACAGACAAAACAACCAAAATTGAAATTTAGGCTCTAAAACAGGGACAACAAGATGCATCTAACCTCGAACAATTCAAAAATACTAAAGCTCTCAACTAATATGCAGGATTATTCCCTTCCACATTCATGGCATGAAATGACGTTTAGGGTTGATGTACCATTACCTTGAACTAATACGGAAAGACTGACTTGCGGATTAAAAGGGTCACTTAGTTTTGAAAAAATTATTTATGTTCTGTTAATTTCTTTAAATTTATAATGCAAGTTAAATCAAGTTTTAAAAAATCTGTTAAAATTGTTAGATTTGAATTTGGGTTTTCACATTAAAAAACAAAAAAACAAACTATTTTCGTAGTATTAGCAAACAATCATGTTTCTATTTGTTGTCTGTTCGAACAACAGACAACATTCCCAAAAACACCATTTCTAGTCACAGCATGGCAGACTGGACGCTTGACCAACTCCAAATTTTCTTTTCCATCATCATTCCACTTGCAATCTATTCATC
>CAUVYP010000049.1:1312266-1349766 GCA_963556195.1 Sepiola atlantica | reverse complement strand
ACTGTTCAGATTTACTCTTCCTCTGAGGTCATCAGAACTAAGCTATATCGATGTACACATCTTCTATCCTTTTACATGGCTTGTTGCATTTTGCTATTTTTTGCTAATAGATTTGATTGATTGTTTCCATAACACTTGAAATAGAAAATTGTCCAAATTATATTTTTATACAGGAGAAACTTCTACTTCAATAAAAAATATTTATATTCGGTTTTAATGGGGGAGTCACTTGAGGACATCATGTTATCGACTTAAGTTTTGTTTGCTTGTGAACCCCCTCCCCTGGATCCTGTCGGTGGGGCCGCAAATTTGCCGATTGCAATCCCATGCAGAGGGGTAAACCCCCTCCCCCGAAAATGGGGATACCTGTTGGTCATGGGTAGCGGTCCGTGGCGACTCAGCGGTCCGTGGCTTGGTTACTTTGACTAGACGGAAGCTCGAAGAGGCCCGATCCGATAAATCGGCTGGTCACTTCATGTCCTAGTATGTAAAAGTTCATCCCCAACCGTATTATTCAATCTGATTCTTAAAAATATCGAAACCTTATTTCTCATTCTATTTTTATTTTTCTCCCCAAATAGATATTAGAAGGCGGTGGCTGAGGGTCAATCACGTTGAGAACAATGAAGATTAGCTATGCCAAAGAGTAATGTTTCCAGAAGAGTAATGTTTTCCTCGGAATAATAATGCAGCCCGTTGTCTAAGAGTAATGTTTCCGCTTTCACTGTGAAATTTCTGTTCTGAGCAAAATGTATTCTGAGAGCAATTTATTCTGGTTCTCAGAGCAGTGTGTTCTAGGATTAGGAATATAAATAATTACCTATGGAATTATATTTGACGACTATAGGATTAGGAATATAAATAATTACCTATGGAATTATATTTGACGACTTTATCTCAAACAGCACAAAACTAGTGGTATAGGTCTGTTGCTTGTTGTATTGTCGTAGTCTTTTCCAGGTTGGGTGTTAGGGTTATTCTCAAAGAGTAATGTCTTCAAAGAGTAATCTATTCTCGGAATATAAATAATTATCCTACCCCGAGAATCATTTTTGACAACTTTATTCAGCATTAAATAACCCACAGATGGTTGATATGCCGTAAAACAAACCAAAGCAAACCTTCCCCTCCTCCTATTCCCTCTCTTCACTGTCTGATCGTTGTTTTTTATCCCAAAGTTGTTTCCACCAAGGAGAGACTTGTACTTCAATAAAAATCCAGGACAAACCGACAAGAAAGCCCAAATTAACCAAGATATCTTTATTTTATCGTGGCCTTTTGTCTAATCTCCTCAGTAAATTTGAATTATGTCTATAATGCGTGCCTTAGCGTGAGATTCTTTGTTCACTTGTGTCTCATCTTGTTGGTCACGTATTCTCGAATACCGTCCACGTCCGTATTGACTTACTAAACAATGCAATACTCAATTGCTGGCAATTCTCTCTTATACAATTTATCAAATAAAGGATTGGTAAATTGTTAACGTTTAAAAAGGGCGTAAATATGTAATCGATACACTAAGACATAAGCCCTTTGTCCTAACCATTGATCTATTATAACAGTTGTTATTTGTGACAGACTGACAAAAGTTGTTATTTGTGACAGACTGACAAAAGTTATTTTAAACGTAAAAGACGGACAAAGCTTCTTACATGCTTGGATGCATCTAAAAAAAGCGTTTTGCCATGAACATTCTGTTTCAAACTGAAGTGACCAACAAAAATTCTGTTTCAAACTTAGGCGTGACACTGATAAAATTCTATTTCAAACAAAGCCTCTCTTCGATATGGGAGGACCCATCCAAAAAAAGATATCCACATCAATGGCATGGTTATCTGTGTACAAAACAAGATTCAATGTCTGAAACAATTGTTTTGCCTGTAATGAACGATGAAAGGAATTCTCTTAATGCAATTTGAATGGACGATTTGTTTTTGGAGTCCATCACTGCGTCTAACATAACGAAGGTGATATCCAAATTGACTAGTATTATTAAATAAACTTCTAGGGACAACGACTCCATTTTGTTTTAATTTGATAACTAGCAATTAATCTCATGTTACATTTTGAGACATCGTCCTCCACTCTATAATAATTACAAATTTATATAATATAAATATATATATATATATATAATTATTAATGACAATATATGTATTAGCATATACTATGAGTTCCTTTTATTTTGTAGTCTCCTTAAAAGATTCAGTTCAATGATTGTCAATTATTGATAACAGAGCAAATATATTTATTTGTTTTTTGTTTGGTTTCACCGAAAAATGAACTACTGTATAGTGTAGGTTTTTTTCAAGACACTTTAATCCAAGAACTTTTTACTCTTTGTAATTTTTTCTGATGATTTTGTAGTGTTGCAGAGGCGATATTGACATAAAAATGTTGTTTGGCACAAGACAAATGAAACGGACCGTAAAAAATATATCTCACAGAAATATGTTTTTTTGTAAATGTGAAAAAATAAAAATAATAAAATAAAACCATGGTTATTGGAATATAATATGAACTGACTTTATATATATATATATATATTGTACATGTATTATATTGGTTTCTATAGATGTTAAGCCAAAACTCCAGTGTATGGATTTATAATTCAACGGTCAAGCCTAGTATCAAATTGCATTTTCTCTGACGAGTAGAAAGTGTAATTTTTATACTAGGCTTGATCGAATTCATTTAAGACGGAGAGAGTTGTCTGACTTGCTATTTGTTTTCTACTTTCTCGTCTGGCAGGTTTTTTTTTTGTTTTTTTTTACTTGCTAACGTTTGTGTGATTATTTAATGGGTCGATCAAATCTATTCGAAAGTGTAACTTTTTTGAATGGACAAAAAGCAAAAGATTAGTTACCGACCTCTCTGATCTATTTTCTATGTAAAAAATTTTTTTTTTAAATAAAAAAAAGTTGTGATAAAAACAGTCGTGTGTCTGTTGTTGTTGCTTCTTTTTAAAGAGGTCACCCACTCCGACCCCGACCTCCACTCTGGCTTTGCTAGGATGGGTTTTCTTTTTTGGGTTTATTTTTCTGTATCAACTGTGTTATCTTTAACACCGCTGGTTTTACAGCAAACTTAAAAACTTATATATAGAGATTATAAATATACATGCGCAGCAAACACGGCTCTAGTTAAAGCGACTCTCAATTGTAATGTTAGCCGAATGTGGGTCAAAAAATAATGAACCCAAGAATCTCACTCTCTCCATTTCTACCTCACCCATCACCCTTGCACACACCACTTTCTTTGATGCCCCCTCATTCTTAAGAGGCCGGGATATATATATATATATATATATATATATATATTTATTTATATTACATATACAATGTGTGTGTTTAGTAAAACATGAAAATTACTCACTGAAATAGAAAAATAATTGTAGGAATTACATAACTTTTGTAGCGATTACTGGACCGGACTGGGAAGGGGTTTAGAGAATCCGCTTTTTTGCAATCAATCCCTAAATGTAGACATCCAGACCCAAATTTGATCCTAATTTTGAGGTTTAAAAAGTGGTTATATTTCTAAAGATGACAAAAAATACCACCCAAATAACCCTGACTCTGCCCTCGTGGGGAGGCAAGTAAATAGGAAGCCTGATCCATGCAGATGTTTCAATTTTTTGTGTGTCTATAAATTCCTTCAAATGAAGATATTAAAGGCTTTTTAGAAAATCACAAACCAAAGTTTTAACTCGAGCTTATTTCTTGGATCAAGGATCAAAATATAAAATTCTGTGGCACATTAAAATCCGTAATTCAGGAACTTCAATCTCGGGAAATATTTGGAGTTACGAAGACAAATGAGACCATTTTTGGATGAACTTTTCAAATCTTTGGGCTTCAAATACAACTCGAGAAAATAGTAAGAGAAATCCATGTCTGCTTGGCAGTCCATCGGGGGCCGTGGACAATGTTTTAGAGTTCAATCAAGTTTTGCATAACTTTTCCTAATACCCTAAGGAAAGGTATGAACCCATCTGTCCTCCACCTCTCACCTATGAATGCAATAGCAGGGTAGACTGGACTCTAAAGCTTTTGTAGGAAAACAAGCTTAGCTGACGAGGAAAAAGCTCAAAATAACACCAGCATCAGCATCAGCATCAGCTTATCACTGTCTCAATAAATCTTGATCCTCTGGCTTTTTTATACCAGCCGAGATTCACTTCGGTAATCAATCTGACAGATCAGCGGTTTCCGCAGAAGCACCAGTCTTCTCTTGTTTGGGATGAGCTATGGTCCATCACAGTCCAAGGAGATGCACCCTCTCAGGCAGTACCTCTTCGCATTGGGGAGGGGTTGGATTTATTGCTGATCACCTGAAGCGCCCCATCTACGGGGACGAATATTTATAATATATAACAAACACCTTCTCTGTCTGTCCGTCGGTCAGAATATTTGTAAACATAAGAAATTCATTGCAGAGGGGGGGGGGCTGTCTAATTTCGATATTCGATGGTCATTGGGGTTGAGGCACATCTTGACTGCTTATTTTACAGTAAATAATACATAATAAATAAACAAAGAAATTTGATGCTGACACTGGGAATCGAAATCGCTAACTTGACGTCTCCAGTCTTGAACCCCTACCAACTGAGCTACAGGGAGAGATTATGAAAAACTGAATCAAATTAACTATCCATACATAATTTTTTACCATTTTATGTGTTCGAACACTCAAAAGTAAGGAACTGACAGATAATCAGTTCAGTATCCAAGAACGTTCTGACTGAAGAGAGGGTTTTTGGCTGTTGTAGTGTAAGGTTGTGTGTGGCAGTATGCAAGTTCGGTAGACTAGGTTTGTATTGTTCGTATACATCCCTTTTGTTTAATGAGTGTATTTGATGTGTACATCACTTTAATGCTATGGTCACGTTGAAAGAATGGATGAAAGTTCTTGGCTTAGTAGATGTAGAAGGGTTGAGGTAAGATGTTTAATTCTTCAAAGGGGAAGGCCAAGGAAAACATGGTAGGAAGTGATAAAAATGGGTCAGAGAAAGGTTACTTTGGAAGTCAATTTATTAAAGCCGTCCAACACATGCCAACATGTAAAACCGAATACAATAAAATATAATGATAAACTGATAGAGATGTGCGGACGCATGTAAAAAGAAATTCGAGCAAATATACAGAAGAAGCAGTTCTTTTAATTTAAGATAAAAGTGAAACAATGTTCTATGTGAATTTTTTATGGGATTTTATAGTTTGGAGGGAGGGGATTTAATCAAGCCAAAATTAATTTTTAAAAAGTCCAAGGCAGGTTTTGAAGTTAAAACTGTTTCAGAAATTACTTGTTTTTTATAAAATTACTGCTATCGTTTTTTTTTTTTTTAAATTACCATCAAATTAAGTAAATATTTGTAAAAGAAAGGCCAAACTGCTTCAAAAAAGGCCAAACTGCTTCAAAAAAGGCCAAACTGGCAACACTGGAAGAACTCTTTCTGTGCTCAAGAGAGATAATCCATACATTTTTATTTCATTTAAAAACGGATGCATGTAAAAAAAATCAAGCAAATATACAGTAGAAGGCAAAGTTATTTTAAGATTAGAGAAACAATGTGGTTGATTGTTCTTCAATTAGAATCCAGGGTAAAGTTCTGTGTGAACTTTTATAGGCTTATGTAGCTTTTTTGTGGCACAATCGCCTGTTTTTCATTTAGAATTATTTTTTGTGTGATTATAAATTCGTCATCATATTTGGTTTAAGGTCCATTTTTACATGCAGGCATGTGTTGGACGGCTTTATTTATCCCTCTTTCGTACCACTTCCTCCCATGTAAACTGAATCTGTTACTTCAATTGTTCTACATCTACTAACCCAACAACTCTCATCCATTCTTTCAACGTTGCCATACCATAAGTCTCCTGTTCTGCACACATCTCCCTATACTGTCCAAATATAATCTTCCTCTGAGGTCATCAGATCTAAGCCTGTCTTTATAACTCACATTACACATCCATCGTATTTTCTCGAGTCAACAGTAATTCCACTTCACTTGTGTACCCAATGCTTGCAAATACCAAAAAAGTTGCATCTGGCTGCCTTTCGACAAACTAAACAGGGAAACTTTCCTTTTTCTGAGCATTTTCCAACCCTAACCAACCATTGATCATCACTCTCATATCTTTACTTTCCATAGCATTCCTCCAGTTTTTTTAATTAACTTCACTGGTGCCCTGTTGACGTAAACACCCTTGATCAATCCGACAATCACATCAGCAAAATCCCACCCCTTCACTGTAGAGATCCCCAGATGCCGGAAGGCTTTCTACTCTAATAGCTTCTTTCTTTGAACTGCTAGCCTTTGGAATTCCCTAACTGCTTGTACTGCTTGTTCTCTGATTGTACTAACATGCAGAAACTGTGCAAATCCATACTGAGGATGCCCCTGTAGGTATGACCCCTAATTCACAGTAGCCCCTTACGTCTCAGTGGCAATGTGCCTTGTAAATAAAAGAAAAAGAACCGTAACAAGTAAGTATTCGATTGTTTCACAGAAAGGAAAACTCAGTTTATTGACATATATACGGCCTAATCACGTTGACACATCGGTTTCCATTAGATCACCAAAGTTAAGCAACGTTGAGCCTGGTCAGTACCAGATGGGTGACCATTTGGGAATCCCAGGTGTTGTATGTAGAAGGACGTCAACACTTCCCTGCAAGAACTGTAAAAACCTAACGTTGTCATCTCCCCTGACCGCATGCAACTGGGGACCACTTGTGAATTTGATATTCCCTAGAAACTGCCTCCTTTGGAGGAAGCCGGTTCGACCTGCCTGGAGTGAATAGCACTTCATTCGTTCTTCCATTGATATATCAGTAAACAAAACTGAAAATCAAATATATGCTTTTCTGGATATAAATGTGTGTACAAAGAACAAACAAACAATTATAAATAACAAGAAACTTAATTCACATGAGAATATAAAAATATTTTATCCGAGATATTTCGCTAAAAATCGAAATATGTGAAAGAGTTATTGGCGGCTGATGTCAGTAAATTAGATCGTTATTTGTAATTGAATTATTTATTTGCCCCCAAAAAGTAAACAAATTTTACAAATTAAACACAAGGCCCTAACAAATGTAAGGAGTAGAGGTTTGTGGTTTACCTCTGTCTATCTGACTATTAAAATGCATTCTGACCAAGGCGATCCATAATACAGGCCTGGCAAACATGCGATTAGGGTCCACGACTGGGGGCGGACATGTGAATTACTACTAAATAATAATTACAGAGAAAAGTTCCAGTAATTAGCAACTGTACATATTATTAGGAAGCAGCTTACAATAATTTATTTCCATCAAATCAAATGTAAAAGTACAAAAATATAAAAGGAAAAAAATCACCCTATTCACCATGAATTAGAAACATTTTTGATATTTAAAAAATCATGAGTCAATTTATTTATATTGACTACTTGATTACAGAAAATATGACATAGTACAATCAGTATTTCTTATAATTGGTTTGGTAATGAAAGACTTTGTTTCACTTAAAAATGGTGGGCCTTAAAACAAACCACACTATGGGGGAAGGGGAGGATGAGTATTTGATGACAGGTAACTGTATTCATCAGATATGGTAAGTGCACCCGTGTGACCTTTTTAACATAAATTGTTTTTCTGAAGATTATTTCTTGATAATTCAGTTTGAAAAACAATTTTCTCTTGTCAATTTTAACCTGAACGTCAAATATAAAAACAATTTTAACCTCAACATAACCTTTCAAATATAAGCACAATTCGGCTTGAGTATTTTCTTTCGGGTGTCATATTAGGCCTGGAAATGCAATCTCTCAAAAGTACGATTTCATCATGACCTTTTCAGCTTTCATTATTTATAATGAAAACAGATGCTCTTGGGTTGTCACTCAACACAGAATATGATCTTTTTTAATTAAATCGTTTGTGAAAATATTTGGCGATATTTTATGTGCTGGCCTCAATTTCTTTTAAATTTATACCAGCAAATTCCTAATCGTGTCAAACCACGAAATCACAAAGTCACAAAATCAGTTAATAATATTATTTCAAAACTATTTACAGTCGATACATTGTAATACTCCTGCAACTTATGAAAAAAATAAGAATGTAGAGCTAGGCTGGACTCGTCTGACTAGCTCCAAGATCACTACGAGAACAAGCCTCGTTTTTAATCTCTCACATGCGTGAAATCGGTCTTCTTTTTCTTTAGTATGTTAAATAGGGGAGTGAATCTTTTGTTGACCAGTCATAATTCAAGGGAGATAACTTGAATATTGTTTGAGGGGAATAACTACTGAATATACTAAGCCTGGAGCAGTATAAGTATTTATTTCCTCTCTTTATTTCTATTTAATATTTTATTTTTGTTGCGATGAGCTGAAGACGAAGGGTGGTGGTGATGGTGGCAGCGGCTAATGGAACCTTTAAAAGTGAAACGAGATACAAAACCTGAGTTGCTTCAAGCATGGGCGTTTAGATACAAAAGCATTTTATATTTAGAATCAGTGACGTTTCTATATTAGCGAGATCAGTGACGTTTTTAGCTCCTATAAAATCGAGGGCAACTTTGAAAGTGAGGTGGGAAAGTCTGGTTTATTGGGGGTCAATTTGAGATGCATATGACCAGAATTTGATGTTTATTTCCCACTTTGATGAAGACAAGTGAAATGAGGGATATATATATATATAAAATTATTTTTTAATATTTTAACTACGTACGACATCGTTTTGAGCTTATGGCTCTCATAAGCGCAGGGAAGGAATAATCTCAGACGGTCATAGGGTGCGAACCCGGTTCACAGAGACACCTTGAATCTGTAAGCGTGCACCTAGTCCCATTAGGCCACGAGAGAGTGTCATGTGATAATGGAGAAATTAAGTGATATTTACACTGAAAGCGGTGAGCATAAATATCTAAGCATTCGATAGTACTCAACAACAGTCGGAGCATTGCACTGAGGTTTTTAATCCTTCCGACTGCTCGACTTTCAATTTTACTTGAAAGGGGCTTCTAATATTAAATTATATATATATATAGATATATAGATTTTTAAAAAATTAATTTATAAATTAATTTTTGTATATATATATATTTCTTTAATTAATTTATAAATTTTTATGTGCTCGCAAAACTTAATTTATAAATTAAAGAAATCTATATATATACAAAAATTGATGACAGGTCCGATTAAGTGTGAATTAAAAATCCTGTCTTCTGCATATTCTTAAAAATAAATAAACCACTCAGGGTAGCGACAAATAATAAAAACACACCGGTAAACACCGGTCGACTATCGCCAGAAAACAATAACAAAAAGATTAGCGTGTGTGTATGTATATATATGTGTGTTTATGTACGTATATATATATATTATACACTATGAATATTTTTTATTTAATATTAAAGTGTATTTACCTACAGACAACGTTGTTCTGTACTTACATCCTTATCAGTGCAGGAAATGGTGGTTTCAGATGGATTCGAACGCAGTTCGTAGATTCAGAAGAGAATCATGATCCTACGCCCTAATCTATTAGGCCAACGGAAATCGCCGCAGACATTACTGAAATTAGAATACATTTAAAGCTATATGGAAGCAAAGCTTACACGCCCGCGTGTTTAAGCACTCTTTGATCTCAGAAAGTTTAAACCCTGCCGCTGGCTTTGAATGTATCTTAATTTCAGTAATGTATGTGGCGATTTCCATTGGATTAGGGCGTAGGATCATGATTCTCTTCTAATCTAATCTTTCTAATCTATGAATTGCATTCTGAATCCGTCTGACCACCTGAAACCACCACTTCCTGCACTGATGAGGATCTAAGTCCGAAACAATGTTGTCTGTAGGTAAATACACTTTAATATTAAATAAAAAATATTCATAGTATGTATATATATATAAATAATATACTGCATGGGAATATCTCAGGAAGAAGACAAATCCCTATTCATAGGCAGTTTTATTCTTCATCTATGAACATTTCCGAAAAAAAAGAAAAGTTTTTTGATTTTTACTTTTAAGTAAAGCAAGCATGAAAGATTACGAATTCAGTAAAGTAAAACAAAATCAATAATTCAAAATATTTAAAACATTTATTGAAATAAATTAAAATGTGTTTTTAATTATTTTTTTTGCAAACGAACAGTTTATTTACAATAAATATCGTAAAAAATTGTAATAAATTAAAACAGTTATTTGTTTTTTGGGGGGAGGAGGGGGAATTTGGATTAAATTTATTAATTACTCTAAAATTGTATTTTTTATTCCAAAATAAAATTCTAATTTATTTTTTTTAAACTTGAAATTTTAATTATGATGCCTTAATCGTTGGATGCCATATTGTAATTTCCGTGTTTTTCTATAAAAAAAGTAAATACGTTTGAAAAAAGGAACAAGTTAAAATGATTTCTAAGTGAATGAATAATCCTTAGGAGGATAGCCGTGTTCTTGGCAGGGGAATAAAGTCACACTAGCAGGAACAAGTTAATTATTTCCAAGTGAATGAATAATCCTATGGACCTGATTCTGCATGCGCATTAAGCGTTTTGAGGACTTCCGGTCCTCATTGATAGTGGTTCTTACTCACACTATCAATGGCATCACCAGAAAAACTCGACTCAGTTGACAGGCCTGGGTTATTACGATGGTCGTGGCTCGATACGCTTCACCGGGACTTGAAAATATTGTTTTAATCTCTCTAAAATAATTGGATGCAAAATAACTTCCAAAGCTTTCAATCTTTTAATTAAATGAAGATTCGCTAAGAATTTTGAGGCCAGTTTTTAAATGACTTTTTATATATAAAAGCTTACAATTTATTGCATGTCGAATGTCGATATTTCTTTTTGAACAAGGATGTGAGTTGTCTGCTTTTTAGCGGAATTGACGAACGCTATGCCAAATTATTCTGTGATATATTAGTAACTCTCCCTCGCCCCTCTCTCTCTCCCTCGCCCCTCTCTCTCTCTCCCTCGCCCCTCTCTCTTTCCCTCGCCCCCCTCTCTCTTTCCCTCGCCCCTCTCTCTCTTTCCCTCGCCCCTCTCTCTCTTTCCCTCGCCCCTCTCTCTCTTTCCCTCGCCCCTCTCTCTCTTTCCCTCGCCCCTATCTCTTTCCCTCGTCCCTCTCTCTCTTTCCCTCGCCCCTCTCTCTCTTTCCCTCGCCCCTCTCTCTCTTTCCCTCGCCCCTCTCTCTCTTTCCCTCGCCCCTCTCTCTCTTTCCCTCGCCCCTCTCTCTCTTTCCCTCGCCCCTCTCTCTCTTTCCCTCGCCCCTCTCTCTCTTTCCCTCGCCCCTCTCTCTCTTTCCCTCGCCCCTCTCTCTCTTTCCCTCGCCCCTCTCTCTCTTTCCCTCGCCCCTCTCTCTCTTTCCCTCGCCCCTCTCTCTCTTTCCCTCGCCCCTCTCTCTCTTTCCCTCGCCCCTCTCTCTCTTTCTCTCGCCCCTCTCTCTCTTTCCCTCGCCCCTCTCTCTCTTTCCCTCGCCCCTCTCTCTCTTTCCCTCGCCCCTCTCTCTCTTTCCCTCGCCCCTCTCTCTCTTTCCCTCGCCCCTCTCTCTCTTTCCCTCGCCCCTCTCTCTCTTTCCCTCGCCCCTCTCTCTCTTCTTCGCCCCTCTCTCTCTTCCTCGCCCTTCTCTCTCTCTTCCTCGCCCCTCTCTCTCTCTTCCTCGCCCCTCTCTCTCTCTTCCTCGCCCCTCTCTCTCTCTTCCTCGCCCCTCTCTCTCTCTTCCTCGCCCCTCTCTCTCTCTTCCTCGTCCCTCTCTCTCTCTTCCTCGTCCCTCTCTCTCTCTTCCTCGCCCCTCTCTCTCTCTTCCTCGCCCCTCTCTCTCTCTTCCTCGCCCCTCTCTCTCTCCCTCCCCTCTCTCTCTCCCTCCCCTCTCTCTCTCCCTCCCCTCTCTCTCTCCCTCCCCTCTCTCTCCCTCCCCTCTCTCTCTCTCCCTCCCCTCTCTCTCTCCCCCTCTCCCTCGCCCCTCTCTCTCTCCCTCGCCCCTCTCTCTCTCCCTCGCCCCTCTCTCTCTCCCTCGCCCCTCTCTCTCTCTCCCTCGCCCCTCTCTCTCTCTCCCTCGCCCCTCTCTCTCTCTCCCTCGCCCCTCTCTCTCTCCCTCGCCCTCTCTCTCTCTCCCTCGCTTCTCTCTCTCTTCTCGCCCCCTCTCTCTCTTCTCGCCCCCTCTCTCTCTTCCTCGCCCCCTCTCTCTCTTCCTCGCCCCCTCTCTCTCTTCCTCGCCCCCTCTCTCTCTTCCTCGCCCCCTCTCTCTCTTCCTCGCCCCCTCTCTCTCTTCCTCGCCCCCTCTCTCTCTTCCTCGCCCCCTCTCTCTCTTCCTCGCCCCCTCTCTCTCTTCCTCGCCCCCTCTCTCTCTTCCTCGCTCCCCCTCTCTCTTCCTCGCTCCCCCTCTCTCTTCCTCGCTCCCCCTCTCTCTTCCTCGCTCCCCCTCTCTCTTCCTCGTTCCCCCTCTCTCTTCCTCGTTCCCCCTCTCTCTTCCTCGTTCCCCCTCTCTCTTCCTCGTTCCCCCTCTCTCTTCCTCGTTCCCCCTCTCTCTTCCTCGTTCCCCCTCTCTCTTCCTCGTTCCCCCTCTCTCTTCCTCGTTCCCCCTCTCTCTTTCTTCCTCGTTCCCCCTCTCTCTTTCTTCCTCCTCGCCCCTCTCTCTTTCTTCCTCCTCGCCCCTCTCTCTTTCTTCCTCCTCGCCCCTCTCTCTTTCTTCCTCCTCGCCCCTCTCTCTTTCTTCCTCCTCGCCCCTCTCTCTTTCTTCCTCCTCGCCCCTCTCTCTTTCTTCCTCCTCGCCCCTCTCTCTTTCTTCCTCCTCGCCCCTCTCTCTTTCTTCCTCCTCGCCCCTCTCTCTTTCTTCCTCCTCGCCCCTCTCTCTTTCTTCCTCCTCGCCCCTCTCTCTTTCTTCCTCCTCGCCCCTCTCTCTTTCTTCCTCCTCGCCCCTCTCTCTTTCTTCCTCCTCGCCCCTCTCTTTCTTCCTCCTCGCCCCTCTCTTTCTTCCTCCTCGCCCCTCTCTCTTTCTTCCTCCTCGCCCCTCTCTCTTTCTTCCTCCTCGCCCCTCTCTCTTTCTTCCTCCTCGCCCCTCTCTCTTTCTTCCTCCTCGCCCCTCTCTCTTTCTTCCTCCTCGCCCCTCTCTCTTTCTTCCTCCTCGCCCCTCTCTCTTTCTTCCTCCTCGCCCCTCTCTCTTTCTTCCTCCTCGCCCCTCTCTCTTTCTTCCTCCTCGCCCCTCTCTCTTTCTTCCTCCTCGCCCCTCTCTCTTTCTTCCTCCTCGCCCCTCTCTCTCTCTCTTCCTCGCCCTTCTCTCTCTCTCTCTCTTCCTCACCCCTCTCTCTCTCTCTCTCTCTTCCTCACCCCTCTCTCTCTCTCTCTCTCTTCCTCACCCCTCTCTCTCTCTCTCTCTTCCTCACCCCTCTCTCTCTCTCTCTTCCTCACCCCTCTCTCTCTCTCTTCCTCACCCCTCTCTCTCTCTCTTCCTCACCCCTCTTTCTCTCTCTTCCTCACCCCTCTCTCTCTCTCTCTTCCTCACCCCTCTCTCTCTTCCTCACCCCTCTCTCTCTCTCTCTTCCTCACCCCTCTCTCTCTTCCTCACCCCTCTCTCTCTTCCTCACCCCTCTCTCTCTCTTCCTCACCCCTCTCTCTCTCTCTCTTCCTCACCCCTCTCTCTCTCTTCCTCGCCCCCCTCTCTCTCTCTTCCTCGCCCCCCTCTCTCTCTCTCTCTCGCCCCTCTCTCTCTCTCTCTCTCTCTCTCTTCCTCACCCCTCTCTCTCTCTCTCTCTCTCTTCCTCACCCCTCTCTCTCTCTCTCTCTCTTCCTCACCCCTCTCTCTCTCTCTCTCTTCCTCACCCCTCTCTCTCTTCCTCACCCCTCTCTCTCTCTTCCTCACCCCTCTCTCTCTCTTCCTCACCCCTCTCTCTCTCTCTCTCTCTCTCGCCCTCATCTCCCCTTCCTTTCCTTTCTCTAGCCCTCGTCTCCCTCACCATTTACTGGTTAAATAGTATTACTACCCCCGCTGATATTCCCTTTTGTTCATAATGAACTATTTCAATTTTTTTATTTTTGTTATTACCCTCTATTGTTAACACACACTCACACAGGGAGGGAGTGATATATACCGGGTATATATCACTCACAATCAGTGAGAGATATAATTGTAGTAAAATAAAGGGTCATTTGGTGAGTTAATTACAAATGACGACTTATTAGAACAATTAAAATGAAAGTATTTTCAACATAACTCAATCCCAGAACTAAGAAATAGTTTAGCATGTATTTTGTGTAATTAAAATATATAGGGAAAAAACCTTAGGGAAATAATTTTAATTAACCTAGCTTCAGCATAATAATAATAATAATGATAACAATGATAATAATAATGATAACAATGATAATAATGATAATAATGATAATAATAACAATGATGATGATGATGACAACAACAACAATAACAACAGATGGCTTTGATTAAAAAGATAAAAAGTTAGTATTTTAAAAAAAGAAGGAAAAAAAAGTAATTATTTTTTATTTGCTGCTTCAGCTATCAGTCAAATGAAGATAAGCTGGATTATCACGATTGTAGATAATAAACGAATATCCGCCGTCACGATCTTCTTAAGACGCCATTTTTATTCAATTCACAGCTGTGCGTACATTTTGAAACACACCCTCAATATTTTTCAAAGAGTTTTTTCGACTTTCTTTTTCTTTTTTTTCTTTTTTTTTTTTTTTCTTGCAAACGTGCCGTGACTTGTATTTTCAGGTTTTGGGGAAAAATATCAAAGCAAAATCAGTTGTAATAACAAGAAAAGAAAAAAGCAGGTCGAAAAGATTAAAGTTAATATTAAAAACGATACTTTTGTTTGGTGTCATTGTAAGGTTAGTGGAGAGAACTCCCAGCAGAATGCTCGATTATTAAGAAAAATCTCAAATAAGAGCGATGTTGTTCTGATCTTCTGTAATACAAATATTACATACATAAATATGTTATTTATACAAGTGTGTCAAAAGCTACACATCCATGTAGATGTTTCGATCATTAGCTCTAAATAGCTACGATTTCATCAGACTAACCCTATAAATAGAGAGTAGAGGGTAGTGTAGTTCCAACGAGAGAAAAATGTATATTTAAAGTAGTGAAGCCTACCAACATTTGTAAATTTGAAAAAAACTTTTTTTATTATTGTTATTTAAAAAAAAATCGTTAATACGACTACACCAAGAGTTTGTGTGTGTATATATATATATATATATATATATATATATATAATCTGTGTGTCTGATCTCGTGTTATAAGAGAAAAAAACCAGAGTGCTCAATTATTTGTGCAAAAAAGCATTTATATTTTTTAAATTTCAATTTACATTCGTTTAATCTCCCATTAAATACGTTTACACACTTCTTCTCAAATAATAATAATAATATGCATTAAGGCCCAGTTCATCAGCGTTTGTTTCATTGGGGATTTTTTTTTTAATATATATTTTAATCACACAAAATAAATGTTTTGGTTTTGGGATTAAGTTTTGTTTTTAAAAATCCATTTTAATTGTTCTAATTTGCAATTAACTCGTCACATGACTTATCACTTACTAAGGTTTTGTTTATTACTCTCAGACTCTTTTTATAGTGTCTATCCACTTTCATCTCTCTCATTATCTTTGACTGTTAATAAACAAACAAGATCAGAATAATCCATTATAACCAAGAGAATATCACTACCAGCAGTAATACTATTAGTTGGAGAGGAAAAGAAAGAGATAGATTGAACAGAAAGAGGTTAATTTAGGATTTTGTCAACGAAAACCTAACTAAGAAAAGCAAGGAACCTAGAAATTGTCCATGAACTCAACTTAGATAGTAAAACAATAACTGATAAAGTACATATTAGCGACAGAGTATATCAAGTGAAACCTAAGGATACATATATATTATCGAAGGACCACAAACCGGATTTCTTAAATAAGTCCAAATTAATCAACCCAACCAGACCTGAAATTAGAAAAATCACCCATCTGAAGAAGGGAAATTTTTTTTTCTTAAAATATCATTTTATACGAAACTTCCATCGACGCAAGTAAGATTGTAATATAATAAAAAGTTTGAAACTACAAAAATTATTCCACCGTTATGTCTTAATTTGCTTCAGTTCGTGTTTATCCGTTACACCTCTGCATTGTATTGCCTTCTATAAATGACCATCACGCAAAAGTTAGTGAGTAAAAACAAACTGCCGGACAAAATCATTTCAAGTGTTTAGGGGAAGGGAGAAAAGCAAACAGCAAGTCCTATATCCCACCCTCCTGTCGTCTGAAATGAATTTAGAAAGAAATACCCCCACTCTATTTCTATTATGAGACGTTTTATTTCTTATTTATCTTTCTTTCTATACTCATTGATATTTTTTTTCTTTTTTTTTGAACTTTTCACTTTGAAACGTTATCTTTCTTTTTTAACTTCACCGAAGTAGACATTATTTTATAGGAATTTTAGTGCGAACAGTGGCGAAGCATAATAGTTCTCAAGAGTTTCTTACTTCATGGGATTTCTTTTCCTTTTTTATTCGCATTTTATCCGTTGTGATTGTCGCATGTGTGAGAGCTTTTCGTCATGGCGAGTGTAAAGTTCTCTGACTCACACGAATTTGATGTCGTCCGCTTTCCCACACTTAACTAGAGGTGCAAAACTTAAACACTTCAACTCGGATCTGAAAACAAAACAAAAAAACAACAATGTAATGTATATTTCGTTAGGAAAACAATTGTCCTATTCATATTCAAAACGAGTGAGACACAAAAAAATATAAAAGAAAAAAAAATCTTCTCTCTGATTGAACAGAAAACAAAGCGATGCACACAGAAAACTCATCAGGGATGTGGGTTCTCTTTTATCTCTCGGTTTTCTTTTTCTTTCCCCACCATTTCAATTATGGACAGTTGACCCGACCTATCCAAGGGTTTCTTTGTAACTAGACATCTTCATTTTGTGATAAGGATCAGGGAAATACATTTTTTGGCTGAACAGGAACTGGCTATCATATTAACATCACGAGAAAATTCTTAGGATCAACCGTTCTTTGGAATGTACATTCTTGAATTCTGGTCACGTGATCCCTTCAAGAGGGGAGATAGTTCACATTTATATTATTATATATTTTTTTAATGTTTTTTCTCCTACATAAATCGAATAAGGACTTTTTTCTTGTTTATTAGATTTTAAAATTTTCTTTTGTTCTCATCTTATTCAAGGAATCATAAATTTCCCAGGGACCAATTAAAATCGAATGACTCGCTAAATTAAAGCTATCGGCATCACTAATATATATATATATATATATATATATATATATATATATTCCATTCTTCTTCATATCTACCTGCTCTATCCTGGATATTGAGCTGTATACTCTTCACAATAGGTTTTACCTCTCCTAAAAGTTCCCTTTTAGTACACCTCTTTATATATATATATATATATATATATGATTGATCCACTCTCTACGCTCTTGGCCTTTTGGCTAAGATCAAAGTGTTATATCTGTTCCGATGGATACTGCACCCCATAGACTGGTATTGTCTTGTCCTCGGGGCTTGATTTACGCCGGTCTATGGGTCTGTCCTGTGCAGTTCTGGGAGGTCCACCCTCCCAGGCTTCGCCTCCCCTCTTTGGGGAGGAGTAAGTTTATTACTTACTGCCTGAGAAATGCCGACGGGGCTGCCCAGGCAATTTTTAAACCCCACTTTCCCGACCCGACCTTGGGTCACATCTTACTTGTGGGAGTAAGATAAAAACTGGCCTTGTGCCTAACTCCTGGAGAGGAGTAAATCAACTTTCATTGAAGATGCATGTTGTTTACGATTTTTATATTTTCAAATATATACTACCAGTAATATATTATTTTACTAATTTTTCTTCTGATGAAAAGAGCTTATCTTTGAAAATCCATGAATTAAGGAAAATATTTTTTTTATATTCCTTGTTTGAATATCTGACGAATTAATAAATATTGTAATTTATCTAATTTTCATTTTCATATGTATATGTATATGTATCTTGAGTAAGTCTTCGAATAAAGACAAAACGTTGATTATTAATTCCATAATTATTATCATCTTGTCAAAATGTAAATAAAATCAAGCTTTTAAGCAAAAGCTAAGATACAAACACACCTTATTCGCAGGCAACTCCCACAACATTTTGCTGAAAGGCATAGAAAGATTAAATGTACCCACAATTATATCTTGGAATAAAGACGAAACGTCGATTAATATTATCATATTCCGTTTAACGTCCGTTTTACATGCTGAAATGTGTTGGACGGCTTTTAGAAATTGACTTCCAAACTTATCTCTAGTCAAGTTTCTTTGGAAGTTATTTCATTAATTGAGGCAATATTTTTATTAACCGGATGCTCTTCCTGACGCCAACCCAGTGAGGTGATGGGGCCCAGTGTTTTTAGCGAGACACCGTCTCTAGGTGATTGCCCACCAAGGCTGCCCTTAATATATAAACAACTTTTGTTTTTCATTTTTTCATTTATATATATACAGGGTGTTTCAAAAGTCTTGGGAACATAACGATTTTTAATAACTCAAAAACTATTAGGAGTTGAAAAATGAAATTGGTACCGTTGGAAAGGTTAAAGTTTCAAGTTTTGTGGGGAATCTTCAAAGTTGTTCAATATGAGCACCATTCGTCACACGGCAGACATCTAGTCGATAGTCCATTTCCTGCCAAACGCGTTCCAGCATCTTGACGTCAATGGTTCCCACAACTGCCGTTACTCGAGCCTTTAGTTCGTCAATATCTCTTGGAAGGGGCGGCACATAGACTTGTTGCTTGACAAAGCCCCAAAGGAAAAAGTCACACGGGGTAAGATCTGGAGACCTAGGAGGCCAGGGCATGAGAACGTCATCACCTCGCCCAGATCTCCCAATCCATCTACCAGGCAGCCTTGTGTTAAGAAACTGCCTTACTCTAAGACTCCAGTGTGGTGGTGCACCATCTTGTTGAAAAATGAAGTCATCAGATTCTGCTTGTTCCAACTGAGCCATTAACCAGTCTTCCAGCATGTTGAGATAGGATTCACCAGTGATAGTTGCCTCTTCAAAGAAGAACGGTCCATAGACACCTTTCTTGGAAATTGCACAAAACACGTTCACTTTTGGTGAATCTCGCTCGTGCTCAAGAAGTTCATGAGGATTCTCAGTACCCCATATGCGAGTGTTATGCTTGTTAACTTTGCCATTCAGATGGAAGGTCGCCTCATCGCTAAAAACAAGCCGGTCATCAAAGCCGTTATCTTCCAACTTCTCTTGCATTGCAATGCAAAAGTCACGGCGAAGTGGCTTATCAGTGTCCTTCAACTTTTGGACCAACTTGAGCTTGTAAGGTACCATTTGCAGTCGTTTCCTTAAGACACGCCAGACAGTTGCTGGAGCAAGCTGAAGTTCCCTGCTGGCTCTTCTCACTGATTTACGGGGGCTCCGCTGAAAGGCTGTCCGAACTTGCTCAACTGCATCTTCTGAAGTTGAAGGGCGACCTGTTCGCTTACTTGGGCACAAACACCCATCTTTCACAAATTTAGTATGCCATCTGACAATGGATTTCCTTTCAGGGGCTTCTTTTTTAAATTTGCTGCGAAATGCATGCTGAACACATGTCCACGATTCAGTCTTTGCAAATTGGAGGACGCAAAATGCCTTGTCTTGTTTATAGAACGCCATTACTGCACCTGGAAAGATAACACGAAAATCATTAGTATGACCAAAAACTTGATTAAGCAAGCTTTAAAATGGCACCAGTTTCATTTTTTCTACCTGGAATAGTTCATGAGATATACGCATTTGTAATGTTCCACAGACTTGAAACACCCTGTATATTAGTAATAAATATTTTTTCCGATACAATTACCTATTCCGGTTCACTTTTAATCTGTAAATATTTACCTATAGGGTTGTTGTCGTTGTTTTTTGTTTTTTTAAGTTTTCGGATTACCGTGCAATGGGCATATATTTTTACAAACGTAAAATATATTTGTGGGGGTCGATCTATAGATTTTTAGTTTACTGGTAGTTTAAAAGCAAAAAATATTTATCATTTTATAATTAGTACAAACAATGGAAAATTTTGTTTTGAGCAAAAAGAAAAGAACAATTAAAAGAATCGTTTTTGGCACAAATTTTTCTGATTCCTATACACCAAAAAGTTTTGATTTTTCCGATTTTCGATTCGGATTAATCGTCCCAACACTAATATATATATATATATATATATATATGGACATCCATTTCTAACATCCCCTTTTCCCCCCTTTTTTCCTTTTCTTTTCCTTTCTCTTTTTTCCTTTTTCTCCCCTCCCTGCCCCAGCTTAGCGTTGACTACAAATATGAATTATTGTAAAACTAAACATTTTTAACGGCCAATTTTTTTAAAAATTGGTCACATGACTATTATTCCTCCTTCTTTTGCTTGGCTCCATTCTTCCTGGACTTCACCGAAAGGGTTGGATCACAAAAAAACCCTCTGCCTGATGAGACCTCAGCTCTTGATAGCTGTAGATCGATAACATCGACATGCCAGTGTACCAGACTCTGTACACGTTTGAATAAAAAATAATTCATAATACAGCTCTATATTCTTATTGAGCACTTCTTTTTATAAGCCCGGTTTGATTCCCTTTGGATTTCTACCCTGTGGATTTTTACCCTACCTGGATTACTATATATATATATATATATATATATATATATATATATAAACGTAATTTTAACTAAAATAACGACTTGGTAACTGAGGGAGCCACTTCGGTAATTAGAAGGTAACTGTTAACTTCATAAACACACATACTCTTTCTCTTTTGGGCTATTAAAATAATTTTCAACGCTATTGATAATGTTTACCCATTCATTTATTTATTATCGCTTATGTTTGAATTAATGTTTGGAAACATGATGTAAAGTATAAATCCATGACGTCATGTCAAAACTATAATTTTGTTATGGTAATGTTCTATTTATTAGAAAGCCCAAATAGCTCAGTTGGTAAAACATCAGACTGAAGATCTCAAGGTTTTGATTTCGATTTCCGGTCATGGCATCCATTTTATTTGTTTGGAATTTATTATTTACTATTAATGAAAATTCAGATACCTCCCATTTTTGTGAAATTTTAACAATAGGTATTTGACATCAATTAATAAATATTCCCCAAATTTCAGTTTCTTTGGAGTATTTAAGAGTTTTAGAGGGCATAATATGGGCACGACTTCCCATTTGAAAATTAAAATATTTCAGATTTACATTGAATTTGATCCATATACATTATTAGGCACTAATTTAGCAAGATTCCCTGAATTTCAACTTTTCAATTTCCTGCTTTAAATTTTAGACATTTTCTAGAATCAATACATGTAATGCATTTTGATCAAAATTGAAATAAGGATTCTAGACATAAGGTATATCATATCTTGATTTTAATCTTCGCACAGGGACATAAAAAGTGGTGCAAAACTATTTTGTTCGGGGGGGAATTCATTTTACCCTTCTGGAAATGGTTTTCTATAAATATATATATATATATGTATATATATATATACACACACACATGGCAAATGAATTACACAAACGTTTGTTTCATTTCATCGAAGAAAATCGGTACTTATATAGAGACCGATCCACGTTTCCGTGACTTCGCGTCGTCAACGTTCGGGCAGATTACGTAAGCGCCCGAGAGTTGCCGAGGCAAAGATTGCCAGACGAATTAATTTTGAGCTGCGACAAGCCCACATCAATTTCCTGTGAATGACAGACAAAATGAAGAATGAAACTTCATATGAAAAGAATAAAAATAAAACAGAGTTAATGAGAAAGAGAAGATATTTAAATGTTTATAAGATTCATTTGTTTTTGTGTGCGTCAAAGTGAAATTGTTTTTCTTTTGTTTGTGAAGACAAGAAAAAGTCGATGTACGACGTGTGTGAACTTGTCTTCATTTGTGTGTGTGTGTGTATGTCAACATATATAAGTTGATAGTAATTTTCATTCATTTCCTCTTCAAGTTATAGCTGGAAGAATGGCCATGGCTGGAAGGCATTCTGAAGCATGTTGGCTGTTTGATACTGCTTTCCTTGACTCCCTTGGCTGCCTGTGCTGATCTTTTTTTTGTTTAATAAAAAACATGTGGAATCCCAAAGCTTGACTTTTAACAGAAAAATAATTAATCTGCGGACGTAGTTGTAAGCATACCACATGTCTTTTCTATTTTCATCTTTTTTTAGCCTCCCTCTATACAAAACGTAATTTTTTAAGATTTAATTTTTTAGGCGTGTCTGATTTGCCTGTGTTCTTGTTATTGATTCATAAATATAGGATTTAAATATATTTTAATCCTATAGGTGGTTATGAAATATTAATAGGATTTTGATGTTGGCCTCTCATGGCACACTTGGCATAGACAAGGTTAAAAAAAGTTTTTAATCTAATAGGTACCTCACTATCCACCAAGCTTCAGTCCCTGTCTCATCGCCACAATGTTGCATCCTTGTGCTTGTTTTACAAGCACTTCAATGGAATGTGCTCTGATGAACTTGCTGCTCACTCGACCAACACAACAATCAGCTAAATCCCATCCATTCACTGTGGAGGTCCCCAGATGCCAAAGAGTCTTCTACTCTGATAGCTCCTTTCCTTGAGCTGCCGGCATTTGGAGCTCCCTCTCTGCTCCCCCGAATGTACTGACATCCAGAAATTTAAAACTAATGTGAACAAGCATCTAGCTGCACAACTCCCAACTTAGGATGACCTCCTAAACTTTCACCCTAATTCTCAGTCCCCCCCCCCCCCCCTTCTGTATACAGTGGCTTTGTTTGGGGTGAACTAAGTTAAGAACAAAACAAGAAAAAAAAACATGGGATCTTAAGGCTAATTTTGTGCAATTCTGACCATTTTGTTGATTCTGCATTTATTCGTATGTAATTCTGATCTATAGTTTGGCTACTAGAAATGTAAAGAAATCATAGCAATAAGATTTTATTCAAGAAAGATCAAGGACAACAACCACAGAGAAGGACCGACCAGATAAGGGTGGAGACTGGCATGCCACTCCTGATAGCTGAAAGACTGACCCAAGACCTTGTTAAGTGGTGGAATTTTCATTTCAAGCATGTGGTTAATGTAATGAATGACCCATTAATTAATTTAATTAAAAGCAATTACTTAATAATGGGCAGATATGCACAGTAATTATGCAAATGGTGATACAAGCACCATAATCGGCATGATGACTCCGATGACATTTATTAATTATGTGATATTGTCGTTAATAAAATGTGTTTTGATGTAATTTTTTGTTTATTTTATTAATAGTCATGTATGTAATGCTCAAATGCTTTCTAGAGTGTCATAGATCAATTCGGCATGCACATACAATTGGACACCAAGATCACTACAATCGGTTGAATAGATACCAATTTGTAAGGAATATCGTTATGGCGGCTACTAGTCTCCAGCTATGTGAAGAAATCATATTAAGATTTTATTACAGAAAGATCAAGGACGACAACCACAGAGATGGACCAACCAGATGAAAGTTGAAACTGGCATGCCACTCCTGATAGCTGAAAGACCGGCCCAAAAGCGTGATAAGTGGTGGGATTTTGTTTTCAAGCATGTGGAGAAGCTCTCTGGAGAATGTAAATAAGTCGAGTCAAGTAAGTCTAAGATGAGAACAGTCGTCTGAATAATCCAAATGATACACAATTTGTTTGACTCACAATGTTTCAGCTGATATTCTACGGCTCCAGAAAGTACTTTACTCCTGATGTAATCCTCGATCTAGATAAGAGTCAAATATGTCTTAAGATGGGGCACTGCTGCCATACCTGGGGAGGTGCAGCCCAGAGCACTCATTCCTCTCTTGTCAGAATACAAAGTCGACTTCGAGTGGCGGATGACTTCTTCTGGTCTTTCACAGAAGAAACGTTGGTAGGCTTCCCATCAGTAAATTCACACAGCAGTCAGAAAGATTCAACAGTAACCTACTCATAAATCATTGCAATTATTTGTTGTTTTTTTTTACAAGGATTTATAAGAATTTTCATGTTATACTCCTTGACTTGACTTGGTCCCTTAACCCCCTCTTGGGTCGTAGGGGCGCTGTTATACTCCATGCAGTTGCTAATGTCACAATTTACAAGAATATTGTTGCAATTTACAAGAAAAATATCGCCATTTACCAGAAAATTGTTACACTCTACAAAAAACATCAACATACTCAAATAATCAAAAACAATTAAATATAGATTATTCAGACTACTGTTCTCATCTTGAACGTTATTCTCACAATGTTTCATCTGATGTAAATTCCGACATTCTTCAGGTGTATCTTATCGAACTCGGGAATCTATATGGAATTTCGAACGGAACTGTTTATTTAATTCATGGAGGTAGATTGTTCTCATTCCTTAGAAATCTAAGTACTTGTTATTCTATTTTTTAGTTTAATTCGCATCTAGTGAGGATTGCATTCCAAGACTGTTGCTTCGAACTGTTAGGTATTGTTTTGGTATTATGTAAGTGCTGAAATGGTTGATATGCCTGAAAGCGTCAAACCAAACCTTTTGGCTTGTATCGGTTTGTTTTAGCCGAACACTTCAACCAGCCATCAATAAACTTCATATTGACATAAAAAATTGTGACTTGATATATAAGTAACAAGAAATGTTAATGCCAGGTCAGATGCAGGTCGAATTCAAACAAGCTGTTGCGCGTTAATTCGATCGAGAATTGATCAGCGTAGAAGGCAAAACAAATAAAAGGAAAACAAAAAAGAAAAAGAAAACATTAAATACAAATTGGATCTTATTTTCAAAAGAAAATTTATCAAGAAAAACATGTTGAACAAGAGGAGCGAAAATACTTGAATTTTAATTGCATCTAAATAGATGGCTGTGTTGAACGTCTACTGATGATGGGTGGGTGAACTGCTAGAAGATCTGAATTTAGACTCACTGAAATCAAGTTATTTCTGGCTGTATAAATACTTAATCCCAATGAGCAGTGTGTATTTGCTTTTAAAAATACACGTATGAACAATTTTTGGATTAAATAGATTTTAAGCACGCCAGAATGAGCAGCAACCAAAAGGACACATTTTGTCTTAAAACCGATTTTTTTCCTTTTTATCGTTTCTGATAAATTAAAGTTTTCATAATGAAAAATCTAATATTTAAAAAAAAAATTTCATACAATAATATTTAAAAAAACATTTTTGTAAAACATCTCTGCACAACATACTTTTGTTCAAATGTTCTTTTCTAAATATTCGTTTTTTATATTTATTATTAAACGTTTTCTCCGCTAGCTACAGCCCTACGATCTTGAGCCAAAGTGTTCGCTGGGTTTATGTTTATGTTCGTCCATTCACAAACGTCGTCTATCCATCTTTTCTTTTGTCTATCTTTTGAACGGCTTCCTTGTATTATGCCATTAATGTATATTTTGCATAGGCCTACACTGGAACGCTTAACGTGATCAAAAGAAAGTGGACCTTGGGTTTACTTTTAGCAACCTCGTAACTCGCTTTCCTTATTTTGTCCTTTAGTCCTCACATTTCATGAGTGATGTTTCAGACAGAGTTGGATTAATTGCTGTTTCTGGGTTGGAATATATCCATCTAACACTTATAGTTGGCTCGTTTTTGACCTTGAAGTAGGAATTTTTAGCTCCTTACATCAAGTGGCTTCGTGCCTTGTATGGAGCGACTTCCATACCCCCCCCCCCCCCAAAAAAAAATCTCAAGACTTTACATTTGATGACAGAGGATATTGATGGGATGCCAGTGAGTTTTCACAACTTTGCAATACTGATGTGATCAGTAATGTTTATACATTTTTCTCAAATAAAAAATGTTGTAAATAAAAAGTTAAAAAAATTTTACTCTGTAACCTGTGTTTTTAGGCAACTAGTAAAACTTTTTGTAAATAAAATTAAAAAAAAAAATCTGCGAAGACAAACTTACAAATGTGCATTTACAGCATAGTTTTGTTTTGTTCATTATTCAAGAAGTTAAAAAAAGCGGTGTTAATGGAAGAAACTGTCCTTTCGTCGTTGTTCATTCTGAGGGGCTTCAAATCTATTTGATTCCAATTTTTTACATATCTCTTCGATCGTTCATTTTTTTCAAACTGCACCTAATTTTCTAATGATTTAAGAATGATTACAAAAAAAAACCAAAAAAAACCCCGGAACTAACAGAATATTAATATTAGTTTCATGATTGGTCTGAAACAGTCAAAAGAAAGCAGTGTTTATTTGTTTATTTTGTTTCCCCCGTCCTTCAGTTCATTGTTTTTACCACTTGGCTACACCCATGAATTCGAGGAAGTTGAGAGCTGAACAATCGTTTCGAATTGCGAGAGATAATCTTTGAACTTGAGCGTGAGTGTCGGAGAGAGGAGATAAGATAGTGAAAAAGAAAGACAGATGGGGGCGGGGAGAAGAGAGATTGAGAGAGAGAGAAAGAACTTTGAACTTGGGCGTGAATGTCGGGAAGAGAAGAGGTTAGTCAAATGAGGGAACTTTTTGTTTACCCTGACATTTTAAAGTCCCCCCCCCCAAAAAAAAACGAGTGTAAATTGTCATAGCAAAACATTCGGATGCGTCAAATCCTGCATTGTTTGAATAATACAAGGTTGACTGGTAACTATATATGCGGGATATATATCACCTATCATGTCGCTAGAGAATTCCGTGTTTTGGGGAAATTTCTTTTCAAATATTTTAGGAGTGGGGATCAGTTTCCTATATAAATTAAACATAAACTGATCACCCACTTTTTAACCATGTTGTTTGTTCACCCATTTTTTTTTCTCTTTTCACCTATTTGACGGACCAAATTTATTTCTTTTTTTCCATGTACAATTAGTCAATTACCTATCATGCCACTGGAGAATTCCGGGTTGTTTGGAAATTTTGGTAAAAAAAATTGTGATGGTCAAAAAGTGGGGGATCCGTTTACATTAAATTTATATAGGAAACTGATCCCTCCTCCTAAAATCTATATTTTATTTTTTTCCCCAAAACACAATTCTGTAGTGACCTGATAGGTAATTGTACACCAAAAAAAAGGTCAATAAAAATGTTAGGAAAAACGGGTTGTGGGCAATTACGAACAAGGCCCAAATATTGTAATAAGAAACAGGAACAGCAGTAGACTTGGTAAAGCTTTCTTCAGCATACAGTGTCGATACATTGTTCCGTAACATTAGTAGAAAAACAGAAGAATTCTCCAAACGGGAGATAATCAAAATAAGGGAAGCTACTCTCAATTACTTATTACAAATCTGTCCAATAGATTTTGAATCGATGAGTTCATTTATTTTCTGTTTTGTTCTGCCTACTTTGCACCTTCAAAAATAAATCAAACACTATAACGTCTAATATTTAATGTTCATTTATTTTTTATATATTTTCTTACAAAAATAAATAAAATATAACTGAATATTAAATGCACTTCAGTTTTGACATGTAGACTTTTAAGCACTGAGGAAGCCTCCCCAAGAAAAAATCGTTGATATTTTGCATATCACGAAAGTGTATGCTATTGAGAAAGGCAGAAACAATTGTATGCTAATAAAAGTATTTTTTATGAATATATGGAAACTTGTTTGCTGAATTAACTAAGGTTTCATATATTATAGACTTATATATTTATATTTAAAAATTCCGTGTTGCTTATTTCTCTACAAAAAGTGTAACTCAAACTAAAAAAATAAGTTTTTTTTAAAAACGATAATAAAAACTAAAAACAAACACAACTATTTAAATTCGGGATAAACCATCAACCGGAACCAGTTGATTTTAAATATACTTGCTTTTTCTTGGAGATCAGCCATTGACAACTGATACATGTACACATGCAAGCGTCTTTGCTTTATATCTATCTAACTATCTATCTATCTATATATATATATATATATATATATATATATATATATATATATATAACGTCTAAAGAAGCTTTGAGTTATTTTAAACAAAAAGACAAAAAAAAAGGAAAATGCAGTTTAAATTCCCACAGAAACTAACTAAATCCAAAATAGTGCAGACGTAACATTCGTTGGAAAATTCATAAATAAATAAAATATATAATAGTAAGTAAATAAAATAAAAAGGGGGTAAGTATCTAACAGTGAAACAAAACCAGGAGACCTTAACGTAAGCATCTAATATTAACACGGGGATCATCAGCTGTTTACCATGTAACTGTTTCGGAGATTTAAAAACAGGACAGTTATATGCATATATATATATATATATTGACCATGTTGTTTGTTCACCCATTTTTTTTTTCTTTTCACCTTTTTTACGGACCAAATTTATTTCTTAATTCAAGTTTAATATTTATCCCTTATGCGCGTTTCATGGCAAAAATCGGATAAGTGTATTTTTTTAGTCCAATCTTGTCAATCAGAGAGTGGCAGTATATATTTTTGAATGGTAGAAATAGCATGTTATATCAAAAACACAGGAGAGGAGAAAAGTATGGCAAAATTCCAGATTGAGTTTTGATAAAAATTTGGCAAACTGAAGTATATAAAATGCAAACACTCACTTGGTGAAAAGGTGGCAACTTTATGTATATATATATATATATATATATATATATACTCCATCTTAAGACTTATTTGACTCTTATGCAGGTAAAGGATTGCGTCAGGACTAAGATACTTTCTGGGGTGGTAGAATGATCCCACCCTTTTTTTTTATCAGTGACCTCAGCAACAGATTTGATGTACGTCTTCCATGGAGTGAAGGTCAGTCCTACAAGCTTATCTAAGCTGGTAGCTTCTTTCAAGGATAGAGCCATTCATTTCAGTTAAGGCAAAGTGAAGATCCGAGCATTGGTGGTGAAAGGAGAGAAGCTTGGTTTTCGATGTAGCAGCCATCTTTTACCCCATTGCACGACGTGCTCCATATCGGAAGAGAGAGAATCAGAAAGATCTTCGAAGTGTTGCCATAGATGGTTATTTGCTCAACTCCAACTCATGAATGAGCAGATCGAATGTCTTTTCTAGTGTACGAGACTCTTACATTCTCTCAGATGCAAGAACCTCATGTGGCACCAGATTTTTTTTTTGTTTTTGTTTTTTTAGTAATTTGCAGACATGTTGTCCTCTGCAAGTTGTTGATTGGACTCTATCTTTATCCCATTTCAAACCCGACATGGCAGTTTTACCACATGGGTTTCGAGTTATCCCTTTTTGGGGGGGGGGGGGTGACTGACTTGTAAGACCTGCTTTGCTGAGGCATACTTTAGCACAGATTCAATCACGGGAAATCCGAAACCATTTAATTCGGTAGTTTTGAGCCCCATTTCCTAACATCTCTCGTAAGTATTGTTTCATCGTTAAATGACCTAAAATTATTGATTTGCCACAAAAAATCCCCATTTTCTAAGTATTTTATTTACCTTCTCTTCAGGAAGTTAGACACAAGGAGTTTCTGTGGAACAAACTGGATTCGAACTCTGCACACCCAGGTCCTCAATCCGAATCATTAACCACTTAGATGGGGGATTGCACGGTGGCTGTTTTCTAACTATGTAGCCGTTTTCTATGTGCATAGTCATTGCTACTCTCTCCCATATCACAGTGTCAGGTTTATCAGTTCCGTTTTCTAAGAATGTAACTGTAGGAATTGCATAGTCATAGTGGATGGTGCATGACTTATTTCCAACAGTTTTTTCTAGTCTGTTTCCAGGACTTGCTGCTACCCTGGATATTTAATATTTTATAGATGGTCCAGTGGGGATATTTTTACACACTCCATTGTGTTGCATTGTATAGGAGCCGTTCCTCGGCAGAACTTTACAACTGGCTTATACTCAACACTTCCATATGGCAGAACCTATTTTTTAATTTAATTTTTTTTTCAATTTTCATATCTTGTTTTTGCTGAGGATGCCAGACATTCACCCACTATTTCAGAAACTCCAACCGAGAGATCTTTTAAGGATTCTAACCGTCCCTTTAAGTGCTATTGTGTGGATCTCTCTTGGTTTGCCGGGTATAGTCGCCAGGTAGTTTTTAAAATTCTTTTTCATGAGCCCGGTTGCTCTTATGATTACTGGAGTGATGGAGACTTTCCTGAGATTTCAGTTTCTTTTCATGTCTTACATAAGTCCTTGGTACTTAGTTATCTTCTTCACCTCAGCTCTATTTAAGCCAGCATCATTAGGGACACTGATTTGAGCTAGGATTGCTACCCCTCTCCTTGTCCCATATCACTATATCAGGTTTAACAGCTCCGTTTTCTAAGTATGTAGCTGTAGAGATTGCATAGTCATGGTGACTGGTGTATGATCTATATGGACTCTTACCCTAACCCAGCATGGAACTCTTTACCGCATAGGTTTCAAGTTACTACCCCTTGAAGGAGATAGTCCACAGGTTCTTCTATGGGGGAAATTACTAACTTGTAGGACCTGCTTTGCTCAGGCGTACAATCACCACAAACTGATCTGCCACAAAATAAAAATAGATGCACTCTTTGGATTTTTTCCCGTTCAAATAAAGGGTCCGCTGTATAGGAAAACAAAGCTTACAAAACTAGTTACATGGCAAGGAAGAAAAAAAAAAATACAACAATGTAGTTATATCGAGATTTAATATAACTTAAAAAGGTTGTTGCAAAGAAAGGTGGTATTTTTGCGGACTTAGAGCAGAGAGACGAAACTAAAGCTATGTTATCTTAGTGGGAGAGCGTGTAGATTTGAAAGACTTCGAATAAGGGCTTCAGGTTCGCCCATGTGCATGAAATTCACACGGTAAGACATGCCGGATGGCTTCTGGATGCAGGCAGCAGTATCTGTGTCTGCTCAGTCGAGTGAGGAAGGAAAAAAGATGCTAGAAGATTGAATAACCTGCTCAAGTGGGGTACGGAAGATGTTGTAAATAGCAGCTTGTGATTGGTTGTTTTTCATCCAATCACAGGGCATGTAACAAACGACACTTGTTATGATAATTTATTGTTAGTGTGTTTATGTGCACGTCATAATTCGCTCGACTGTTATAGCTCATAATTCAATACTCATTTAATAGTCAATAGACTCATAATTCGCTCGACTATGGTTTGGTAAATCATTGCTATATTAGTACGCCCCATCAGGCGGATGAAATTTGAAATTAAATCGATATAGAACGCGTATCAATGTCATAATTGAAAAATGAAAACCGAATCGGTGGCAGTTGGGAAATGGTTACTAACTTAATATCCAATATATAAAGTAAAGTCTGTCTTTTTCTCGATTTTTGTCATCGATCCCGTTCTTCCTACAAAATCAATATTCGATTCTGGTTCGTAAGTTCTTATGATGGATCGTTGCAGCATGACATTCTTTAATTCTTTCCAGAAAATACTTTGACTGGGTCGGAATTATTTTCGTATGAAAGCCATCTTAAAAAAAGGGGTGTCACTCTGTATTCATCAAACCAGTTACTTTCCTTTGTTTGAAACAAAAAAAAATATTTTGGAAAACAAATTGCAAGTAAAAAACACTACCATGCAACACCGGTCCAGCATGTGACTCGTTGCCTGGAGGGAGACAAGCGAATTCGTGATGTAACCCTCCCCACCTCTCTGCCTAGATGGCGTAAGCATACTAGTGGACGGCTGAGGACCTGGACAACAACCATCAGGGAGGACTTGGCTGAGCTCTCAGGTTCACAGGTGGATGGCCTTTGGCAGTGGAATTGTGATTGGTTAGCCATACTTGCTCGGGATCGCCATGCGTGGGCTACCATGATTAGGGGTGTACTGCAGTCCAGAGGAGAAGTCAATTCAACCCTGCATGAACACTAAAACAATAAAAACAACTACTTTTAAATATTCTATGTTGTTCGTGGTCGTAAATTCATCTTGACATTCCAGTCACTATAAACACTGAAATCAAAGATGGCTGCGCGATCACATGTAATGTTAGACGGGTCATCCATCAAATGGCACGTATAGAATGTGAGAATTTATTTTTTTTTGAAAAAGACATTTGTCAACTAATACTTGACACTCCTGTGCAGAGTTTCTGATGTCAAATATTCTAGTGTTTTTTCGCTTGCAAGCTTTCATACTTAATTTTATCCACAGAAAACGCCCACAAATACTGTCAAATGGGATATGGGATGCTCTCTACTGATGTGTTAAAGTAAAGTGGTCGGCCATAGTCGAGGGCGACCCAAAGGCTCCCTTTTCATTAGCTACTACACCAAGATGTAGGGGAGGGCGCCACTCCTTTCCCAGGATCACTCCACTTACCCTTGATCCTCCCCTTATAATGTTGGAAACGGAATTTTCCACATGAAGTTTAGTTTTTTTTTTAATGGAAATCGCTCCATGAAGCCACTTGATGTAAGACGCTAAAAAAAATACTACTTCAAAGTCAAAAACTAGCCAACGATAAATGTTAGATGGATAGATTCCGACCCCCAAAACAGCAATTCTTCCCACTTTGTCAGAAACATCGCTCATAGAATGTGAACACAAAATAAGGGAAACGAAGGTTACGAAGCTACCGAAAGTTCACTTTCTACTCTTCTAAAAAGATTAAGTAAAAAGGCAGAAATTCCACTAGAAATACGAGTAGGAATTAAAGCTGGAGTGCTACGTAATGAAGAAGCTGATACAATCTTTCTATTTTGCTGATTCAGATTAGGGTTAGGGTCCGATTCAGACGTCTTTTTCAAAACTCTACATTTTTACTACTCAAATAAATAGAAGTTTAGCACAAGGTATATTCTAAGGCTATTTTTCTTTTTACATATATTTTTGGATTGTTTTATGTTCCGCAGCATACAAAATAATCTATACTATTCCGGAATTGCAGTTCTTTAAAAAGTAATATTCTGTTAGAATATGCGTTATTATATTTCACAGCTTATGTATTAAACATATTCAAAACATAGCCTTTTGTTCTGATGATGGATGTGACCCAAAGTATAGTTAACACGTTTATTTACAGTTGGAATTATGAAAGACAAACCACGTACATTATACAAAACAATATTTAGTTCTTACTCTACCTTTAAGATAGGAACATTGCTTACTGGGGGGGGGGGACTTAGATTTTTCATTTTGTAGGAGCCTCACAGAGATGTCCGACAGCCGTGATGTTTTTAATGCTCTCTGGTTCCTTACAGGCACAGTTAAAGCGAAACAATGAGCAGTCCTCAGAACCGGTGCACCACCAGAATCGGTTCCTTCAATTCTATTATTTTTAGTTTTACTTAATTTTACATAAAAAAACATGCTTGTTTTTTTGTTGTTTTTTTTTACGGTAAAATGCCAAGAATAAACTAACATAAATAAAAGTTTTGGTACGTCCGTGCATCCATAGCTAAAAGTTTTTGTGGGCCAAAATGACCCTTAATTGTTTACATTGTTAGTGATATGTTATATGTGACATGCTGTAGACTTTGTAAAATTTGGATTATTCGGACTACTGTTCTCGTCTTGGATGTTATTCTCACAACGTTTCGGCTGATGTAACCTCTGACCTTCTTCAGGTCTGTCTTGTTGAAAAAGAAAAAAGAACACACGTACCCACATGTATATATATTTTAATTTAATTTTATTTTCATCCTGGTTCATTCTGTATTTTAAATGTTTAATTTGCTGTATGCTATGTTGCTCGTACTGCTGGATGTATAGTTGCATAATACAACGCTATGTCTTCCATATTGACTGGATATATATATATATTTTTTGAAATAATACTAAAATTTGATGTTTCCTTTTTTAAATGACTTCCGTATGTGATGTTGTAAAGGGTACTGATGAAGACCTTTTGGACTCATCAAAAGTATAAAATTTTCCAAATTGTCTTGGAAACGATCGTATGCTAAATAATCATTGCTTGAATTCTTCAAACTGGTACAAATGATGTTCTAATTTGGTTTATGTTTATCTCAACTTCATATATTAAATTATATTGTTAATATTTTACCTACATACGACATTGTTTCGAGCTTACGGCTCTCATCAGTGCAGGGAAATAAGAATCTCAGACGGTCAGAGGGCACGAACCCGGTTCAGAGACACCTTGAATCTGTAAGCGTTCGCTCAGTCCCTTAGGCCGCGGGAGATTGTAACATAATAACGGAGAAATTAAGTTATATTTAACACTGAAAGCGGCGAGTGTAAAATTTAAAAGAACTCAACGACAGAGTCTTGCATTGGGGCTTCAGATGATTGTCTATTTTTAATCTCTCCAGCAGTGCTTTTACTTAAAAGGAGCTTAATAGTAAATTATATTTTTAATATTTTACCTACATACAACGTCGTTTCGAGCTTACGACTCTTATCAGCGCATATATATATATATATATATATATATATATATATATATATATACATATAATTAGTGCATCAGGGTATGTTTAAACGAAATCAATAAAGTGCTCGATTGTCAGAATGTGAGAGCTAAAATACAAATTATTTATTTCAAAACTATACGTTACATATTCCAAAGACGTACAATGGTTTTTTGTTTTTTTAGGTGAGAGAGCCAATTTTAGTTCAGGGTTTATCTTGAGAAGAAAATCAGGATGACGACTTACTTGGAAGAATAATTAATTTGTTTGGCCAAATCTGACTGGAAATGATAGTACATTGGGTTGGTCAATGTAGACAAGACGAAATAACGTAATTGTTGAGTCCCTCAATTTCTCTACCACTGGCCCGGTAGAGAAAACAGGATCACATCTTGTATGTTGGGACTGACGATTCATGTCGATCACGTGATCTGATTTTAGCGCCAAGATGATTCATCGTATATGAATCTCATTGAGCTTTTTCATGTAGTCAACGGGCGATGGTTACATAATCGCCAAGCCGAATCATAACTCACTGCCGATCATATAGACTGATAGAAAATAGTTTACTCATGTAACTGCTACAGTTTCATTGAAATGGATAGACCTGTTCATGTTTAGAAAAGACCCTTATAATCCATCCCAATGCCTCAGTGACCCACAAAATGAAGACAGTTCGAAAAATGGAAATCAACAGCGAATTCACCAGACTATTAAAATCGGTGATTATAGTGATAACTAGTAAAACTACAAAAATCTAACTCCTATTCAAGTAGCCTCTTGCACTTTAGTGGCAATATGCCTTGTTTGCGGTGAACATAAGTTAAACAAATAAAGGGTGTTTTCTTAGATTAGGACCCACAGCTTGGTGTCATTACTTTTCGGATGTTTGCATAAAATGGCCGGAAAAAGCCTAATGAAAAGTCGGTTGACCTACCTGCGTCACTAGGCTGGATTTACAAGTGGGGAAAAAACAAACATGAATCAAAGTTTAAACCAAATATTAAAGCCCCAAAAATCAAATAAAACCATTTAGTCAAAAATTGTATGGAAGAAATATTTATTTTAACGAAGAAATAAAAATAAAAAATTTTAAAGTTTTTTTTGTTTGTTTTTTTTTTGCTGAAAATTAATTTTGGTTTTGGTAGGATTAGGTATTAAAGTTGTTTTTTTTCCTGAACATTTTTTTTCTTTTGCGATTAGTTTTTCTTCCTGACAAAAGTTAATCACTCCTTCAGGAGACACAACAGCTCGTGAAATCCTTTGCAGTACTTTCGCGTTTCAATCAGTTGAAATGTTGACATGTATTCTGCTTATTTTTTCGCAATTTGATTGGCTTCGGTACTTTCCGGCGGTTTACATAAACATCTGGAAAGTACCGACGACAAGTCGATTTTAGCGAAAGTACCAAAAAATCATAGATGTAACCATCTTCAAAAAAAAGTACGTTTTACTGTAGATCACACACGCACGCACACACGCACGCACGCACGCACGCGCGCGCTATTACTCTCTTCCACATGGTTGTTTTCAGACTTCTGTTGACATTGACCTTTAACCTAACGCAGCCAAAAACGTTTGTTATCGGAAATGCCATTGAGTAAAAAAGCAGAAATAAAAACTTCTTGTGATTATTTTAACTTTTTCGAAACAGTAATTGGCGGGAACTTTATTACTTCCGGTTGTAAGCTTACTTGACCTTTGTTCTCGTTGTATTTCTTTCTTCTCTCTCTCTCTCTTCTCTGCCTCATGTTGACATTGTTAACCGGGTCGCTATTAAATACTCATTATTTCCGAACAAATATTCAATTCACTCGCATCGTTTTGTTTTTCTTCCTGGGGGTTACATTTTGGCTACTAAAAATGGTGCTTTTTAGGAATAGGTGTCCATAGATGTGCAGTTGTGATGTAAGCAGTTCCGACTACGAACGAAGAAAGCCGAATCAAGTTCCTACTTTTGCGTTTTTTTTTTATACCCTTATTCATTTTTTAACTTTTGATTTGGAATTAAAAAAAATTTTTTTTTTAATTCGGTTCGTATTGTGTAGATGTACCGTAACAACATTACAGAATACACTTAAATACAAGATAAAATCGAGTAGGAGCACGGACCTTACTTATTAAGATACTGTCTTAGAGAAAATGCTTAACGAAAAGAAAAAATAGGATTGACATCCTCTTACATTTAGATTGTTAAAGAGATGTTTTTAAAACGGTAAAAAAAACAGATAAAAACAAGGAAAAACATGCATGAAAGTTGAATTAAGTTGAAGGAAAAATAAAACGTAGTTTAAAAGTAACACAAAATATTTAAATATGTACAAAAGACAACGCATTAATTGTTCATTTCAAATGTTAGAGAAACGATAAATGTTTATGCCTGTAGTTTATGAGTGCGTATGTGTGTGCGTAGTTGTACGAATGTGTTTGCGTGCACGTGAGTTGAGATTTGATATTTCGTGTAGGCATTTGTGTGTGCGCATTTGTCAACAGTGTATGCGTGCGTGGTTGCGTGCGATAGATAAGGTGTGTGTGTGTGTGTGTGTCGCTCTGTGTCCGTCGCGTGGGACAATGTGTCTGTGACAGTGTACGTGCGAGCGTAGAGTTGATAAGTTGTTTAGGCATTTGTGTGGTTGCGTGCGTTGAAGAATGATAGGAGTGTAGGCCTTTTTGTGTGTGTGCGTGTGTTTAGTAGTCAGCCGAGGCGCCCCTCGCTCAAAGTCGAGGAGTGACCAGACGTGCCCTCTCTGTTAAGCGTCGAAGGAGGGAAAGGAAGTATGGCGCTGTGTGGTGCTTTTTATATTGGCCGTGTGGACGTATTTGAACGCACTATCACGTGATGTTTGGCTTTTTTGCGTCTTTTTGTGAAACCGGTTTTTAAGGCACAAGTTTGAGCTGTTGTTGTTGAAATGAATTTAGGAGTTGTTTCTGTTTTTCTGCTTACGCCGTTTGTTGATCAAATATTAGAGGATGTCAATCCTATTTTTTCTTTTCGTTAAATAACTTCTTTGCAAAAAAAGAGGCTAATGATACATTCAGTGAAGTTCGTTAACGTTCGCCATTTTAAAAAAATTGACACAACTGTCAGCGGCATTTTTGTTGTCTTTTCACTTCTTTTTTAATGTTACAACAAATAAGTGTTCCAAAAGGAAATAAAATTTACT
>CAUVYP010000049.1:1229766-1307266 GCA_963556195.1 Sepiola atlantica | reverse complement strand
TTTTTTATATATATTATATATATATATATATAAATATTTGTTATATATATATATATATAAATATTTGTTATATATATAATATAAATATTTGTTATATATATATATATATATATATATATAAATATTTGTTATATATATAATATAAATATTTGTTATATATATATATATATATATAAATATTTGTTATATATATATATATATATATAAATATTTGTTATATATATATATATATATATAAATATTTGTTATATATATATATATATATAAATATTTGTTATATATATATATATATATAAATATTTGTTATATATATATATATATATAAATATTTGTTATATATATATATATATATAAATATTTGTTATATATATATATATATATAAATATTTGTTATATATATATATATATATAAATATTTGTTATATATATATATATATATAAATATTTGTTATATATATATATATATATAAATATTTGTTATATATATATATATATAACTATTTGTTATATATATATATATATATAACTATTTGTTATATATATATATATATATATAAATATTTGTTATATATATAATATATATATAAATATTTGTTATATATATATATATATAAATATTTGTTATATATATATATATATATATATAAATATTTGTTATATATATATATATATATATATATAAATATTTGTTATATATATATATATATATATATAAATATTTGTTATATATATATATATATATATATATATAAATATTTGTTATATATATATATATATATATATATAAATATTTGTTATATATATATATATATATATATATAAATATTTGTTATATATATATATATATATATATAAATATTTGTTATATATATATATATATAAATATTTGTTATATATATATATATAATATAAATATTTGTTATATATATATATATAATATAAATATTTGTTATATATATATATATAATATAAATATTTGTTATATATATATATATAATATAAATATTTGTTATATATATATATATAATATAAATATTTGTTATATATATATATATAATATAAATATTTGTTATATATATTATATAAATATTATATATATATAATATAAATATTTGTTTCATATATATATATATAGAAAAGCTAAAAAAGACCGAACACTATAATTCATAATTAGAACTATAAAATACATTTTATCTAAATATTTAAAGGAAACTAAAAAGCTATAATGTTTAAGGTCATCTTTACATAATTTTGATCAGAAGATTTAACTATATTTTGAAATCATAAGAATTTTAATTTACCCATTACTAGCAATCTGAGTGAGTGAAAATAGTATGTTCATTTTATTAATTATATATATATATATATATAATAAATATAAATATTTGTTATATATATATATATATATATATATATATATATATATAATAAATATAAATATTTGTTATATATATATATATATAATAAATATAAATATTTGTTATATATATATATATATAATAAATATAAATATTTGTTATATATATATATATATAATAAATATAAATATTTGTTATATATATATATATATATATATATATATAATAAATATAAATATTTGTTATATATATATATATATAATAAATATAAATATTTGTTATATATATATATATATATATATATATATAATAAATATAAATATTTGTTATATATATATATATATAATAAATATAAATATTTGTTATATATATATATATATATATAATAAATATAAATATTTGTTATATATATATATATATATAATAAATATAAATATTTGTTATTATCTACATACGTATACGTTTCATCCTTTCGGGAATTGTCAATGTAGATGATTATTCGTACTGGTCGCCGAACTCGAACCCAGGAATGCAAGTCATGTTTCAAACTCAAATTCTGACGTCATATATATATGTGTATATATATATATATGGAAACATATATGATAGTTGGTTGATTTTATAATTTGCATAATTTGTACGTAATTTTTTTTTTTTTTGTACATAATTGTGCATAAATTGTACATAATTTTGTTTTAACTGCCATATTTATTTATTTTTTAATTAAATTTTTTTTTTATTTATGAAAATCGTTCCGCTGCAGACAAGGCATGACGCCACTTGATGTAGTTACTTGATGGTCAAAAACGATAAGTGTTATATGGATAGATTCCGACCCCAAAACAGCAATTCTTCCTCCTTTGTCAGAAACATCGCTCATTGAATGTGAGGACTAAAGGCCAAAATAAGGGAAGCGAGAGTTACAAGGCTGCCGAAAGTAAAGCCACGGTCCATTTTCTACTTTCTCTAAGTTTTACCTCTATTAGTTGTTTCGGGTTTTTTACAGTAAGATTTACTTTGCGTGTGACAACAGTAGGAATTCAATTGTTATTGATACAAGTAAATTACTTTAAAATAAAATAAAAAAATTCTATAGAAATCGCTCCAGACGAGGCATGAAATCACTTGATGTAAGGAGTTACCAAAGAATACCACTTCAAGGTCAAAAAATATATGGATGGATTCCGACCCAGAAAACGGCCATTCTTCCTCCTTTGTCAGAAACATCGCTCATGGGATGTGAGGACTAAAGGACAAAATAAGGGAAGCGACAGTTACGAGCTGTCGAAAGGTTCACTTACTACTTCTCCGGTCAACGCCAGGTAGCCTTGCCAGTTTGGGTAATAAACGGATGGTATTTTTTCTTGACAGTAGACTTTAATTCTATGCAAACATTATTATCGAGAAGACTTATGCGTTTCTGACATGGACTGTTTGTATCGTAATTATCGACATTTTGACAAACATGTCAGTTGATAGAAATCGTTAAGCTTTGTCTGTCCTGTCACTTTTTTGACCGTTTCCTCGTCTGATTATTCAATAACCGTTCTGCACATGTGCACATACAGACATATGTCATCTTGTAACAGCAGCAGCAGCAGCTGTTGTTGTTACGAGATGGCATATTAATATACTAGCGGACCCCGTGGAAATTCCATGGTGCTTTTTTCCACATCAATCTTTATGATTTATGTCTTGAAATTTTTTAGATGAGGATTGATTATTTGGATTATTCGGACCACTGTTCTCATCTTGGATGTTATGCTCACAACGTTTTGGCCGATGTAACTTCCATCCTTCTCCAGGTGCATCTTGTCGAACTCGGGAATCTGTAGGGAATTTCGAATGGACCCCTTTATTTAATCCACGTTGATAGCTTGCTCTTGTTCTGTCAATCATGAAGTTTGAAGTAATTCGTGATTGTATTAGTATCGCTCGCACTAAGGCGTAACGGATAAAAGTGCTAAGTAATAAGTGTCAGGCGAATCTTAGAGACCGATGGTGAAGGAGGGCGAAGTCTGAGCTAGGATGTGAGAGGGTATCCATATTTGACATCCATGTATACATGTACATCGGCCCTTAAGATTCGCCTGACACGGTGACCCAGGCCACCCTTAGCCGAACGTTCTTCTTTCAAGGCTAAAGTAATAAATTGATTTCAAACAGCACACCGCTCCCCCTCCCCCTCTCCCTCCTAAAAACTCTATAAACTGCTACTACTACTGCGCATCCTTTTTTGCCTTCTTACACATTTTTGATTTTTCTTTACTCACAAATTGGCCAAAGCTCATAGCTTTCAGGCACATCAAATTTATGGTTGTATGATTTTTTTTTCTTCATTTTTTTCTTCATCCTGAGGAAGTATTACAATAAAGACGTAAAGTTAATGAATACATAAATATATTTTTTGGCTTTCCCTTTTTTATTTTCCATATATATATATTAGAGATGGGCGGTTTTACCGAAAAACCGCGGTTTTTCGGTTTCGTCTCCATACCGAATACCGAATCGGTTGTTTTTTTTTAAAAACCGTAACCGTTCGGTATTGTGTTTTTACTACCGTAAGCCACCATATACAAAGAAAACACGGTTGAAAAGATTTTCCGATTTGAATAAAATTGAATATTACCAAAAAATGTTATATTAGTAAGAGGACAGATTGAACAAATATATAAAAACATTTAATTTACTTGTAGGAAGAAATCTTTGTTTACAGTTTGTTTATCATTAACATTTTGAATTTTCAAATGAAAAAAGAGAAATACGACAGACAACATGACATCGTATTTTTAGCATTTTCAAATGAAAAAGAAAAAATCAAACGCGTTCCGTATGATGTCGAAAATCTATTTGATTCACAATATTTCATTTTCATCATCATTTTTGCTTAATTTTATTTGTAAAATTATTTTGTTTGTTTAAATAAATTTTCGTTTTTTAATTTCTTGCATTTCTGAGTTATATTTTAGCTTCTGATGGGTTAAAGAATTAGATTGAATGTATATTCAAACTCAGTTTTATTCTTCAGAAATCTTTCATGAATCTTTGGTCACTGTTTTAACGAGTTAACTGTTGAAAAGGTATCAGAACTTTGATTACAACAGTCAACACCTTAAAACTTACGAATAGGCTATATTGCCGGTCCCGGCAAAATAACGATTCCTGCGTTATTTTGCCGGTTCATGTATATTTAACTAAATTGTTAAACATACAGTGACGCCCGGCACAATAATGAGTCTTACGTTATTTTGCCGGATCGTGTTTATTTAACTATAAATTACTTTTTTTTTTATTATTTAAATTAATTTTTTTGTATTATTTAAAACTTTATCAAACGAAATTTTATTTATAATTTAAAACTTTGCCTGATTGTTTTTTTTTTGTTTGTTTTTAATTAAACTTTGCCTGATTGATTTTTTGTATAATTTAAAACTTTATTAAGCGACAATATATTTTAAAATAACGATAAAATTAATTTTTACTTCCGGTTGATTCGATTAGGAGTGAACTCTTCAAAATTACGACTTATTTTATGATTTCATTGAAAGAACATTTTAAAATAGAAACTGTTTAAATCCAGTGATTTTCTGTATATTTTAACATTATCGAAGTTTTTCTTCATAAAGAAAATCAGAATTTTACATTAAAATCTTTCCTTTGTAAAGCACATTTACAGTTAATTCAACAACTTAATAACTTCATTATTTTTAAAAGTTTGGCCTTGGTTCAAGGATTACGAAGCAACACCTATTAAAGCACATTTTTAACAAGTTAATTCAACAAGTAAATGTTACCAAAGGCAACATAAATTATTCTTCTACCTACCTGTATAAGTTTATTTGTTTATTTTATTATTTATTTTTATTTTAAAAAATCATTTGTCAAAATAAATAATAAAATAAACAAATACACTTATACAGGTAGGTAGAAGAATAATTTATGTTGCCTTTGATAACATTTATTTGTTGCTTATTTTTTTCTTTATATATAACTTTCCTTAATTTCAATTACTTAAATCGAGAGCAGACTTAGTAATGTTGGGAAAATTCATCAACATTAATTATATTATGAAAAGTAACTAAATAAAAATAAACCGAAAAGAAAAATAGTATTTTTTTTAATAATAAAGGTAAAATATCTATTTTAAAATGATTGCGATTGTTTGGTTCATTTGAGCCACGCCTACTGGTGCCCGTGGTATCTCCGGGTCCCGTGGCAGGTATAAAAAGTGCTGCCGCTTCACAATGTTTGTTTGTAAAACAATTCAACCTTGGATTAAAATGTGTAGCAGTTGAAAATAAAAATTAATTGAATGAACGAAAATATTAGAGACAATTAGATTCTTTAGCCGGATTTCAGATGCTTGTGTACGAATGGGGTCCCAATATTCCCGCCTGCAAACAGCAATTCGTAAAGAAATTACATCAGATACGCTTTACAGCAAATGAAATCCGACTAAATAATCTAATTGTCTCTAATATTTCCGTTCATTTAATTATTTTACTTTTAATGTTTTTTGTATTAAAAGCAGATATTTCTTTAACCGACACAATAGGGCAGGTCGATTTTTTTTTATTTCTTTAACCGACACAACTAATGATGAAAACAAATTGTTTTTAAATATTTGCCCTTATTTATTTCATTACCTTTTCTTTCGCAAGGCCATAACAATTAGGTTTAAAAAAAAAAATGAACCGGCATAATAACGACCCCTTTACATTAGTAAATAATTATTGTGCCGGGCGTCACTGTATTTTTAACAATTTAGTTAAATATACATGAACCGGCAAAATAACGCAGGAATCGTTTCCTAAAACTTATATGATTCATATCATGGAGAATGATTCAGTCACAAAATTATCGAAACAGTGGCATAATTCAACTAAACGTTGAATAATAACTAATCATCACACAAGAGAATGAATAGCTTCCATAGTAAAAAATTATTTTAAAAAAAAACCGAAAAACCGAACCGTAAACCGAGGTTTTAAGGGGAAAAAACCGAAACCGATACCGAAACCAAAATTTCAAAACCGCCCAACTCTAATATATATATATATATATATATATATATATATATATATATATATATATATTATTTAAAATAATTATTTTATATTAGATCCTAGCGTTGTAGAAGTATGCTCGATATTGAGCATTATTATAGGAAATAATAAAACCAAAGTTTATTATGATCAAATGTTTAAACAAGGAATAAAATATGAAAACGTCCATGGATTTTTGCTCTTGAAAAACCCCACGCAACAGTTGGACGAAACGTTTAGTTCTTAGGTCTTTCGCTGTTTCCTTTTTAATTCATATCATCTGATTATTTTATCCTTTCATGTGTGTATATGTATATATATATATATATATGTATTACTTAAAATAACTGTCTATGCCAAATAAGAGGTCAAGTGGTTTAAAATGCAACTGGCATTGACAATAAACTGTGCTAACAGTGACGTCTCGAGTGCCGTTTCCGTCTGATTCACCTTCTGCAGAGTTGTTGACAAGTGATCTCCATATGTATTTTTATTTAAAGTGGAACATGCATGTATTATGAAGTACATGACCAACTTTCTCCACAGGGCATGTGACGATTGTACACTTGCAAGTTGTGTTAGACTGAACAACAACGCAAATGAATCAACAAGTTGTGATATTTCGACTTGATTGATTCTCGTTTCGCTAGCATCAGTTTCCCCAGATATGATCAGGTATTCAGGAAAAAGACGACGTGAAGATTTCTACTATGCTTAATGGAAATATACTCTTCCCTTGGTCGACAGTGGTAACGCTCTGCTGGTTAGTAATGGCAGAAGTTCATGAACTTACTCAGAACTTGTATATATAAATTATAATCATTTCTGATGACCCAAAGAAAACAAACACCAGCCGTTGACTTCTTTCAAAATTCCATTTTAGGCAACAGGGTTTGTCTGATTTGCTACTTATTTTTCCACTTCCCCCACAGCACTTGAAATGGTTTCGTCCAGGTGCAAGAAAAAGGCACATTTTTACTTGCTAACTTTTGTGTGACAGGACGGATTTATATTTATTTATATAGACATTGGTTTTTATTATAGAAGTGTGGATCCTTGATGCTTTTAAGACTTACTAGACGTTCCAAGTTAAAACGGTTCGTCTAATAAATATATATATATATATATATATATATATATATATATATATATTGTTACAAATTGGGGTGGTCGAACTAGAATTAAAGAAGTAGGATGTCTTTATAAACATGTTATTAAAGCGAGCAGAGTCCATTTTGTCCTATCTTCAAGGCTGCTATGGGGGCCGATCTATTTGACCGATCCCTTTACTCTTACACTCACCAAAAGAAATTTAGCGTCTAACCAGCAATACCACGCCCGCACCAAACTGAACGCAGATGACCCCACATAAAATGGCCGAGTATCATGGCCTGATGAGGTAAAATCAGCCCTTGATTCCCTGACTCATCAAATCATCAACCCAGAAGAATCTGACACCCATCCACACACCCTGCCGAGGTGTATTACCGGCGAGGAGATACAAAACAGTTAGCTGCCGGAAGCCCGAAGAAAAGCGTCGTTCGCGTCACCTGGCTACTACTGAAAAGGAGAGATGCAGATATAGCGACGAGACGCCGAACGGACCACCCCAAAATAAGCTATACTTCAAGGCTATTTTCTTTTACCAAATTCTGACGCTGAGTATGAACCTCAGGGAGAGACGATTACACCCTCCTACGAGAAGAATGGATAGCGCCGAGATAAAATTCAACAGCCGTATACGCACTTGCAGTCTCTGACGCTTGCTCCCCAAATGCTGCCAACGATATTTCCGTCCAATGATCAATATGGATCAACATGATCATTGAACGCTTTCAGCCTCGTCGGGGAGACGCATACGTATGAGTGAACAAACACACTTTTTTCTTCCTTCTGTGATTTGCTTAGGACCTTATATTTTGTTCATGGATTTTGCTTGCCAGTAGTTATCTTACGCAGTACCCCTACCCCTAACCCTTCCCCATAAAAATAGAATTTTGTTTTCTTATTTTGTTTTATATGTATTTATCCCTTCTGTTATTCTGTAAATAAATATTGTTTGCATTTTAACTTGGTGTTTGAGTCGTCTCTTACTTGCTCGTTATTCTTCTTTGTTTTCTATCTGATTTGAATTGGAGAATCCCCTTTCCCCCTGTATTCTATTGATAATATTGGAATCTGGGGACTTACGAGCAACTTTCGGACATTTTTACTTTTTTTATATTGATCATTGTCACAAACTCACCGCCATGGTTCCGACGAAGGCTGTGCGTAACAAATATATATATATATATATATATATATATATATATATATATATATATATATATTATTAAATTAAACCAACCCTGCCCTCCGCCCTAGTTGAAATTGAGGTCACGATGGCCCAGACACTAGAGATCACTCCACTTAACTTTCTGAAATATCACTTGTTGGGGTCTCCCCCCTCCCCCTTTCCTGTCCTCGCTATAGGCTGAGCTCCATCTTCGTCCCCCCTTCCCTCTTATGCATCTTCAATTTCCGGTTGGGGTTGAATTTAAAATCTTAGGCATTTGGATTCCATTGACGCTTGAAAAGTTGGCGTTCATTATGGACGCTAATGAAATAGAATATATTTTGTCGCAATTAATGGAATAATAAAATCACTAACAAAATATATATATATATATATATATATATATATATATATATATATATATATATATATATATTAGATCGAGTACCATGTATCTGGTACCAAAGGTACTTCAGCTTTTTTTATGCATCTTTTATTCCTATATAATTTTATATACTAACTATCAATAGTACTTTTGATTTGAATTGTCATCTTCAAGCGGTGTTTGTCTTAGTGTCTTTACAAATGTTTTTGAGTTTTTTTTTATTATAACGGTTAGTAGTTTACAACTTAAAAAAAGAGCATCTATAAATATTGAGATGTTACATGAGAGTGTGATTACGGTCTAAGAACGTGCAAAATTCAAAAGTTTGCTTAACCGCTAAGAATTTGATTGCGTTAATAAGTATGCAGTAAAGACATATTTTTAAAGACACCAAGACAACCACCGCCTGAAGATGATTTGACAAATCAAATCGAAAGCACTCGCGAAAAAGGAAAGAGAAAACAGAACTTACATACACCAATTTGACCGAATCGGAAAATTGAAAAACACACACACACACACACACACACACACACACACACACACACACACACACACACACACATATATATATATGCGTTTGAATTGTATGCACTTTATTTAACGTCATCAATTTCTTAACGGTTTAAACAGTCAAACTTTAAATCTCTCGTATGTGTAGAACGCCATCACGCTCTCATGTACATTTCAACTTTATAGACGCGTTTTCAAATATAAACTACTTGCCGTTATAATTAAAAAATAAGCACAACAGTAAAGACACTAAAACTAATACCGCCTGAAGAGGATTTGACGATTCAAATCGAAAGTACTTGCAAAAAAGAAAAAAGAATGGAACAAGAAACCCATGGATCATATTTACATCAATTTGACCGAAACATTAGATGGACAATTCGGAAAATTGAAAAAAAAAAAAAAAAAAGTCGCATCAAACAAAACCACTCCGTGTTATTTAATAATGTTTGCCTAAATGAAAATATGCTGCCTAAATACACACAATATATATATACACACACACACATGGATACTGGTGACAACAAGCTGGAAGTAGTGACAGACTTTTGTTATCTTGGAGATGTGCTGTCATCAGGTGGAGGCTGTGAACTCGCGGCAGCTACACGTTGCAAGTGTGCCTGAAAAAAGTTTAGAGAGCTGCTACCAATTCTGACAAACACTTGCCAACAACTACGAGAGGGCGCGTATACTCCTCATGTGTCAGAAGTGTGCTGTTGTATGGCTCAGAAACTTGGGCTGTCTCTGCTGGCATACTAAGGAAGCTGTGCCGTAATGACAGGGCAATGGTCAGATGGATCTGTTTGGTGAGGCCTGAACAGTACGTTTCTTTTGAATCCCTGCTCTCACAGGTCGACTTGAAAAGCCTTACGGACATCATGCGGAAGAACAGACTGCGTTGGTTGGGTCACATTGAGCGTAGCGATGGCTGGATTGCTAAAGTCCGAAAGTTGAATGTGCCAGCAGAGAACATCACCACTGGCAGACCCAAGTTGACTTGGGAGGACGTAGTCAAACGTGATAGGAAGGCCATGGGTATGGATTCCATCAAACCTTGCCAAAGACAGGAGTGGAGAGGAAGACTTAGATTTCGAGACTAGACAATCAGGCCCCACCCTCATCAGAGGATTAATTGTGGCCTGATTCAACAAATAAACCGGTTGATGATGATGATGATGATGATGACACACACACACACTCTTTAAACGATGACTTCACAAAACGATTGTCATCATTTACGACGTCATTAAGCATTTTCACACTGTTGTAACATTCCTTTGTGACGTCATCCGTTTGTGACGTCATCTAATGTATCCGGATCCAACCAAGATAAGATCCACAGTTTTACTCATATGTAGATTTCGTCAAGGTAAATTAATTTCGTTTAAAAATTGAATTTCAATTCATTCAACTAATTAACTCATCATTAGCGCCATTGATAGTTTTGTTTTTTAGGACCAGAAGCGATATTTCATAAACATCTGTATTTTTCAGAGAAATCTAAAGTTAGTCATAAAGATTGGAGTGTCTTTCAAATATTACACCTTCTGTCTTATGTATATTGGCGACACTGATGTCTCTGTTTTCAGTATACTGTGAAAATCTAGAGTGGAAGGATACAATCTTTCATCTATTATTCAATCAAATGTAAGTAGTTCTTATAGCCAACCCACACACACATATCTATCTATATAATGAGATGATGGGTGTTACTACAGTTAGAAACGTCGTTGAACACGCTTCACTACAGATCGGACATTAAAAAAAAAGTCTCTTCAATAATACCAGAAGCGATGGTCGATCTTAGCTACACCGTAAAACTTCGACGATAGACAAGAAAAAAAAAAATGGAAAATCGACTTGGAGTCGGTACTTTCCGGATGTTTATGTAAACTGCCGGAAAATGCTGAATGAAAAGTCGGTTGACTTACCATGCGTCCCAAAAAATCAAAAGCTAGGTTGGATTTACTTACAAGTGGGGAAAAAATAACAAAAACATTAACCAACATTTAAAGCAAAAACAATCAAATAATACATTTGGTCAAATTGCATGATAGAAGTATTTATTTTCTTAACGAAGAAATAAAAATAAACAGGTGATAAAATACTTTGTCTTTTTACACCTAATTTTTTTTTTAAGTGATAAAAATGTTTTTTTTTTTGTTTTTTCACGAAAAAGGTTTTTTTTTCTGAAAATTATTTTTGATTTTTAATCAGGTAAAATGGCGTCGTTAGGGTTTAGGTATTAAAGTTTTTTTTTTTCTTAGCATGAAAAAGTTTACTTTAGTAAAGAATCGATCAAAGAATTGTTGTTGTTTTTTGTTTTTTTCCTGAACATTCAATTTCTTTTCCTGTTAATCACTCTTCCGGGGAAACGCAACAGTCTGTGCTAGCTTGTTAAAATTCATTGCAGCTCTGATCAAAATTTATTTTTTATTTATGAATTTCACCCAGTTGAAATGTTGACATGTCGTCTGCTTATTTTCTTGCAATTTGATTGGCTAACCGCTTAGGTAATTTCCAACGATTTACGTAAACATCTGGAAAGTACCGACATCAAGAAGATTTTAGCGTGGGTCCTAATCCGAAGAAGTACCTTTTTTTAAAAATTGGTCTTATCACCAATTTGACTTTTAACGTTGTTGTACTTTTCAGCTTTTGTAGCAAGTCGTCATTTGATGTTATTCTTCATTTTTGTCGTTGAATATTTGAGATTTGATGTCTGCCTATTCGAAACTCTCACTCGTCACAAAGTTTTATTTTCCCATATTTTATCAATTAATTATTTTTCCTGTATTGATGAAATTCAAATTTATAATTTTGTACAAAATACAGAATAAACTATTCGGTACTTGTTCAGATATTGACCCTAATTTCCGTGACTGCCCGGCAGTAGCAAGCCGACAGCTAATGGAAGCGTCCGAGACCTGCCGAAATCGAAAACGAGGCTGGCAGACGATATTGATTTGAAGGAGAGACGCTTGGCACTTGTAGAAAATGAATTTCGAAGTGCTGTGTCGTACAATTGCCTCTCCGGAGCAGTGCATTAACTTTTGCCAGCAGAAAGCTCTGCTGGCAAAAGTTATGCGATGTATGCGATGCGGCGGCGGCCGACTTTGCCGGCTAGTACCGCGAAAGAATGTGACGGAGAAATATGCCTGGAGATGCCCCACTCAGGAATGCCGGGCTTGGATTTCGTTGCGATCGGGGACGTTTTTTTTTTTCGCGGTCAAAACTCGCAATTGCAACAATTTTGAAGATGATATACCTGTGGTCCCAGGATATGCTCCGTCTCCTTCCACATCCTCGGCGACGACTCCATCCCCCTCTTCTGCCTGTATTTCGCTAAGCCCCCCTCCAAAAACGAAAAACAAGCCCTTACCCCCCCAGGAAAAGAATGTAATGAAGGAAACAAATGCCTACTGCAAAAAAAAAAAAGAAAACCCCTCCAAAAAAAAAGCTAAAATAATGAAAAAAAACAAACAATGCGTAATTGCAAAAAAAAAAATGGTTTACAAAAATTACAAAAAAACAACAGTTTCTATTATTTTCGCGTTTTAAAGTTTAAAAAGACAGTTTATTTCAGTTAAAAAAAAAATTGTTTAAAAAAAGTTAGCGTTTCTACAAAAGTTCTTACAAAAATGGTTAAAAAAAATAATAATAAAAAAAAAGTTTATTTATTTCAGCTATGGGTTTGTTCATTTATTTTATTTTTTGTATAAAAAATATATGCATTTCTTTTTCGTATATTCATCGTCTTACATTGTTGTCGTCTGCCGACTCGGCAGGTCTCGGACGTTTCCGTTAGCTGTCGGCTGCTGCCGGGCTGTCACGGAAATTAGGGGCAATATCTAAACAAGTACCAAATATTCTATTGCTTTAATTTTTAAATGAAGAGAAAATTCGGCAATCATGTAGTATAGTTAACAAAATAGAAATCAGGGATGAACAAAATATACAACAAATAACTTTTACCAAACGAAAGAAAATTTAATTTCCTACCGATTTGTATAGTTTTAAACTTTTGAAAGTATTTTAATGTTTTTTTGTTTTTTAATTTCATAAGATTTTCATCGATATCCCGTCTTTCAGTAAAAAATCCAAATAGCCGACTATGTGTTTCATTCCTTAAAAAATAGTTTTAAAAAATTACTTACCACAAGTCGGACTGATACCACCCCTGGACTTAGAGTTAGTTGTAGAGTAAGCCAGCTTGTTTTTCTTTTTACTATTAAACTTGAAATTAGCGACCATGTCCAAACAAAATCGACCGCCATTTTTTATTTACTCGTGTTTTGCTAAGTAAAAGTGACGATAACAAATTAAGAGATAATTTTACAATCGGTTACTACATTTTAAAATTATACAGCTCGGTAGAAAATTAAATTTTCTTGCGTTTGGTAAAAGTTATTTGTATGTTTTGCTTGTTTTTGATTTCTGCTTTAATTAATTTATACTACATGAATACTGAATATTGAGATTTTTTTTATTGTTTCTTCCCATTTACTAGCAGAAATATGCAAAAACATATTTGCTAGTAGATATATATATATATGTATATATATATACATCTAAAAAGTATCCAACCTTTATTTTTTCCGTGCGAAATAGACGATAGGGCGGTGTCACTCTACACAGTGAAGGAAGACATCTTCATGCGCATGTGTGAATTTTATCACTGCCTTCCTGCATGTTAGTTGCTGCCTGTCGGTCGCTGAGTGAGGTGCTACACAACGTGTTCGTCAGATTACCTCTCAAGATGACTGAACGTGTTAAGCAAAGGTACTGCATCAAATTTTGTCAAAAGCTTGATGATTCTCAAAGCAAAACACTTCGTAAGATTCAGCAGGTGTTTTGAGAAGATCTCCCAAGAGGTCGGAGTGAGTAAAGATTCCGCACATGCAATTTTGCGTGATGATTTGAACATGCAAAATTTGTGCCCAAGTTGTTGTCGCAGGAACAAAAGGATCTCTGTTTTCAATTTACACAGGACCTTCTGGAAACCGCCAATACTGATCCTGGGTTTCTGAACACTGTGATAACTGGAGATGAGTCATGGGTGTATGGGTACGACCCAGAAACAAAGACAGTCGTCGCAATGGAAGCATTCCGAGTCTCTAAGGCCCAATAAAGTGTGACGGGTGCAAAGTAAAATCAAGGTGATGCTGACTGTCTTCTTTGATATCCGTGAAATTGTGCATCACGAATACCAAGATGTTCTCCGGCGTCTCCCTGACGCAGTTTGATGCAAAAGACCAGACATGTGGACAGCGAAAAACTGGCAACTGCATCACGACAACTCCCCTGCACATTCATCCCAATTGATCCAACATTTCTTGGCCAAACATGGAATTCCAGTCGTTTGCCAACCTTCCTACTCTCCAGACATGGTTCCTTGTGACTTCTGGTTGTTTCGAAAATTGAAGACACCACTGAAAGGTTCCCGTTTTGAGACTAGAGAAGAGACAATGCGGAATGCGACGGCGGAGATGAACACCATTCCACAAGAAGACTTCCAGAGGTGTTTCCGGTAGTAGATGGGTCGGTGGGCTAAGTGTGTGCAAGCACAAGGGGCCTACTTTCAAGTCCCAACCCCGTCAAGTAGTATTTGAAATATTTTTTCTGCCCTAAGGTCGGATAGTTTTTAGACAGGCCTCGTATATATAATGTATGTCCGTCCCATCACACACAAATGTTAGTGAGTAAAAATAACTGCCAAACGAATCCATTTCAAGTATTTAGGGGAATTGAGAAAGCAAATAGCAAGTCAGATTGAAATCGAGGGGTTTGTCTATTTCCATAATGAGACGTTTTCTTTTGCTTTCTATACCGATTTATACGTTTTTTCTTTTAAATTTTCCAGTTTGATACATGTTTTCTTTATTTATTTCATTTTTTAAAATTTCATCGATTCAGACATGATTTTATTTAAATATGAATGTAAAAAGTTGCAAAACCTGTTCTTTTAGACGAAGGGCGTATATATATAAAATAATAAAGAATTCTTCTACATGTGTATAATAACAATAAGTATATATATATATATATATATATATATATAAGGATATAATTTAATAAATATATATTTTTTATGTGTTTCGTGTTACCTATACACTCATCAGTATGGATGATGAAACTGTTCTGCCGGTCGAACGATTCGAACAGTACAAACCCAAACTTTTTACCGCTTGAAATGCAAGAGAAATAGCTTTTTGTATTTAATTTATAAGCTCAAGTAATGAGAAACATAGTGTTCGATCCACCTAAAGTCGGAGAACTATATGTAAGGATATATATATATATATATATATATATATATATATATATATATATATATATATATACACACACACACACACGCTTCTATAAGTATAATAATGATATAAAGACTTTTCATTTTTAGTTAAGCAAAAAGAATGTTTTAACAGATATGTCACAGTTTATGAATTTTCGAATAAATAGTGGTAGTAATTGTGACCCAACGGGTCATGAATACGTCATGAGACATGCAAGCATTTAAGCAAATATTTCACCGTGTGTGTTATCTGTCTTGATAAGGCAAACATATATATCTTGAATTCCTCCCTTTTCGGTACCATCCAAAGTATTATATTTACATCTGATTAAAATTTGCAACGCCCAGGCTTGAACTCACGACCATCAGATTACAAACGATGTGCTTTATCTGTTAAAAACCAGCAATAAAATAATAAAAAGAAAAATACCATTGTCACGACTTCCGGATTGTTAACTTATTTTAATTTCTTCCCAACACACAAGGTTGCGATTAGGATAGGGATTATCAAAGTGTGAAGAAGACATGTCTTGAAATCCTAACTGTTAATCTGTATTCGAGATACCAAACAGTGCGAGAGGCTTATAGGAGCGAATCACTAAACCCTAACCCTTAACCCTAACCAACCATGTGAATTATAGGGCTCTAATTTGTGAGAAAAAAGATTTTAGAGAAGAAAATGGAAAAACGAGGCTTTTCTAAAAAAAACAAGAACATAAGTCAGTAGTGAAATTGCAACCTCCACCTGACAACGTAAGGATGGGCCAAAGTCTTATCTGAGCTTTACTTCTCCATATTGTATGAAGTATTCCTGAAGTTATCTCATGGAAACATTTGATAACTTAAAAACTATCTGATAAGGCTGAATTTTTGGATAGTGTTTGTCTGTTATCAAAGAGCATCAGATCCATAAATCAAATTTTGAAAAATTTTGACCGTGACCAAACTTCTTACGGTCAATGTCAAATAAGATGCAGTTCATCATTGGCAAGAATATGGGCCAAGTAGTGAGTCTCTGATCAACAGAACCAAAGTTATCACCAAAAGTGACTTTCGCCTTTACCATAACCTTTGACCTAGATATTCCCAAATTAAATCAGTTAGAACATGGCCGTTATTTTTTTAACACGTTTGGTGCCGATTGGTCAAGCGATGTAGAAGCTAGTCTGTACACAAACAAACTCGACCAAAAACGTAACATCCACCTTGTCAGACAATTTATATACCTACCTGTGTCATGCTCTGACACCCCTTTTTAAGAATATGGGATCGCCTATTTTTTAATTAATCAATTTGTGTCTCAGAGTTGGGAAAAGAGCTAAATCATCAACTGCTACAAGGGCAAGGGTAATTCGCTGTCAAGAGGAATCTAGTTCCCAATTTGTTTTCTTTAATTTATTACCAAAAATCTTTTGTAAATGCAATCTTATTTGATACTAAAATTACTTTCAAATATTTACTTGACTTTCAGCATTCATTTAAAAATGTGGGTTGGTAAGATTAAGTGCAGTTAACACATTTGTGTATCTTGGTAGCACCCTCTCTCGAGATGCATCCTTCAACTCTGAAATACTTCTAAGAATTGAAAAGGCTAGCAAAGCTTTTGGTAGGCTTGAAAGGCGCGTGTGGTCAGACAGAGCCATTACCATCAAAATAAAACGTTGTGTGTATGAGTCATGTGTCTTGTCTGTTCTCCTGTATTATTTGGAGACGTGGACAATGTATCGCAGACACATCAAGGTTCTGGAGAGGTTCCACCAAACGTGTCTCAGGAGGATCCTAAATATTAAGTGGCAATCATATACACCAGTCACCAATGTTTTAGAGCAAGCTGGAGTGCCGAGCATAGAAGTGCGTATTATACGTAGTCAGATGCGCTGGGCAGGGCACTTAGTTAGGATGGGAGATTACAGACTCACTAATTATATGGAGAACTGCTGCATGGAAAACGTCCGAGACACAAACTTAAGTTGTGTTTTAAAGATGTAAAAAACAACAAAAACAACCTGAAAACCCTTGATATGAATGTGGAGAACTGAGAAAAGATGTCTCTGGAGCGATTGGCCTGGCACAAGTGTATCTATGATGGCCGTGGCAGATTTGAGGCAAAGCATAGAGTACTCCATCTTTAAATGTACTTTGCGGAAGCCATCAGTGACAAACGTCCCAGCCACCTCTCAATCTTACCATGTGTGTGATTTATGTGACAGTCTGTCTGTCAAGAGCTGGTCTACTGAGTCACATGAGATCCCATGGTAGGAGCCAAATAAACAAGTGTCAAACAGGAGTTTAATTTAGCTATATACAAACGGAAACCAGTGGCTTTGTGTGTCATATCTGCAGCAAGACTTGTAACAATAAGTCGAGCCTGCTAAAACATATGCGTGCCCACAACCAGGCATTGCACTCTTGTGGGGATGGCCTTCTTCTGTAAAGAAGTGGCAATCATTAATAAGAACTACTTACCAAATTTGATTGAACAATCGATGAAACTAATTGTATCCTTCCACTGTAGATTTTCACAGTATACTCACAACTGAGACATCAGCGTTGCCAATATACATACGACGGTAGGTGTTATATTTGAAAGACACTCCAATCTTTATGACTAACTATAGATTTCTCTGAAAAATGAAGATGTTGCTGAAATGTTGTTAGACTTCTGGCCCTAAAAAAGGAGTCATGGGCGCTAATGGGTTAAGACCAAGGTGATCCATAATACTGGATCGCCTTGGACCCACTACAATTTAAACTGTGCACAGCCGATTCTATAGTCCCTGGCAGTACCAAAGTTTATGTGCATAAAAAAAATTGTATTTCAGAATAGAATCCATATTGGTAGTGAGGGAGGACGAGAGAAATAGACAGAATAGCTAAGTGAGAGATGGGTGACTTGTTCGGTTAATTACAAATTACGGCTAATTTGAAGAATTATAATGGAATTTTATTTTTCAAACATAACTCAATCCCAGAACTAAGGAATAATCTAGCATAGATTTTGTCATTAAAGTACGTAGAAAAAAGCCTTAAGTAAACAAAATTTAGATTCAATTTAGCTTTAGTTTAATAATCTTTTTTTCATGGAAATCGCTCCAGACAAGGCATGAAGCAACTTGATGTAAGGAGCTAACAAGAAAAAATATGGTTATCGCAAAGACAGGGGATGCCTATTGGCCTTAGACTTGAAAAGACCAAGGCTATAAGGTAGGAGGAAAACAGTCAGCAGTAAGAGAGTTCCACAAGCCTGGAAAAAGCTACTGGAATAGGAAGCTGTATTACAATAAGGTATCAAAATAGCGAATTGATGGAGACCACTAGACCAACGAGTCAAACGAGCTGGAACAAAAGATGCCATAATAGTATTTATAGAAAAGACTGAGACTAGCAACATCATGTCTGTGAGAGAGAGGGTGTAGAGAAGGAGAAAGGGTGGGGCCATATTTGACGAAAATTTTTCGTATTGCATGGTGAATCTTTATATTATCATTTTATCATTTGATTCATTGAACGTTTTTTTCTATTTTTTTCTGTCAAGTATTTTATTGCCTACAAAAAAAGGGAGTGAAAAACATTCCAGTCACTCCAAAAGGCGAAATTAATCCGGGTTGGTTTACAGCAGAATTTTTGTTTTCTTTTTTGAGAGATGGATGGGGAAGAGGCATATTTGATAAAATCTCAATCACACCCCACGGTGAGGCGGGTGGGGTATTTTTTAAATGGTGACTCGTTTTTGGCTGTAAAATTTCCCCTGAAACAAAGGATGTCAGCGCACCTCTCTTGCCAAAATAGTTTTGTAAGGCGGTTTTATTGACCAATTAAACCATTTTTTGAACAATGATGGCTTATATATATAGTTTTTTTCTCTTTTTTCTTTTCTTTCTCTTTTTCTCTTTCTTTTTTCTTTTTCTTTTTCTTTCTTTTTCTTTTTCTTTCTTTTTCTTTCTTTGTTCGTCTTCTTAGTCATTTTCATCTTTTTTCATCTTTTTTCATCTTCATCTTTTTTCATCTTCATCTTTATATTTTTATTTCTTTTTCTTTGTTCTTCTTCCCCATCTTCATAATTTTTATCTTTTTTTCTTTTTTCTTTTTCTTTGTTCTTCTTCGTTGTCTTCTTCCCCATCTTCTTCGTCATTTTCATCTTTTTTCATCTTCTCCGTCTTTATCTTTTTCTTCATCTGCATCTTGTTTTGCTTCTTCTTCGTCTTTTTTTTCTTCGCTTAAAAAAAAATGCCGACCGGAGAAAAAGGAGATGAATCAGAAATGGGAATTTATATGGGTGTCAATAGCCAACGATAAATCCTGAAAAAAAAACCGTGATAAGTAAACAAGAACAAGTAGACTACCTTCGCCTTTAAAAATATATATGGAAGCAGTACACCTCTTCACCATCGGATTCCAAAAAAATCACTTGGAGTTAAAGAAAATATATTCAAATATAATAATAAATAAATATATATATATGTATATAATAAAATATATTAGAATATATTGGGTTTAATTTAAATTATTAATTTATTTTATTATTTCATCGTTTCGGGCTTCTTTTTCTTTATTAATTTTACTAACAATTGTACTTTCATATTTTCTAACATCAACACACATTACGCTTTATGGTTAATTTAGATTACCGCCAACAACTACTTTTATTAGTCGTATGTTCCCCGTCATTTAGCTTGATAAAAAGTTACCGCTAAACATCAGCAACATTTTAGATATGATCAGCAGATAAAAACATTACTATTATTACAGCTAGGTGCTTCCATACATTTCTCCAACTTTATGTCCCCTCTGTCAGACCACTGTTAGAGTACGGTATCCATATCTAATACGTGATATCCAACATCTGGAGAGAGTTCAAAGATTGACTACTCAAATGGTGCAGGGTCTATGGGATCTGCCCTATGAAAGCCGACTCAAGAAACTTAAGCTTTTCTGCCTTGAGCGCCGACGATTACGCTGTGATCTCATTTTGGCCTACAATCTCCTCAATGGTATACCCCAGGACCTATTATTCACTCCTGCACTAGAAAGAGGTCTACGCAGACACCGCAAGAAAATATTTCACCACCAATTTTGATGGAACCAGAGGAGGGTCACTTTCTCATTTAGAATCGCTGGACCTTAGAGTGGACTTCCAAGAGAGGTAGTCAATGCGCCAACAATGCAGTAATTCAAGGGCAATTTGGACAGGTGCTGGGCTACTGTATCCTCTTCCGTGTAAATTTTTACCACTCTTTCCTTATATGGCAACTGAAACATGCTTGTTTTATTTTTTGCTAAATTAATTGAATTAATCGAATTGATTTTTTTAAAAATGGAAATTACTCTAGACAAGGCATGAAAGCACTTGATGTAAGGAACTAAAAAACAACCTACTTCAAGGTAAAAAATTAGCCAACGATAAGTGTTAGATGGATAGATTCCGACTCAGAAAACAGCAATTGAATTAATGTCAGCATTATGAGAAGACTTCAGAATTTGCTGTGAATACATGTACACGTTTTTATTAATATTCATTCACAGTTGATTAAAATTTGGGAAACGTTTTCATAAACAAAGTCGTATTAACTATTACAAATTTAGCTGCCCATAATACTTAACTTCGAGCATTTCCAGTTTAATTTACGACAGCAATTACTTTCGACTTTATTGATGTTGTGATTTAGCGGCTACAACAAACTAAAAAGATTACATTTCTTTCAAATAAAAAGATTATGGCAACTGTTACAGCGATTTCTTCATGGAGTAACCACATTTTTTGCTAATATCTGCAATTAATATGCAAGACTAAACTTTGCCAAAATCATTGCTCTATACTGAAAAACAAATACATGATTATGGTAATTATAATCGAATACCAGTGTTCTTCATTCATTTAGTTTTCTTAATGCAATTTTTACCGATTTATGGAATATCATGACTACTAAATTCGTTGCGATATATCTATAATACACAGAAGGAATTAAATCGAATTACATTTTATTCTAACATGCTACGACGATCGAAAACAAAACAAACTTATGAACCAGAATCACATTTTGTAGGAAGAAAGCTATCGATGACAAACGATAGAGATATTGATGGATAAATGGATGTGTAATGTGTGGGCACACGTGTGTAGAGAAGTGATCTGGTATGGCAAACCAGAAGAATAGCCGACTCTGTTCAGTCAGATTTAGTTCCTGTTTTCGGTCGCTTACTCTTCTGGTTTGCCAAGTTTTGTACTAAGTTTTATTTATTGATTTATTTATTGTCAGGTGAAAGTACAGAATAGTTAACAAAGCCTCCCCCTCCTCTCCATATTAAGAAAGGCTTTCTAAATAATCTTCTGCAGTTTATGAACAGTTGAAATAATAACGTTATTATTTAGAAAGCCATTCTTAACATGGGGAGGGGGCTTTGTTAACTATTCTGTACTTTCATCTCACAATTTAATTAATAAATTTGGGAAACTGAAACTCTCGCCATAAGTTATATTACGGATGAAGTTTAATATCCGGAACTAAATCTGACCGAATACCGTTTGTTACTGACTTTGAGTGGGGTACTCTTCTGGTTTGCCATATGGTATGAACAGACCGTGTGTATGTGTGTATATATATATATATATATATATATATATATATATATATATATATAATAAATAAATGTATTACATACAGATGCATACATTAGATCAAATAAAAAAAACTCTTTGAGAACGACCCATCATCAACTTGAAAATACCAGTAGCCCGATATTTAGTGGAATAGAGCTATCTATCTATCTCTCTCTCTCTCTATCTATCTATCTATATCTATATATATATATATATATATATATATATATATATATATCTAATGGTTTAGAAACTAGTTAAATGCAGATTTTTTTTCAATATAAATAAATATATCCATTTATATTTCATAAATAAATATATTCACTTATTTAAATTCGAATTTTCGACCCATAAAAGAGTCCTTGTCAAGAAAATAGACCTTTTTTTACGTGGCATACTGTTATTTAGCTGTAGTCTTCTGTTCGTTTTGAAAATTCATATATATGAAGATTATATATATATATATATAATGTGTGTGTTTTTGACGTTTTAAAATATTTTGCGAATCATTTTCAAAATAAAGAGAATACACAAAGTACATCCACACAGCTGTTTCGCCGCATTACGGCTCTTCAATGTGACTAGAAACGGGTGAATGCTTCCATCTGTGATTCGAAACCCAGTTTTAAAATCAGCCGTCGAGTGTGATAACGACTGAACCATCAGCCATCACAATGTGTAAGGGAAATGTACAAGTGCTTATATATTCGCAATTACTAGGCTACCTGAGTGCTCTATTCTTTTATGAAGAGCTATGCATTTATGCTATAAATATATTTACGAGTTGAGAATATCAAATGCCTTTCCCCCACAAAATAAGTAATTAGGTTACTTTGTGGTTAGGCCAAAATACTTTTTAGGCCAATTTCATGAAATGCGATATTTAAACTAAATTTTTCGTGCATCTAAATGTCATTATCTTGGCCATTGATACCTATATACTTATACGTAGATCTATATAATGGTCATTTCGTATTGAGAATAGTTTTCATGTAAATTAGAATTTCTTTGGTTTCCCCACTTCATATTAAATTACCACTGTTCATCGACTCCTTTCATCTAACATATAAAGTTATCTTGTCGGATTTCCAAAATTGAAAACAAATAGCAATTCATCTGGCATATCGATACTTGATTCGGACTAGCCAAGTTTTTTTTTTCCATCCACTATGTTATTAAAACAAATATATTTTATTTCGCTTCAGTTGTTTTTCTGAAAAGAATTATTTCAGCTAAGAAAACTGTTAGTGGATACATTTTCCCTTATTCACTGAAACAAATTAAAGGGAAGTTATCATGTGCAATTATACAGAGTTCTCTTTCTCAAGTTAAAAAAAATATATATTAAGTTCTGCAACCTTAAGCGTAAGTGTGTGTGTGTGTGTTTCTCGCCTCAACGTTAATTTCACATTATTTAATAGTCTACACGTTCCATAAAAAATTATGGAAAATTGGTCGTGTTGAGTTGAGGGAAATATTTTGGGCCGAATCTACTTTATAACTTCCGACCCATTTGACATAATGGTGAGGGTGTTAGCTAATGGGTCGGGAGATCAGGGTTCAGTCCTCGGTGGAGTCATATCAATGATACTTAATGCCCGATCTACTCATAGCAACTTTTGATCGCCCCATTCCCGTTCTCAGGCGGTTTAGTGTTTTCCACTGGAGCCGGGGTGCCTCTGAACCGGGAGGGAGTTCCTCAGAAGCAGGGATTCCCATGTCGTTATGGGGGGTGGCCATCTTCTAGCCGTCTGGTCCACAGCTGTAGTCTGGTCTCTTCCTGAAATGTTGTTAAGGGTTCAATATTGCTGAGGAAACTTCTCCTTGGACCATTGGTTCATGTCCATGAAGGAGATAGCATTCATCACTGATAGCCTTTGTGATCTTCCAATCTCACATCTGAAGAGGCAATGCCAATGAGAAGATGCGGGTTGTTCAGGTTGGTGGGCTTCAAACAGCCACTGATCAAGCGATATGTGTTGTTCAATGCTGGGTCTAGGCTTTTGGCAGGTGTTGATCTCTCCCAAACAGGACAAGAATACTCCACAGAGGAATAGCACCAGGATAAGGCAGTACATCTTAGTGTGTGTGCTGTGGCTACCCACTTGGAGTTGATCAGTTTCCATAGGATGTTGTTCCGGGAGCTGACTTTCATTTTTGTCTTCTTTACATGTTTCCTGAATGAGAGTGCGGTCCAGGGTTAGTGTGATTCTCAAGTTGTATTCCAGACCACGTGATGTTTAGGGGTCAGTTGGTCTCTCAACTGGGAGAGTTCAACAAGAGAATTGCTCCAGCTCCCCATCAGGGTTGAAAAATTCGATGCGTGGACAACAAAAAATCTGATTGGTGAGTGTCTAGAGATCATCCAATCGTTGACTTCAAATCGTCAGGCTTGATCGGCCTTCATGCTGGACACAGTGGCGAGAATGGATGGAGCCGGATCAACCCACCCATGGGTGTGAATGTTGTTTTGAATACAAGTAAATACTTGTTGAACTGTTTTTTTCTTAAGTAATCAAATTCTGCTCATTCAACCCGTCGTTTCCAATCCTCTCATAGTATTGTTCATCATCCAACTGACAATCTCATTAACCCTTATCCTTGAGTGGCCTTTTGCCTTGCAAAGTAGTGACTCACTAATATAAAAAAAAATTAACATGTGAAGTTGTCTATGTTGCAATTGATTCAGGTTTTTCTCTTAAAATGTTTTAGGACCCCCCACCCCCACTCCCTCTCGTACTGCTAATCTTTTGGATGAATGTAAAAAAAACTTTCTTTTCTTGATACCCGGCGTTGCCCGGAGCCATAAAAAAAAAGTGTGTATAACATCGTTATATGAAAACTTATCTCTCTACCTTACTCTCTTTCACTCTTCCCCTTTTTTCCACACCCCTCTCCCTACTCCTTTCACCTCTGCCGAGTCCATTCTTCTCTCGTTTTAATGTATTTCAAATAATAATGTAAGTCATTCACGTCTCCTTTATATAATACATAATATTGTAAATAGCTAAAAAAACGACACTCCTGACGAAATCTGGCTCAGTTGACCCCCAAAGAATGAATACTTTTTTAAAGTTTAAATATTATTCACTCATGGCAACGCCAATCAAGAATATACCAACTTTGTAGTTTTTACTTTTAGCTTTTCCCATCCCTTAATACCTGCCAATGTCTCCCCCTTTTTTCTGCCCTTTCCCATCCCTTAATACCTGCCAATGTCTCCCCTTTTTGCTGCCCTCTCCCATCTCTTAATACCTGCCAATGTATTTCCTTTTTGCTGCCCTCTCCCATCCCTTAATACCTGCCAATGTCTCCCCTTTTTTCTTCCCTTTTCCCAACAATTTATATCCGCCGATGTCTTCGCTTATAAATTTTCAAGAAATAAAATCTTCACTCATTTCTAAGTAAGTCGTTTAATAAAGGCAGAATATTAAAATTCTCCCCAGACGAGTTAATTTGATTGCATTTATTTTGGTAGATCCGCTTTTTCCGTTCATCTGTATTTTATCCAAACTTTGTCTTCGTGTGCGTGGTTTTAATTCCTACATGCATACCTATTTAAGAATCGGATTTCTATCTGGTTTAGTCTTTTTAGAAAAAAAAGTGAGAAGTTCATGTAATATGAAACAGCAGGTTTTGTTTTTTCTGCTAATATCATTTTCTTTCTTCATTCGGTTAAAAGATCACTGTCTGTTGCGTATAACCTACTTATATAATTAAATAGGGTAAAAAAATAGATGCAGCCTGAAATGACTACAAATCGTTAACAATTCCTTCGTTAAAACATATGGTCGGATTCTTCAAATTGGTATTAATGCTGTTTGTGTTGTGTATTTAGTCACAGAGATGAAAGTATATCATTGAAAGATGTTAAAAATTCTTTTTTTTTTATTTATCAGGTTGTCTGGAAAGTTTGTGCCGATTTTTAGTAGTTCGCGTTTCGACACGTTAGGGCATGTCAAATTGTTGACATATATAATATACTTACATTTCAGTTAGAGCATACTTCAAGCTATCTCAGGAAAGTTAGAAATTATTTAACTTGTGCTAATTTTGTAGCCGTTTGAAAATGGAAGATTGTAGCTTTCCTATTTGCATAAAGGCAACAAAGAATGTGCAATATACAGTGAAGATGCAGAAGTCGTTTGAACCGTTTAGAACTGGAGATTTTAGCCTTAATGATGAAGAAGGCTCAAGCAGACCACCCTCTACAAATGACGACTAAATCAAGACATTGAGAATAACATGCATTACATGACATGAAAATTAGCCAATAATTTAGTTAGTTTTCATGTTGGGAATCAACAGAAAATAGATTTCTTTCATACTTTTTAATGGTTTCTCTCAATGCTTCAAGGTTTCTTTTTTTCTTTAATTTTTCAATAAGGTTCAAATCATGTCTGTTTCTAAGTCAATCTAGTGTCGTCACTGGAATAGTCGGTTATAAATTATCTTCATTTAGTAGAACTCTTCACTGACGTCACCCTAGATATAGAAATGAGATGTCATCCTCTTTTTTGTATTGATCTACAGTCATTTTCGTAAGTTTAACGCAACTTTGCAATGTTAGAGATGAATTAAAGAAGCCATTTGTTTTGATAAGTTACTTGGACTGACTTTAACTCCAGTCTTGAAATAAAAGACTTACATCACTGGAAAAATGGTTGGATCATTCTGCCGCTCTAGAAAGTACCTGACTCCTGATCCAATCCTCTACCGCTATAAGAGTCAGATTCAGCCCAAGATTGAGAACTGCTGCCACATCTTAGCCCTTTTGACAGAGTACAAAATTGACTTCACAATCTAGTGGGAGATGATCTCTTCTCTTCCCTGCAGTGCCTTTCTCACAGAGAAGACGTTGCTAGTCTTTTCCTACTATATCTGTATTTCCATGGTAAGTGCTCGACTGAGCTTCAAGATCCTCCCTGTAAAACATTCTCAGCAAGAACTCGTCTTCTACCACCACTGCAAATAACTTTCTTTCTCTGTGTATCTAAAATTAAATGGAACTTCCATGAGCAGAGTTTCTTTCCCAGAACTTCCCAATTGTGCAACATGTTACCATGGGAATGTTTCCCTACAGACTGCAACATAGTCGTTTGCAAGTTCAATATCAACAAATATATGCCATATCATCCTGTGAATTAATCATACTTTTCAATCCTTTCATAGTAGTGTTCATAATCCTTAAGAAATCCATTAAGAAAAAGCCCTTTGTGAAAATTCAGAAACTTCTGATTTTTGTGACATTTAAACAATAGGTATTAAACATCAATTAATAAATGTTACCCCAATTTCGCTTTCTTTAAATTATTTTCAAGAGTTTTTAGATGGCATAATATGGGCACAACCTCTTAGTTGAAAATTCAAATATTTCAGATTTGTGTTGAAGTTGATCCATAGTCATTGAACACCAATTAAGCAAGATTCCCTTAATGTAAATTTTTGTTTAGAACTGCTTAAGTTTAAACTTTAGATTTTAAACATTTTCTAGAACCAAAAACATGTAATCGATTTTGTTCAAAATTAGAATAAGGATCCTAGACGTAAGGTTTAGTATTTAGCCCCCAGTTAAGCCAAAAAGTATGCTGAACCCTCTTTTTAAAATGAATATCATACCAATAAAATACCTCATTGTGTCACATTTTTAAAAAAATAAAGGTCACCGCTTATCAAGGCCCAAAGGCCACTCGAGGATAAGGGTTAAAGAGTTTGACTAGTGGATGGTGAGATAACATTGCGGTCACCGGCACGATGATTGTAGCAGGACAGAAATTGGTTATTTACGGGGACGGTTCAACAAGAATTTGTTTAGATTGGACTTGAAGGTAACCATATTGTAGTCGGCTGGGAAGCAGTTCCACAGACAAGCAGTTCTCAGAAAGAAACTGTGCCCATCGAAGTTTCGTTTCGCTTTGGGCAAGCCGTTGAAATGACACGCATCTTAAGAATATGCGTGATTCGTTATGCAGTCAATCGCAATGAATCTAATTATATTCGCTTACGTATAAAATTCCATTCTTATCAGTTGAGCCAAATTATATCAGTGATAAAAATATAAGTGAACAATTGTGTGTTTGTTATCTAAAACAATGAAGCCATTAACTGATTAGGATATCCAATTCCACGGCTCAATTTCAATCTAGACTCAAGCAGCCTCTATAAATTCTGCGTCGATTGTCAAGTTTTGTATATTTAATAGCCTTAATCTGCCGGTAATGCTTCCATTTATTCCTGACCATTGATAATTCTTTCCTTCCGGATTTCTAATAATTTACCAGAGCAAAACCAGCAGCATTTACATTGTTCGTATGACAGCTGTAGTTTGTTGGTATGACAGCTATAGTTTGTTGGTATGACAGCTGTAGTTTGTTGGTATGACAGCTGTAGTTTGTTGGTATGACAGCTGTAGTTTGTTGGTATGACAGCTGTATTTTGTTGGTATGACAGCTGTATTTTGTTGGTATGACAGCTGTAGTTTGTTGGTATGACAGCTGTAGTTTGTTGGTATGACAGCTGTAGTTTGTTGGTATGACAGCTGTATTTTGTTGGTATGACAGCTGTAGTTTGTTGGTATGACAGCTGTAGTTTGTTGGTATGACAGCTGTAGTTTGTTGGTATGACAGCTGTAGTTTGTTGGTATGACAGCTGTAGTTTGTTGGTAAGTGTTGTGTTGTGAAGTGTAAGATTCACTTCGTTACTGGCTAACCAACCTTGTTCTTAGAGAGAGAAATATATATATACACTTTCCTACTATTATGCTAATTAGGCATATCGAATGGCCAGTATCATTACATCTCGCTGAAATGTAAACGTTTTGTCTCTAGTTGATCTTGGATTTCTTCTGATGGTTTTGGAATTACTGTCCTCTCTTTCGTTTTCTTCTTTATTCTCTCTGTCCTATTTCTTTATTTGCTGTCTCTATTTTTTACTTATTTCTCCGTTCCTACTCCCACGTTTTCTTTTCTTCTTTCCCTCCTACTCCCACGTTTTCTTTTCTTCTTTCCCTCCTACTCCCACGTTTTCTTTTCTTCTTTCCCTCCTACTCCCACGTTTTCTTTTCTTCTTTCTCTCCTACTCCCACGTTTTCTTTTCTTCTTTCCCTCCTACTCCCACGTTTTCTTTTCTTCTTTCCCTCCTACTCCCACGTTTTCTTTTCTTCTTTCCCTCCTACTCCCACGTTTTCTTTTCTTCTTTCCCTCCTACTCCCACGTTTTCTTCTTTCCCTCCTACTCCCACGTTTTCTTCTTTCCCTCCTACTCCCACGTTTTCTTCTTTCCCTCCTACTCCCACGTTTTCTTTTCTTCTTTCCCTCCTACTCCCACGTTTTCTTTTCTTCTTTCCCTCCTACTCCCACGTTTTCTTTTCTTCTTTCCCTCCTACTCCCACGTTTTCTTTTCTTCTTTCCCTCCTACTCCCACGTTTTCTTTTCTTCTTTCCCTCCTACTCCCACGTTTTCTTTTCTTCTTTCCCTCCTACTCCCACGTTTTCTTTTCTTCTTTCCCTCCTACTCCCACGTTTTCTTTTCTTCTTTCCCTCCTACTCCCACGTTTTCTTTTCTTCTTTCCCTCCTACTCCCACGTTTTCTTCTTTCCCTCCTACTCCCACGTTTTCTTCTTTCCCTCCTACTCCCACGTTTTCTTTTCTTCTTTCCCTCCTACTCCCACGTTTTCTTCTTTCCCTCCTACTCCCACGTTTTCTTTTCTTCTTTCCCTCCTACTCCCACGTTTTCTTTTCTTCTTTCCCTCCTACTCCCACGTTTTCTTTTCTTCTTTCCCTCCTACTCCCACGTTTTCTTTTCTTCTTTCCCTCCTACTCCCACGTTTTCTTTTCTTCTTTCCCTCCTACTCCCACGTTTTCTTCTTTCCCTCCTACTCCCACGTTTTCTTCTTTCCCTCCTACTCCCACGTTTTCTTCTTTCCCTCCTACTCCCACGTTTTCTTCTTTCCCTCCTACTCCCACGTTTTCTTTTCTTCTTTCCCTCCTACTCCCACGTTTTCTTTTCTTCTTTCCCTCCTACTCCCACGTTTTCTTTTCTTCTTTCCCTCCTACTCCCACGTTTTCTTTTCTTCTTTCCCTCCTACTCCCACGTTTTCTTCTTTCCCTCCTACTCCCACGTTTTCTTTTCTTTCCCTCCTACTCCCACGTTTTCTTTTCTTTCCCTCCTATTCCCACGTTTTCTTTTCTTCTTTCCCTTCTACTCCCACGTTTTCTTTTCTTCTTTCCCTTCTACTCCAACGTCTTCCTCTCCTTCTCTAGTTTTTATTATTCTCACTCTCCATATTTTTTCTGTCTCTTAGGAAGGAATTAGGGATAGATAATCAGCTTCATATAAATTTTTTCTGCCATTATGACGTCAAGATGGTTAATCGTGAGAAAGTTTTAAGAGGATACTGCTCGTATTCTGAGTTTTGGATTTTCACATCATGGCACCGAAGTGAAATATGTTTAGTTATCCAACAACCAAAAGCCGCACGTCTCCAAGTGACTAGAAGAAAAAGAAACACGAACCACCGGGACATGAGAGACATTCTCTGTTTCTTTCTCCTGAACAGGCAAATCCTCCTCCTAATATGGCGAATCATTTGTAACCCTTAAGTCACCAGTTTGAATCGGCCAGAATGCATCTCACTTTTATGTTCGAAGCTTTTTATATAGCACAGGCGATTCCATGCCGTTTACCTGAGGGGGGATTGGCTTTGCTCATTACATGAACTATTTTGGCTTTTAATTAATAAAAAAAATAATCTGAGTAAGCGTACCAACACGTATCTTCCATTTCTATGCGTTAAAATTAGCAATCGATTTTGCACGCTTCACATGACTTTGCTCAACATTTCTGATACCATTTCTCTTATCTCGTCATAAATATTTATTTTTTGAGCTGTTGCAGTGACTGACACTTATTTTTTGTTGTTGTTGAGCGAATCAAACTTTTGCACACGGAGATCGTGCCTCAAGGTAGTCTGGTCTGCATGAAGTCCTGATTGACGCTATTTGTAACACTTGATTTTTTTTGTTTTTTACCCACAACACCCAGAGAAGCAAAGCTCAGCAGTTGCATACGAAGTTAGGGAAGGTTCAGCCTAGAACAAACCAAGAAATGGTGGTTGCACACGTGCAGAAACAACGTTGTTATCCTCACTCCAAGGATTTTCAATTCCGTGCCTGGCAGATCCTTGCTTGCCGCACACAAACGCAGAGCCGACTAGAGGACAACCTGTATTTTCAATTGAGCTCTGTTTTCTCTAACACTACAACCTATTTCTTGGTGGGGAAAGATTGGTCTTTGTGATGATGGTGAAGTAGGAGTTCAAATCAGGATTAAACTTTATTAATTGCCGCAACAATGTCCTGGAAATTTCAAGCTGAGCTGATTGAGAGCAAATCGACAGACGATTTCTACACAAACTTTAAAATCATGATTTTCTAGAAAGCTTTGGATAAAGAGTCTGGTTGAGCTCTTAGGTTCACAGGTCGTCGGCCTTCGACAGTGGAATTGCGATTGGTTAGCTAACTAACTCATGCGACCTTGTTCAGAACTGCCATGCATCAAAGAGATTGTGAGAGTGAGTTATGTCACTTGCATTTTCCAGACAGCCAACATTTTAGATTGAATGTGTCGCACAGCATTCTTCAAGTAATATGTCTAAACTAATAAATAATTATTCTTCAGTTGTAAATATATGATAAATATTACTTGATTATCTGTACAGGTAAATTCAGTAAAACAAGTTTTACGGAATCTTTCGACATTATAAGACAGACAGATTATTTTGGATAATAAAAATAAGTAAATAGAATAAAGATCGTTTTTTAAGAAAATTTAAGGTCATATTTTAATGTCACCGTTAACTTGCCTTATTCAACCTCTAAGATAAAAAATACATCTAGTACATTTTAGATGCATCCAAGTACTTTAAAATGGGATGTAAATCAGCTTTTGGGGTACAAAAACAACGGAGTTATTAAATTTTGAACTTGTCAGTCTCATCGAAAATTCATATTTTTTGGCAAAGGTCAAAAGGTTATAAGAACTGCTCAACTTTGTGAGGTAAAACTCGTGCCATTCAATTCGAAGATCTACAAGTGTATAAAATTTTGGAGAGAAAAAATCTGTGTCGGTTGTGGTATTTTTGCCCCTCCCCCCCCCAAAAAAAAAAATTGCTGCTTTGACATGGACTCCTCTAAAAAAAAGTACAAAATCTAAATTCATTCTTTGTTTTTTAATTCCAGGTTGAAAACTCCTTCATCATTTTCAAGTCGGAGTCCCAACTTTGCGGCTCGACCCAAGATGTCCGCCAAGGTTTATTTTGACGCCTCTTCCTTTGATGTTGCGGCTAAGGGTTATTTCAATGCCATTAAAGAGGCACTCAAACCCGAAAAGTTCCATACGCAAGCGCCGACCCCTCAACTGTTACAAAAGGCCCAGAAGGCTGCAGTAGACCTCAAACGACCAATTCCTCGTGACGGTCAGGGAAGGATTCTTCCACATCCGAGCAGAGGAAGTAAAGCTGAGATCTTCAAGAAAGAAGACTTTAAAGATGTTGATTATCATGCCCTTAATGTAAGTAAAATGGTTTACTCTCCTCCTCATCCTCATCATCATCGGTTTAATGTCCATTTTTACATGCTAGCATGTGTTGGACGATTTGTAGAAATTGACATCCACATTAACTTTTCTCTGACCAGGTCTTTAATTATCCCTCTTTCTCTCAAGTCCATTCTAATCACTTTCATGTTTTCCTGGGCCTTTCTATGTGAACAGAACCTGCTACCTCAACTGTTCTACATCTACTAACCCAAGAACACTCTCATCCATTCTTTCAATGTGGCCATACCATCGAAGTTCCCTGTCCTGCGCACATCTCCCTATACTGTCTAGATTTAATCTTTCTTCTGCGATCATCAAATCTAAGCCTATCTTCAAGATTCACATTACACATCATTTCTCTCCATGCAACACATATCCTCAACCCTCATTGGCCAGGTTTCACTTCCATACATTATGGCACTGCATACACATGCCTGATAGACTCTCCCCTTTGTCAACAGTGGTAACACTCTGCTGGTTAGTAATGACAGAAGTTCCCTGAACTTACTCCATCCACTGCTAATTCTAGCTATTATACTAGCATCTGCTCCACCCTGTGCTCCCATGGTATCACCCAAGTAACAAAACCTCTATTTATTCATTTATTATTATTATTTATTATTACTATTACAATTTCATTATAAGATTTTAGATTTAAAAGAAGTTTTAACAGTAGTATTTCTACTACCGCTGTTATATATATATATATATATATATATATATATATATATATATATTAAAATAAACATAGTTTGAGTATCCAACAATTGTTTCAGAACCTTCTCGGCTCCTCCTCAGGGATATACTTAGTAGTAGAGTATATCTGAGGAGGAGCCGAGAAGGTTCTGAAACAATTGTCGGATACTCAAACTATGTTTATTTTAATATAAAAGCTCTAATATATATTAAGCACTTTTGAAAAGTAATGGTTTTGTTCATTTAGTTAATATTTGAACTTAATTAATTAATATATATATATATATATATTATTTATTGCCTTTTTTGATTTTTATTAATTATTGCTATAATGTATTCATTTTAATTTTTAACATTTTCAGCAAAATATTAAAATTTAAAGTTCTAGTATAAGTCATATATAATTACTAATGATTTATTTTTTTTAAATTTATTATAAAGAACATTTACTATAGTTTGGATAATTATTATTATTATAAGAAATATTAGAATTATCATTGTTATTACCATTGACTGCTATGAATTAGTGTTATTTTTTTACAATTTAAGTTTCACATACTATTAATTTCACCCCTATGTCTGTCTGTCTGTCTCTCTCCCTCCCTCCCTCTCTCTCTCTCTCTCTCTCTCTCTCTCTCTGCCTCTCTCTCTCTCTGCCTCTCTCTCTCTCTCTCTGCCATCCAAATATATTTAGTCCACATCTGAGTTGTCGCCCATCTCTGTCTTACACTTCATGCACACAAACTGGTTATTCTCTCTAAACCTACTGGTAAATTCCCCTGCATTTCTTGTGTACCCAATGCTTACAGGTATCACAAAAAATTGAATTGAAACCGACTCCCTTTCCAAAAACTGAGCAGGGGAACTTTCCTTTTTTATGGGAGCTTTCAAACACTACAACCACGGATCATCAATTTGGTCTTGGTAACATTCACTTTCAGTCTTTTACTTTCCGTAACATTTCTCTAAGTCTTTAACTAGCAAATACCCATCGACCATAAAACAGTTTGGATAATCACGGATTTCAAGGTAGTTCTACTAAAATAGTTATATTTTAAGAACCAAAGCACTTTAAGTCGTCAAAATACCACCATTTTGTTTGTAAATGAATATCCTTTCACATGCATTAATAAATAATTATCTACATTATATATTTTGAGTTTTCAGAAAATAAAGTCATAAAATGTTAACGTCATTTTTGGCCATTTACGTAATTTTTAACCCCCCCCCCCCTTTAAAGATATCGTACCATTCGGGTATGCAGAATTTTGTCATGAAATTTGGAAAACAATCAGGAAAAATATCAATTTAAATTATTGTTGGGGTATGAAATTAATTGATCCATTATTTTTTTTTGTAATCTTAAAAATAAACCTTCAACATGACGTGTATCGAACATTTTTTTAAAACGTTTTTTCGTACCCCAACTAGTAAATAAATAAATTTTTTATCATGCATTAAAATTATGATTGTATGTTGTTTTGTCTTTTGGTAGTAATAATTTGAAATTACCTTATCCTTTTTTCTGCAAATTGCTGATATAACAATCAATCATCAGCAGAAGCTAACTATAAACTAACTTTGTAAAGCTTATGAAGCTTTGTAAAATTCGTTTACAAACCTTTTTTTTTTTTTTTTTAAAGAAAGACAAAAAAATACTTTTTGTGCTTAAAAAAGTTAATGCTGTTTGTGATTCTTTTATAAAAAATACTTCAAGAAATACTGGTTTTCACACAACTTTCGAACGTCTAGTAGTAATGACTTTCTAATCGCCAATTAAAGATAAATAAATAAGATTCTACTTTTTTAAGCGCTTACGTGTGAACACCCTAAAAGTCTTTGTGGAAAAAAGACAAAAAATAATTTAGAATTTAGAGTAGGGGATCAGTTTCGCATATAAATTTAACGTAAAATGATCCCGGCCATTCTTGCCTTTTAGTGAAAAAAAACAAACAAATTTTCAAGCTGAAAATTAGATATAAAATAAAAAATTACTCTACCACTAACTCTACATATGAGTGACAAGCCACCTCCTAAAAATGCCTTCTCTTGAACATTAATCATTAACCTTAAATCTGAGTGACAAGCCACCTCCTAAAAAACTCCCTTAACCCTAACACTAAGTCCGAATGGCAACCTCCATCCAAAACAAAACCTCTTCTTTAACCTTATCACTAATTCTAAGTAGAGTTGGGCGGTTTTGAAATTTTGGTTTCGGTTTCGGTTTTTTTCCCTTAAAACCTCGGTTTACGGTTCGTTTTTTTTGAAAAAAATTTTTTTACTATGGAAGCTATTCATTCTCTTGTGTGATGATTAGTTATTATTCAACGTTTAGTTGAATTATGCCACCGTTTCGATAATTTTGTGATTGAATCATTCTCCATTATATGAATCATATAAGTTTTAAGGTGTTAACTGTTGTAATCAAAGTTCTGATACCTTTTCAACAGTTAACTCGTTAAAACAGTAACCAAAGATTCATGAAAGATTTCTGAAGAATAAAACTGAGTTTGAATATACATTCTATCTAATTCTTTAACCCATCAGAAGCTAAAATATAACTCAGAAATGCAAGAAATTAAAAAACGAAAATTTATTTAAACAAACAAAATAATTTTACAAATAAAATTAAGCAAAAATGATGATGAAAATGAAATATTGTCAAAATTATTTGACAGATAAAAATTTTAATTTTTTAATAGGTGAAAATGTTTTTACTCATTTTCTTAGGTTGTGATTGAGAAAAACTAGTTTCTCAGCATGGTTAGGTTTCAGCCTACATCTCCGGTCACTAATGACAAGTCCAGCCTTACTAAATATCCGTTCATTCGCTACAAAGGTAGCTGGAATACTCAAAAATTCTCTTGCCAGAATACAAAGATTCGGGTACAGCCTCCCATTTTTCTTCCACCAGGCAAAAGGACAGGCTGATGGGTCGATGGCTTTTCCATACAGAAATCGATCTACCTCGTTTTTAATCCGAGATATTTTCTTACTGCTGGTATCAATTTCTTTTGTTCTTGCCTGACCTTTCTTTCGGAGAAAACCCCAAAAGTCTTTTTCCCCTTTTGGTGCACTACTTTGCTGTACTTCTGCTGGAATGTTTTCGTCCATGTCATCGGATAGAGTCGAAAAATAAACACACCATATACTTCTCAAATTGCCGGTGTTGACTGTTGGGATGTCTGTCATTTTGTGTGCTCGAAGTTCTGTCAACTGGTGCGTGTTGGGGTTAATATTTGTTTTTAAGACAGGGTAATAAAACTTTATAGACATGCGTAAAAGACTAGTAGTACACCCGAAAACCGCACCAAGGGAAAAGGAAGGATGGTTAAAAAAAAGTAGAGATTATTAATTCACCTAAAGTCATTTTTTAAGCTTTAAGGCAATTTTAGTCATAGAATTCATGACTTGGATTAAAGTTTAATAATTAAACTTTCGAATAAATTGTCAACTCTAAATAAATACCATATTAACAATTTAGTTAAAAATAAATCGTTGCATAGTCTACTTTTTGAATAACCCATTTTTGGGAGAGAACACGGTATAGTTGAGAGATAGTTCTCTAGAAATGACAATTTATGTATTAAGTGGCTTTTCAAAAGTAAACAATGAAATGCCTAATGTTTAAAATAATTTTTAAAATCCGAATAAAGTGATACTAGCATTGGCAACTACTTTTTTTCTTTTTAAATGTTTATACTCGCTCGCTACTTTTCGTTTATTTACTTTTACAACAAGTATTTTTTTAAAATTTCATTTTAATAACTTATTTTTTTAGATAACTCTGAAACAAACATAAATAATTATTTTACAATTTTGAGTTGAATCAAATAGATTTTCGACATCATACAGAACGCGTTTGATTTTTTCTTTTTCATTTGAAAATAGTTTATGCTAAAAATACGATGTCATTTTGTCTGTCGTATTTCTCTTTTTTTCATTTAAAAATTCAAAATGTTAATGATAAACAAACTGTAAACAAAGATTTCTTCCTACAAGTCAATTAAATGTTTTTATCATATATTTGTTCAATCTGTCCTCTTACTAATATAACATTTTTTGGTAATATTCAATTTTATTCAAATCAGAAAATCTTTTCAACCGTGTTTCCTTGTATATGGTGGCTTACTGTAGTAAAAACACAATACCGAACGGTTACGGTTTAAAAAAAAAAACGATTCGGTATTCGGTATGGAGATGAAACCGAAAAACCGCGGTTTTTCGGTAAAACCGCCCATCTCTAATCCTAAGTCCGAGTGGCAAGCCCCAATCCTACAAAAAACCATTAAAATCAAACATAATCGTCTAAAATAAAAAAAGAAGAAAAAAAAGCAGACTCTCATAAAGACAAACACACAGGATTTATTTTCCGATAGAAAAAAATTAATTGATGCCCTAAAACGCTAGAATGACTCGGAAATGGTGAATTATTCTACATTAAACTTATGTTAAACTAATCCCCCACTCTAAATTCTAAAATAATTGTTTTTTTTCTTTCTGCTAAGTTTCCAGGCTGTTCACACTTAATTGCCCCTAGCCCTACCACTAACCCGAAGTCCAAGTGGTAAGACCCCCCCTCCTCCCACAAAGACCCTCTTAAAACTACAGATAATTGGCTAAAGAAAAAAGGAGACCCCCCCCCCCAAAAAAAAAGGAAAACGAGAAAAAAAGCACAGGATTTATCTTCCATAGAAAAGATGATTAATGCCCTAAAACGCTAGAATGGCCCTAAAATGGGGGATTATTTTACATTTAATTTTACATTTATGTGAAACTAATCCTCACTCTAAATTCTAGAATAATTGTTTTTGTTTCTTTCTTTCTGCCAAGTTTTTCAGTAGAATCTCATATTTTGGGGAGGTAAGGGGGTGATTTAGCCGAAGGTTTTAATCTACTATAATGCCAAAGAAATCTTATAATATATTCATTTTTATACAGTCCTAGTATTAGATTTTAGTTTCTTGTACATAAAATGTATTACAATTCAACTTTGAGTTCTCTAACTTCTTTTTTTAATGGATACATGGTATTTTTTAAGGTATTGCAGCATATTTATGTGCATTTACTGCAGATTACTTGGAAACCATTAATTTTTGGAGATTTTCAGTTGCATATTCTGATTCCTTGTACAAAAATACACTTATATGGTAAATTTCATTGCTTAATCTCGTGTTTTAACAAAGATATAACATTTTTACTGAAAAATTAGTGTAAAAGATGTGACGAAACACATATGGTCTTAAAGAAGGGAAAATATCCAATCGTGCGAGGCACAAAAATAGTCATGACTTATTTTTAGTCAGATTTAAAAAATTTAAAAAGATTCCATCTTAGATCATATATATGCCATTATTGAGCAATTTAAATTTGTTCATGTGTATTGCTACTTTAACTTAATAAGTAGACCTTCCATTGTTTTACAGACAAACATCTCTTCTGAACAACCCATACAAAACTCCCTGAACACTGACATACGCGTACGTTAACATTAAAGCTGTCACTAAATGTGCTGCTAATTCTAACATGATTTTGAGCAACTTTCACCAACTACTCATTTGCTCCTAGTTTATTGTAATTATTTAGATGAATGAAATAATGGTTGGACACTGAACTCTTGGGGCACAAATTGTCCTGGTGGGGGTAGAACAATCTCGATAGATTTTCAAGAAATTAGAAGTAAAATATAGGGTGACCCAACTCATGGAATCGTTAATAAAATTCCCAATCCAACCATATTTGGTACAAATAAAACTCAATCTATGCTTGACTTGTCCACCAACTTTCAGTCATGAATGTCCAATATAATCTTTGTTTTATTGTACATTTGGATACAACGCACAAAATTGTCAATAATTCTGACGCACTCCTTTCTTGGAACCCTATCCCTGACGCTGATTTAGGCTGCGATGGCTTTCTTCAGTTCAAGAATAGCGTGCGGATTGTTTTTGAAGGAGAGTTGAAATGTGATTTCTGACGTATCTTTATGTGCGCAATGCCCGACACTTCAATGTCTTTAGAATCTTGTTTAATACTTACAAATTTCTGACAGTCTTCGGCTAATTTCTGTAATGTTAAATTTGGTTCACTTTCTAACTAGTTTAGGACTCTACGTCTGATTTCTGCATCTCTGGTTGATACAAGTCCTTGCACGGATATTAGGCATTTAAAGTTATTTTTAAGATAAAAATCTGGGGGTGTAAAACCTAATCAGTATCGCACCTTCTACTGATGAGACGATCATTAAAGTGTCCCCATGCTGTAGAACCAATCATAGTGGTGGGATAGAACAATCTTAATAGCTAAAAGCCGTATGGAAAAATGATAAGGGCGATTGGAGTTGATAGCAAATTGTAAATGTTGTTGAAAACTTATACAAAGACACAGAATGTTTGGTGGTTATTAAGACATATTACAAATTTAAGTGTAGGAATGTGGAGTGGTTATTAAGACATAATTACAAATTGGTTTGAGGTAAGTGTACACTAAGTTTGTCTCCTGCCTTCTTCAATGTTTACTTGGGATGTATGATGTAAGAACTGGAAAGTCTACGATCATGCTGGTGTTTATGCAATGGAGAGTTTAATAAACTGCAATGAAATACTGCCCTATCACCCTTAATCGAATGGGTTAGTGGAAAGAATGATGCAGAATTGTAGAAACAGGACTAAAAACATGTTTTCGGCAAAAAGAAAAGGTTTTTCTAGCAGAACTGCTTTTAAGCTATTACACAATACCACAGACAGGAAAACTAGAAAGCCTATCGGCCTTAAGGGGAAGGCAAATCGGAGCTCTGCTAACGATGTCCTATTGTAAATGAAGAGTTAATAAACTGAAATGAATGTATTTGATTCACTACTTAGGGTTGAAAGAATGCTCTACCACTGAGTTTAAACGGAACGCCGAATTATTCTTTCTGTTCTTTTCACCAACAACAGTCAAACACGCATGTGAACGACGCAGCATTCACAACTAAACTTCTAGTCGAAAATTGAATTCCTTTTTCTTTTTCTTTCTTTTTCTCTCTCTCTCTCAGCACTCGACATCGTCACAACGTCAACCTTTCTCTTCTGTTCCTCGGAACAAAGTGTCTACTCTTTTTATGATAATGAGAATTAGCCCATGCAAAACAAGGTTCATTTGCATATGTGAACTCTCGTCGCATGACAAAAGTTACAAGTTTCCATTTTGTAACCGTAACACTCTGGGTTCAATCTCTGATGGACAATACACGGCGCAACCCTCACTTGTTTTCCCTGTGGACCTGCATGATGGCTGCAGTCAACTCTCTACTGATATTTGTTATGCTGATGACACTACACTCATTGCTGCTGTCTTCGATAAATTGAAGCTTTCTATTTCTGAGATTGAAGAAATAAAGGATGGAGGTGAACCCAAGCAAATGCAAAATCATTTCCTCCTCTGGTAATAATATCTCAATAGACAACAAAATGGTTGAAAAGAACCAAAGATTTTGTGTCCGTCATTCCAGGATCCTCATCTGACATTAAAAGAAGAATAGAAATGGCAACTTCTCCATTTGGAAGAAGAAAAGATTTGGAGCAGGAAGGTCATATCAAAGCCTATCAAGTTAAGACTTTATGACGCAGTGATAGTTTCTATTGCTGTATACATAAACAGCAATAGTGGCCCGACTTGTTTCACCCTCCCCATAAAAGGATCCGCCTTTGCCTGGCTTGTAGTTTGAAAAGTAAAAAATTTTTCGAATTCATAGGTTACTAGTGAGGATTGAACTCACGACCTAGAAGTAACAAAACGACTGGTTATTACACTGCAATAAGCAAATTCACCGTAATAACAAAAATAGTGAACCAACGAATTCTTTATTTTCATTGGTTAAACAGAATTAACTGAGAAAAAGAAAAAAGGGACCGAAGGAAAAAGTGAGTCAGTCGGATTATTTTGTCTTATTGGAGCTCGAAGAGAGATTGTTGGTTTTATAAAGTTTTTTTTTTTTTTTTTTTAAAGTGTTTGGAGTCCGAGTGATAGACTTTTACCTCTTTCAAAGTGAAACATGGACTATACTGGGAATACACAAGCTTAATGTTTTTGAATGGAAATGTTTAAGAACTATCTTTGGAGTAACTCTGCGAGATAGATCAAGAAAGAACTTAGCATTAACACATTATTTGAAAAAAAGGGTTTGGACATGTTTCCCAGCCACCAGACTTCAGCTATGTAAAGAAATTATATCAAGAAGATTTCATTCAAGAAAGATCAAGAGGACGACCACCAAAGAGATGCACCGATCAGATAAAGGTTGACCCTGGTAGCCACTCATGATAGCTCCAAGACTGGCCCCAGACTGTAATAAGTGGCAGAATTTTCTTTTCAAGCATGTAACATGTTTAGCCCCTATTTACAGGGGTGGGTGGGCACATCTTCGTTAAGTTATGCCTTCTAAATGAATGAATACGAAAGTTTTTAATTTTTTTATTTATCGCACTTCTATTACCATAAAAACGGCTCACTATTATTTCAATCAATAATATACCATTGTCTTTTGAAATGCTGTATATAAAGTAGACACAACTATTTGTATACCTAATTTGTATAACTATTTTTGAAACGGTGTATAATAAATTAATGTTGAGTGTCATTCGTAATTTTAGTGTCTGATTTTCTTATATATATCCAATAATTTCGTCCATGTTAAGAGAAAAGGATAAATTACCAAAACCTTTAAATTTTCAAAGGAGGTAAAATGAAAACCTGTTAATTTTTTAAATTACAATAGATTTATATTAAAGATATGTAAGTTATACATTTAAACAAAATAGTTAGAGTGAGATTAAAAAATGCCCGAGCAGCTCCGTTGGCCTCAAGCAATTAGCAATAACCCTAACCCTAACCCTTCTCAAAAAGAGAAGGTAAAGCCTGGGAGGGTGGACCTCCTAGGACTGAACAGAACCATACCTCAGCTCGACAGAAACAAAGCCACTGTCGGACTGATTTTCGAGGACGTATTCTTGACAGGTTAGGTTAATTAATTTGTTACAGGTGACCGTGTCTACTGTCGAAGACAAAACTACAAAGGATGGCATCGTCCTACTAAAGTTTCCAATTCAAATAGTTCAGATTTGCATTGAATTTGATCTATGGTCATGAGACACCAGTTAAGCAAGATTCCCTGAATTTTAATTTCTTCTTAAGGCTCATTAAGCTTAAGCCTTAAATTTTAAACGATTTTTAAAATCAAAATCATATATTAGATTTTGATCAAAATTAGAATAAGGATTCTAGACATAAGATTTAGTATCAATATATATTGATTTTAATCTTTGTCAGTGTGCAAAAAATTGTTCGGAACGGGTATTCTGCTTATTCTGTCTATTTACATTTTACTGCTTCTGTGCATCATTCTTTATTACTTGCCCAAGTAAAATTGTTCAATTAATATACACGGTTGTTTTTCCTTTTCTTCAAAAGCTTTCACTCCGATTCAACTTTCTGTACAAGTCATTTTTTTAAATTAATAAATATTCCCACAATTTCGTATGAATCAGATGATACTATTGTTGGCATTGGTTGGTTTCCCCGATATCTTTTTAGTCAGAATTATTTCTAGAAAAACATTGGGTACTTACAAGAAGGACCATGTGAAGGTTTCCAACATCCTAAGTGAAAGTGTTTCTGTGGAACGAACTGGATTCGAACTTCGCACAGGCAGGTTGTCAATCCGTGTCGTTAAACTCTTAGCCACTGTCACCTCCCAAATGTTCTAGAATCTAAATCCTTGGATTGGATATTCGTTCTAGTCATATATATATTTCATTCTCTGTTTTTTGTTCACAAACTTTCTCTCTCTCTCTCTCTTTTTCTCTCTCTTTCTCTTTCTCTCTCTTTCTCTCTCTCTCTCTCTCTTTCTCTCTCTTTCTCTCTCTCTCTCTTTCTCTCTTTCTCTCTCTCTCTCTTTCTCTCTCTCTCTCTTTCTCTCTCTCTTTCTCTCTCTTTCTCTCTCTCTCTTTCTCTCTCTCTCTTTCTCTCTCTCTTTCTCTCCCTCTTTTTCTCTCCCTCTCTTTTTCTCTCCCTCTTTTTCTCTCTCCCTCTTTTTCTCTCTCCCTCTTTTTCTCTCTCTCTCTTTTTCTCTCTCTCTCTTTTTCTCTCTCTCTCTCTTTTTCTCTCTCTCTCTCTTTTTCTCTCTCTCTCTCTTTTTCTCTCTCTCTCTTTTTCTCTCTCTCGCTTTTTCACTTTCTTTTTCACTCTTTCTTTCTCTCTCTTTCTTTCTCTCTCTCCCTCTTTCTCTCTCTCCCTCTTTCTCTCTCTCTTTTTCTTTCTCTCTCTCTTTTTCTTTCTCTCTCTCTTTTTCTCTCTCTCTCTTTTTCTCTCTCTCTCTTTTTCTCTCTCTCTCTCTCTCTCATTTCAGCTTTCCCTCTTTTTCTCCTTTCTCTCTCTTTTTTTTCCCCATTCATTTATTTCCGTCTTGATTCTTCTACTTTATTTCTTTGCATCCAGGCACCTGCATCGCTGTTGACGGCTAACATTGAAGAGTTGGTTGAGTATTTGGTAAGTCCCTATGAAGACGATGATGTTTCAGCCGTGCGCGCCATCTTCCGCTGGATTTCTGGACAAGACCTGTGCCATTATGAAATTCAGGACGACGTTTTACCGAATTGTGCTGCCCATTTCTTAAACGAACTGAAAAATGGCAAAGGTCGATATGACAAAATATTTAATCTTATGTGCAAGTAAGTTCCCACTTTCTATGCCTGTATCTTGGCCTTAAAAGATTAGCTGTTTGTGACACTGTCCCGATGGTCGATTGTCCAGTGTACCATTAGGTCCGCTAACAAGGAAAGATCATTAGAAAAGGATGCCATGATTAAATAAATTAATGAAATACGATAAACAGCGGTTGTAAAGATAACAACATTTTATTGAGGGAAAGATGTTCCTGAAAGTGTTGTCTACAAGTGCATGCTTGGTATGAGAGTTTATGTAAAAGATTTTACTTTTTTTAAAAAGGGAAGTAACTCTCTACTGTCAAATAGTTATTTCCTTTTGTTTTTTCACTTTAAAAAAAAATAGCGGTAAAATCAGTCACATAAATCATTAATGCAAAAAAATTCTCTGGCAATGCCAGGTCAAGAGACCTAGTCTCTATGAATAAATAAATTGTTCAGCAGAGATTGGAGCTCAGTCGAGCAGTTAACATTGAAACGATACTTCAGTATCCTCGTATACTTCTTTCTTTTTGTATACTGGCGCCATCATCGTTGTAGTGGGGCGCACCTCACAGCCACCATCATCGTCACCTGTCTGTAATCTAACTTTTCATGAGGAAAAAGGCGAGCCTGGCGGAGAATTTAAACTGGGTCTTGGGAGAGATTTTTCTCGTCATACGTATAAAAGTCACCCGCTCATTAAATTTGAGAGAAAGGCCAAATTGTTCTTAACTTAATTCTACTTTGTTACAGAGAAAGGAAGAAGGAGGCAGAGCAGTCTCTTAGGAATTAAATTCCCATTACATCTCAGTTTTACATTTGATCGGCACGCTTCCAGAAAATGGACTGACTAAAAAAACTTTCTTTTCTCATTCCCACGATATCGTGACGTCATTGCTTCAAGGGGAACACTGAACCTGTCATAACGCATCTGTTTGCCCTTTCTCTGATCTCTAACCTAAGTTCAGGATTGTTTATATTTTTAGTCCGAGAGCGAACTTGTTCACCAGATTTTTGTGTCAACCTAGATCTAAATCCATACTAGATTAATCCATAATCTCTCCTCGCATACATACATCCATTATGTAACAATGTGTTCCCCAGGTCAGAAGCTCTTGCAAAGAAAATTTGTCCATGGAAGGTCTTTGTCCATCAGATCCACAAGTAGCGTCGAGGTACTCCATTCACACAACTAGCTAAACAAGATTTCTTATGTTGGCATCACTAGTTCAAAAGAGGTCTGTTAGAATTAATTCTCTGCAGAATGTTCAAGAAAATGGTGGGACGAGGAATCATTTAGTCTGCAGCTGAAATGGAATGGGTTGAATAAAAATAAGACATATTTTGCCTTTTTTTTTATAAAAATATACTTTATTTCTTAAGATTCTAGTCTTATCCATAAAATGCTGATTTTTAAGTTACAGTTTGAAGGAATTAGCAGTGCTATACACATCTCTCTATACTGAGGCATGTTGTAGACTGACTTTCTCTTGCTAAAACAGAAAATCATCATCATTATCATATTATCATATTCGATTTAATGTCCGTTTTATATGCTACCATGTGTTGGCCGGCTCTTAGAAATTGACTTCCAAATTAATCTATCTCTGACTAGATCTTTATTTAAATTGCATAACCTCAACTTAGACAAAACTTTTTTGGAAAACGTTTCCTTAATTGTGGCAAAATTTTTATAGGCCAGATGCCCTTCCTGATGCCAACCCAGTGAGTTGATGGGGAGCAGTGTTTTTATTGAGACACCATATCTAGGTGATTGCCCAACAAGGCTAAAGAGCGCTTCACCTGCCCTGTAAAAAGGAAAACAAATGCATGTCGATCAAAGCAACCCCTAACCCGCCGGCTTTCCTTTTCCTAGGTGCACACCAACAAGGTGTCACATCATGGGAACTCTAAATTTTGATGGCTTATTTGCATTCCATGACTGGTCAATCACTTCAATGTGGGAACAAAGCGGAGAGAATTTGATTGACAGTTTTATATCAACACAGAAAAATCCTGTTATATCTTTTCATCAAGTTTGGCTCAGGACTGTGTGAATGGAGTACCTCGACGCTACCTATGTCACAGTACTTGTAGAGATATAGGATACTGTCAAGTGTGAGAAGTTTTCTAGCACGGGCCTTGGTAATGTCTTCTATGTATTTGTGTCACAGTAGCAAGACGAATTCTTGCAGTGAATGTCTTACAAGGAGGAACCAAAAATTGGAGCTCAGTTAAACACCTTCCATGGAAATAACAATAGAGTAGAGAGAGACTAGCAACTTCTCTTCTGTTAGAAAGGGATTGTAAGGAAGAGAAGAGATCACCACTCACTAACCTTAACCCTCCCCCACTCCCCGATTTTCAAGACAGGAAATATGGCAGCAGTATTACATCTTAGGACATATCTGACTCTTATATAGGTAGAATGATGCAACCATTTTTTTCAGTGACTTTAGCAACAGAATGGATATATGTCTTCCATTTTCCTTGATTTACAAGAACTAATAGAAATTATCTATTTATTTAGTTTCAATTTGTCAAAAAATTTTCTTGAATTTTATTTTTTTTGTTTATTTTTTTTTTAATTGCAGACATGCACAAATCCCATCAGCAACGATTAGTGGACATTCCAAAGGTATTGGATACAACGTGGGTGATCCGCTGACCGCAAGCACCCATAATATGTGGAATGCTGTCCTGCTTGGGGAGAATTGGTACCTGATTGATGTCCACTGGGCTTCCCGAAAGGTGTCTGGAGTCGAGGCTGAAGAATGGCAGCTTGTCGACTTCAGCCGACAGAAAACCAAAGAAATGACCACTCCACATGATGTCTACGAGTTTGACGAATTCTATTTCCTCACGGATCCCGAAGAATTTATTTACAGCCATTTCCCTGACAAGGAGGTATGGCAGCTGCTTGCCCGCCCCCTGACCCTTCCTGAGTTTCAAAAAGTTATCCTTCTAAAACCGAAATTTTTCCAATTCGATTTAAAAGTTAAAAGTCATCCCTGGTGCACACTTAAATCGGTTGATGGCGCTGTTAATATTGAGATCAACACTGAACGGGAAGATCTCTCTTTCTCATATGAATTGTATCGGTCGACAAAAGTCGACTCTGGCCAAGAAAGGCTACAAAAATATCTTTTTTTAGAGAGAAACCCCGAAGAGAAGAAATTGTGTGTAGAAATTCTGTTTCCAACAACAGGAAAATTCAAGGCTGAAATCTACGGTAAAGACTCCAAGAGCAAATTGGAATGGCTCTGTTCATATGTGCTGTATTGTGAAAAACCCGAGGCTAACTGTATGCCATTGCCGACCAACTTGCGCAGTGAATGGGGGCCAGGTGTTGACATGAAGAAGGCCGGTGTTATCCCACTAACTCACATGAGGGGAAAGATTTTTGTGGACAGTGTTGAGACCAATATTAAATTTAAACTTGACCGCAATGTCGATGTGATTGCTCAGTTGATGAATGTTGCAGAAGAAAACTTGGACCAATATATTTTGCTCGGAGTGTCAGATGACATTGCCACAGTGAATGTCAGAATTCCACAAAAAGGTGAGGAATATTTTTTCTTTTTCTTGTTGCATAGTTCATGTTTTAAATATCAAAGGAAGGTTGATGGATAAAAAAGTAAAAGCTTATTTTTCTTTAAAAAGAAAATTCGCAGAAAGACATCTATGCACAAAAATATATGGTCTCAGAAATGATCATACACAATCTGTTCTGTTGAATTCTTGGAACACAAATTGATCATGTAATTGGGATCTATGCTATATATATATATGCATATATATATATATATATATATATATATATACAGAAAATGAATGATAAAAATAAAAGTTGTACAATTACAATATTTATTAAATCATTAGTTCAAAAACAACCTTTTTCAAATTTTTTACCTTAAAAACATTTTTTCCCAAAAATTATATAAACGACAAGAACTGTATATATAATTGTATGAAAAAAAAGGGGGTGAAATGTTTTATCTTCTCAGACAGAAAAAAAAATATATATGTAAGAATTAATGCATGTAGAGACGAGCGCTATTATATTATGAGGTTGCATTCAGTGGAAGTCGAATGAACGTTCAGACGAGAACTGTATATATAACTGAATGAAATGTTTCTTCTTTTCAAAAAAAAAAAAAAGGCGATAAATTCATGTAACTGAACATTACTATATTATGTATTCCTTATGTATGTCCGTTGATAAACCTTGCCCATGGGATAAATGACAGGATAGGTGGGGGAGGTATGTGGCATGATGAGGAACTGTCTGGTGGAATTTTAATTGATTAAAGGTTTTTTTATTAATTAATTGAATTTAATTAGATTATGTAATAAATCTGGTTGAAATGAATTAAGTGGTGGCACGCAGAATATTGTTTTTGTGAACGATTTAATTTGAAAGGTCATCTTTTACACTGGGGTGACCCTGAAAGCTAGAGTTTTATTTTTTACCATTAAAAAGGTCATGCTAGGACCTTGTTTTTCCCAGATTAACAATGACAGTTGAAAGAAATAACTCAAATTGAATTGTTTATATTTCTTATATCGAATACAGAATGAGAAGAGAATCATACTTGATTCCGACAGGTGTTAACGATTTGATTTTCATGATGACCTTTCAAAATTATAAGTGAAATCTCATTCAGAACAATGAATAAATTATATATGCATTAGAGCTACCCTAAATATACTAGACGTTGGGTCACTACCATTATTCATTCTTATTTGATTACATTCGAAAATTCATAAACTGTGACGTCATATCTTTGAAAATATTCTTCTTGCATAACTGAAAATACTAAGTCTCTTTATTTTTACATTGTTTTTTTTTTCTCATTACATAATCAAAATCATCAATAAAAAATCTCTTCACTTCTTATAGAACTTCTTTATCACTAAGCACTCATATCCGTTGCGCCACTGGTCTGTTTGAAATTCCCTTCATAATTTATAAACTGTGACATATCTTTCAAGATATTTTTCTTGCATAACTGAAAACAAGTCTCTTTACTTCGATATCATCCATATTATTTATTGTTAGTATTATTTTATGTTAGTATTATGTTAGTATTATTATGTTAAGTGTTATGTTTCTATGTTATTATTGTTATGATTATTATGTTATACAGAAGTATTTAAAGGACTTATTTTGCCATCTAATTTACATACATGTTCGTGGTGTGTACAGACACATGCATATAAATTATAAAAAAGATTTCCTATTTCTCTAAATGCTTAGAGGCATTAAAATATAAGAAAGTGGTTGAATCAACATAGAGTGAGAGGAGGCGATAGATGACTTGTGCAGTTAATTATAAATTATGACTAATTGGATCAATTAAAATAGAAATTTTTTTTAACATAAGTCAATCCCAGAACTAATGTATACTTTAGTATGCATTTTGTATAGAAAAAAGAGCCTAATAGAAACAAACATTGATTAACTCACATTCAGTATTATTACTAGTGAGACTTTGTAGAGATTCCACGGTGCTATTTACATCAATCTGTATAATTTTCTGTTAATAATATTTCTTTTGTCTGTCAGAGTCAATAACTATTAAGAAAAATGCCTTTTTCTTCTGTAAAACCAATTGTCACTGTCAGCTAAATCTTCGAATATATTTATTTATTGATTTAAAATTATAGCAATTTATTTCTTTTTAAAATAATAAATTATTGAATCGATGAAAACTTTTTAATGTATTTATTTAAAATTGTAGTTTTAGTCGACACGATGACAATTAGATTTTGGAACAATTCATTTTAAAATGGGTAAATCTGAAGTTGTTTTTAGTTACATCAGATTCATCAATCAGACGATTTCATTTATTTTTAAATATGTGTGAAAGGTGATAATGTATGTACGAACATGAAGTAAATCTATATTTTAACTTTGTCCTTTTTTTTTTTTTTTTTCAGGTCAATATGCGCTGTGCCTTTTTGCTAAAACTGATCCATCTGAAAAACAATTTGTCAATATTTGCAACTATCTCGTAAGTTGTTTGGAAGACTTTGGGGAGGTGGAGCGTTATCCGCAGACAAATAACAGTCGTGTTGGCCCCCTCGAAATCTTTCACAAGCTGGGTTTGAAAATGGTCGAGCCTCTTCCTGGATTAACAACGGCCTCTCAAGACGGCACGTACACTCTCAATGTTCTTGTCCCACAAGAAATCGATTATTTTCCTAGAATGACTTTGGATGCAAAAGACGATTTCTCTGACTACATTGGTTGGTATCGATGCGGTGACAATGTGAATTTCAAACTTCGCTTTCCCAAACCAGGATTTTATAAATTCAGTTTATTTGCTAAAAGTGGGAACAACGAAGGTAAGTGAATTTTATGAATGACGCTACATAGCTATGTAGGTAAAAAACAAAAAAACATATCTCATCATCATCATCGGTTTAACGTCCGTTTTACATGCTGGCGTGCGTCAGCCCAGGTAAGTTCATTTTTATCACTTCCTCCTATGTTTTTCTTGGTCTTCCCCTGTGACTGGACCTGCTACCTCAGTTTGTTGTCTTTCAATCATAGGTGTGTCCCTTTTCTTTCTGAGATTCTCATGGATGGCTCTGTTGTTCAGAAATCAACTCTGAAACTTCTTGGTCTTTCTCTCTCATCAAACCTTTCTTGGAGTTCATACATTAGATCCATTGCTCTTTCTGCTTCTCATAAAGTAGGTTCTCACGCCTGAAGCTATTCATTTCTACAAATCTAATATCAGACTTTCTATTGAGTACTGTTGTCATATTTGGGCTGATGAATCTCTGTCCCATTTGAGGGTTCTTGATGAGGTGCAGAAACGTATCTGTAATTTGATTGACCCTACCCTTCTCTACTGTCTCTCCCTCACAGATGTGATGTTGCTAGTCTCAGTCTTTTCTATAAGTACTATTATGGCATGTGTTCTTCAGAATTGTCTGATCTATTCCCGGCTTCCTTTGTTCCAGTTCGTTTGACTTATTGGTCTAGTGGTCTCCGTCAATTCACCGTTTTGATACCTCATTGGAATTCCTGGTGCTACCAGATCAGGCTGTCTACTGGCTTCCTGAGACGAAATGCACCTACATAGATATCTTTTTGTTTTTTCTATTCCCTTTTGCAAAACCTAATCATGTTCTGCAAAACGATAAACGAAAACAACATTCTCCCATCCCCTCCCTTCTCCTTTCCTTTCTCCCCCACTTCTCTACCTGCTTCATAACTTGAGATAACCAAACCAAACAACTGTACAAGCAGATATTTGAAGATATAAACAACTTGAAGCATGAAAACTTATTTCCCCAAATAACTAAATCTGATTAAAATCCCCAAATGGGGCCACCTGTTGGCCGTGGGTGGCGACCTGTGAAACCTTGGAACGGAATCCTGGTGGTTGAGGGTTGTAGAGGATAGAAATGAGTTCCTCTCCTTCCCAACACACCACTTTGGCCCTTACCTCGGCTAGACGGGCGGTCGGAAAGGCCCGCTCCGACCAATCGGCTGGTCACGTCAAGCCCCACCATATATGGTGGAAAGCAGTGGCTGAGGGTCAATTGACTAAGTGAGTATATCCATGACATGGCTGCAAACCTCTTATACTGCTACAAACCCCATAGTAATATCAGAGAAAAACAGGTGCTCATAGAAAACACTGAAATCAAGTATATCATCCGAGTATCCCTGTTGAGCTTGGGCGAATGGGTTTCCCCCCAGGCACTTCCCATATAGGGCTCCGAGGTGGGTGGGGAGCAAGGATGATGAAAAATTCCCACTTTATTTATGGCTTTCATTCCCCCCAAAATACCCCCCAAAAAAAGAAGTTTTCTAGAAGTTTCCTGCTCTTCAAGTTCAGAAGATGAACAAGAATGCTCAATCAATGAAAACTCAACCATATTCCTAGTGATGGAAACCCTTGAAAAGAATGAAATAAATAAAATCTCACCTTTCACAATTGAAAAAAATTTTTCTGAAAAGATAAAACCCAAAATGATAAAACGTTTAAAAAACAACACTATACTTATTGAACTAAAAGAAAAATCACAAGCAACAGAAATTCTAAAATGGCAAACCTTTTAACAATATTAAAATTAAAACTTATGTCCACCCATATCTAAACTCCTCAAAAGGAGTCATCAGATGCAATGAACTAGCAAATTGCTCCACTGAGGAAATTTTAACTAACCTTTCATCCCAAAATGTTACAGAAGTAAAAAGAATAAGTATAAAACGAAATGAAGAAACTATATTAACAAATACATATATACTCTCTTTTAACTCCACAATTACACCAAATGAAATTAAAATTGGATACTTAAAAATAAATGTAGAAAAATACATACCATCCCCTCTAAGGTGCTACAACTGTCAACAATTTGGACATCACCAATCCAAATGCACCAAACCACCAATCTGTGTAAGATGTGGTGAAGACTCACAGCATAATGATTGCAAAAAAGACCCTAAATGCACAAATTGTAATGAAAACCATTCCGCTAACTTCAAAGGATGCAAAATTTGGCTAAAAGAAAAAGAAATAACAACAATAAAGTATACAAAAAATATAACTTTCCCGGAGGCAAGAAAAATCATGAACACAAGATACTCGGAAGTAATCAAGAAGGCTGAAATAAACACAAAAATTCAAAGTTGTCAAAGAGATACAAAAAACCCTCCAGAAATAAAAACTGAAGAACTTTTCCAATTAATTAAAGAGATGAAAGACCTAATGAAAGAAATAAAATCACTCATCTTAAATGCTGGAAATAACCAACCCACAAAAAAAACAGAACCAACAAACCAAAAAACTCAGATTAAACCAGATAAGAAAAAAGAAAAAACACATCAAATGAAAGCAACCCCTACAAACAAACAAATTGAAACAACACCATCATCACCCAATAAAGCGAAAACCGAAGAAAAACCAAATAACAAACCTAGATCTAGATCCCAATCAACTTCAAAAGAAAAAAACAAAAAAACACTGGAGGAAATGGAGGTAGAAGACAAAACCCCCCCAGACAAACAAAATGGCTGAAGGCAATAAAAAAGCTCAAAATATTATTCAATGGAATTGCCGAGGTATCAAACCCAATTTTAACGAACTCCTAATACTCATTTCATTATTCAACCCAACCGTCATCTGCCTACAAGAAACATTCTTACAACCCAATAACCAGCTAAAAACCAAAAATTATGAACAGTATCATTACACTCATGATACAGGCCAACGAGCCAATGGAGGCACCTCTATTCTAGTGAGAAATGACATTCAAAAAAGTAAACTCTCCGTCCAAACTAATCTTCAGGCAGTTGCAGTTCAAGTCACACTACAAAAAACCGTCACAATTTGCTCCCTATATTTACCCCCCAATGAACAAATAAACAATATCGAATTAGAAAACCTAGTGAAACAACTACCCTCACCCTTCATCCTTCTAGGTGACTTTAACAGCCATTCCACCTTATGGGGATGCAAATCAACTAACTCCAAAGGAAACAAAATCGAAGAATTTATAAACAATAACAACATATGCCTTCTCAACCAAAAAGAACCCACCTATATAAACCCAACAAATGGTACAACCAGCGCCATTGATCTAACCATGTGTGACCCATCAAGCTTCTTAGAGTATACATGGAAAACTTATGATGATACCTGCGGAAGCGATCACTTCCCCATCATAATTGACTACAATAAAACTATTCAAAACAATATACCAAGATGGAATACAAACAAAGCAGACTGGACTAAATTCAAACAACTATGCTCACAACAATTAATAGAACATAAAATCCAATCAATAGAAAACTTCACCCAAACCCTAATCCTAATAGCTAAAGAATGCATCCCCAAAAATTGTCCTCCAAAAAAAAAAAATAAACCATGGTTCAACCAAGAATGTAAAAAAGCCATCAGAAAAAGAAAAGCAGCACTAAGAAAATTCAAAATGCAACCCATAAGCGATAACCTCATACAATATAAACAACTAAGAGCAAAAGCACGTAAAACAATAAAAGAATCAAAACAAACTTGCTGGCAACAATTCATCAATCAAATCAACACCTCCACCAAACCTAAAACCATCTGGAAAATGATTAGAAAAATTGCCGGGAAAGATAACCCCGCCCCAAACAAACACCTCCTCACTAAAAACAACAAAATAACTGAAACTAAAGACATAGCTAATACCCTGGCCAAAACCTTTGCTAACAATTCATCATCGAAACAATATAAAAAACAATTCCAAATACTAAAGGAAAATCAAGAAAAATACAAACTACACTTCAACTCCAATAACCAAGAACCCTACAATGATATCTTCTCACTAGATGAACTTAAAAATGCCATAGAAAAATCCCACAACTCAGCTGTGGGACCAGATGAAATCCACTACAGTTTCTTAAAAAATATACCTCCTGAATCACTACAACTCCTCCTACAAATGTTCAACAAAATATGGATAGAAAAAGAATTCCCCATAACATGGAAACAAGCCACAATAATTCCCATAGCAAAACCGGGAAAAGATACATCAAATCCGGAAAACTACCGACCAATAGCTTTAACAAGCTGCTTATGCAAAACTCTGGAAAGAATGGTTAACACTCGCTTAATCTGGTATCTAGATACAAACAATATAATTTCAAAAAATCAATGCGGATACCAAAAAAATCGTGGATGCATTGATCATATCATTAATTTAGAAACTTACATAAGGGAAGCCTTCATCAAAAAACAACATGTAACCACCATATTTTTTGACTTAGAGAAGGCTTACGACACAACGTGGAAATATGGCATCATTAAAGACCTCCACCATATAGGATTGAAAGGCCGATTACCAAATTTTATCCAAAACTTTCTAACAAATAGAACCTTTAAAGTTCGCATAGGATCAACTATGTCAGACCCCCAAAATCAAGAGGAAGGTGTACCTCAAGGCAGTATTTTATCCACTACCCTCTTCAATATCAAAATTAACGATATAACAAAACAACTATCCCCAGATATATACAGCTCCCTATATGTGGATGATTGCTCTATAAGTTATAAATCCAAATACATCCACATCTTAGAAAGAAAACTCCAACAAAACATAAATAAAATCAATGAATGGGCAACTATAAACGGCTTCAGATTCTCAAAAACGAAATCCAAATGCATCCACTTTTGCAATAAACGAAAACTCCACAATGATCCATCTCTAAAAATCGAAGGGGAAAAAATCCCTTTCGTAAAAGAATATAAATATCTAGGAACTATCTTCGACCAAAAACTTACTTTCAAACCACACATTAACTATATAAAAAATAAATGCAATAAATCATTACAAATCCTGCGAGTCCTAGCCCACACAGACTGGGGTGCCGACAAAGAAACTCTTCTCAAAATTCACAGAACATTAATTAGATCTAAACTAGACTACAGCTGCTACGTATACCAATCTGCCAGGAAATCATACCTGAAAGCACTTTACCCAGTATATCATTCTGGAATAAGGTTAGCACTAGGGGCCTTTCAAACCTCTCCTGTGGAAAGCCTTTATACTGAAGCACATGAAGCTCCTCCAAATCTTAGATGCCTCACCTTAGCTCTAAGATACTATACCAAATTAATTGCAAACCCTACCAATCCTGCACATAACAGTACCCTAAAACCAAATTATGAAAGCCTTTTCAATCAAAAGGAAAATACAATAAAACCCTTTGGACTAAGAATGAAACCAATTTGCAACGAAGCAAATATAGCAACAAAACAAATACATAAAACTGTTCTCTTTAAAACACCTCCATGGAAAATAACAAACCCAATAATAGACTTAAGTCTCTGTAAATACAAAAAAACAACAATGCATCCTATAAACTTCAAAACAAAATTTTGGGAAATCATAGAAAAATACCCTGAACACATCCATATTTATACAGACGGATCTAAACAAAACAACACAACAACTAGTGCCGCCATAATAAATAAAAAAAACAAAATAACAAAATGCCTCCCCAAAAGCTGTTCAATCTTCAGTGCAGAAATCAATGCTATAAATCTGGCCCTAAACCTAATCAAAGAAAATAAAGCCTCGAAGTTCATCATCTTTACCGATTCTCAATCTGCCATTATAGCAATCAAAAATAAAAAAACAAATAACCCCCTAATTGCAAACCTACTCACGAAACTCCAGCAACTAAAGAATAAAAATGAAATCATACTCTGTTGGGTACCCAGCCATATTGGCATACAAGGCAATGAATTAGCTGACATCGCAGCAAAATCAGCCCACAACTAACCTATCGACCCCACCTTCAAAATCCCGTACACAGACCTCAAAAGAAGTATCAACGTATATATTCAAAATAAATGGCAAAATTATTGGAATAATTTCCCCAACAATAAACTTTATCAAATCGCACCAAAAATAATAAAGCAAAAAAAACAAAAAACATACAGCAGAAAACAAAATAGCATCATTACTAGACTAAGAATAGGCCATACACACTTAACACATGCCTACCTCCTAAAAGGAGAAATACAACCACAATGCTTTCCCTGCCAAACACCACTCACTGTAAAGCACATACTAACCAACTGTATAGACCTCGCAAAAATAAGAGAAAAACACTACAAAGAGAAAAATCTTAAAGAAATTTTCGATGAAAACAACACTGGAAAAATCCTATCCTACATCAAAGAAGTAGGTCTCTTCCAAAGAATATAACTGCCCCCCCCCCTAAGAATATAATATACAACTGCATAATAATAATCACAAATAACTGAATCGCTAAGTGCTACCACAACAAAATATAAACACCAAGTATCCAAACCACAAAAATAAAATACCAAAACTCTTCTAAAAGATGAAATTCACAATTTGAATAATACAAAAATAACCCATCAACACAATAAAAACAAAACTCCTAGAAATGAAAGATATAAAAATGTTATAAAAACCACTCTAACTACCCTAATATCTATATATCAATCCCAATGGAAAATCCTAAATAATCTTCAGCATGAAATGACCTAAAAGGTTGCATTGCTGTAAAACCAAACAAACAAACAAACTCATTGGAATTCAGCTTCCTATTCCAGTAGCTTCTTTCCAAGAAATGCAGGCTTGTGGAACTCTCTTCCTACTAACTGTTTTCCTCCTAACTATATAGCCTTGTCTTTGCGATAATCATCTTTCGTTCCTGTTAGCTCCTTACATCAAGTGGCTTTATGCCGTGTCTGGAACTATTTTCATAAAAAAAAAAAAAAAAAAAAAAAAAAACTCTTATACCCAAGAACGCTCATTTCAATGTGACCAAACCAAGAAAGTCTCCTGTTCTTCACATATCTCCCTATACTGTCCAGATTTAATCTTCCTCTGAGGTCATCAGAACTAAGCCTGTCTTTCAGACTCGGATTACACAACCATCGTATCATTCTCATATCATGAGCTCTACACATCGTCTTTCAGTCATCTTGCCTTGACTTGTCACTAAAACCAGACTTTGTAGAAGGAGAGCGTCCTGTGCGTGTCGTACAAGCTCGCAGCATAGCCATCTACATGTACAGATATATCTACATGAGATCCAATGCTAAGAGCCAACTAAACAAGTGTCAAACAAAGGTTGTATATAACTTATGCACAAACGGAAATCAGTAAGTAGCCTTGTGTTCCATATTTGAAGCAAGACTGCTGAGCTGTCTGCGTGCTGGACATTGCTATATTGTAGGGATGGCTTTGTGTGTGTGTGTGTGTGTGTGTATATAATGTGTATATAATGTGTATGTGTATATATATGTGTATATATGTATGTGTGTGTGTGTGTGTATATATATATATATAATGTGTATATATATATATATAATGTGTATGTGTATATATATGTGTGTATATGTGTATGTATGTGTATGTATATGTGTATGTGTGTGTATATGTATATGTGTATATGTGTGTATATATATATATCTTTCTCTGTGTGTGTGTGTATATATATGTATGTGTGTGTATGTATATATATATATATCTCTTTCTCTCTCCGTTTCTTTCTCTCTTTACAATAATAATAATAAAAAATGACTGTTACTTAACTGTGTCAGTCTTTATTTGGTTTTAATAAACGTGACTCCATATTTTATGTCAATCTCCGAACAGGAGATCAACCTCTGCTTTTATTTCTTGTTTCTTTATTTTCTACTAGCAGGGGTACCCGGCGTTGCCCGGGGCTCTCCCTCCTCCTCTCCGCAAGCAAAATAGGATATTGAACATTTTTCTCCTGGACAACGCTGAGTATTTAGAAAATCAAGACGGCCTCCAGAGCACTACTAAAATCACTCCTACCGATCCCCCCTCCTTGTCATCTGCACAATAGTCCGAAGATAAACACTACAGTAGCTCTATCTAGGACATTTAGCACTTTTCTCCCGGACAATGCTGAAGCCTCTGGGTCCTAAATTGACGAAGCCCCCCCAGTGCTGGGTCCTATACTGTAGAAGCACCCCCGGTGCTGGGGCCTATATTGTAGAAGTGCCCCGGTGGCTATACTGCAGAAGCACCCCCCATCCCTGTACTGCAGAAGCCTCTGGATCCTATACTGTAGAAGCACCCCCGGTGCCTATACTGCATAAGCACCCATGGTCCCTATTCTGTAGAAACATTCGGGTCCTATATTGTAGAAGCACCCCCGGTGCTGGGTCCTATACTGTAGACGCACCCCTGGTCCCTATACTGTAGAAGCAGCCCTGGTCCCTATACTGCATAAGCACACATGGTCCCTATTCTACAGAAGCATCCGGGTCTTATATTGTAGAAGCACCCCTGGTTCCTATACTGCAGAAGCCCTTGGGTCCTATACTGTAGAAGCGCCTCGCCTCCCCTCTGGTTCCTATACTGCAGAAGAACCCCCGCCCAGGTCCATATACTTCAGAAGCCTCCGGGTGCTTATACAATATATATAAGCACCCCGCAGGATGAAGATGTTGATAATCCCCCCCCCCCCCCCCCGCGTCCCAAACATTCTCCCCCCTCCCCCCAAAGAACTATTTTTATTTTAAAAGATATAAGTTTAGGTGCGGATGTGATTGAGCAACCCTTGTTTCACTGTTATTGATAGATCCGGACAGAAGTTATGGGATGACCTGATACAACCGGACAGTGCATTTTTATCAAGTTGTTACATGAATACATTGGCTGATTTCAAAATCACCAGTAAATAACGTTGAAAAAGTTTCAAAAAACCAGACCCGCCCCCGAAAACTGGCCCCGTTGACCCCCGGGGACATTTTTTTTTTTCGTAATTTTGAGATATTATGCTCCCAGGTGTTGTCCGGTCCTAAAGATGTCAACTTGTCGACAGTTTGGCGAGTAGTTTTCGAGGAGTATCTGGACATACAAACAAACAAACAAACAGACATACAGACAACTGCCCTTTTTATATAATAGATTTTCATTCTCTCCTTACCCCAACAGGTGGCTACCCCGAGGTTCTTTGCATTGTCTTGGAGGTGCCATGGCCGATGATCAACTGCTTACCGTTTCCCAAGAAGTTTAGCAGTTACAAGGATTCCTACCAGATTTCCAGTCCCAATAAAAGATTGCTTGCCATTGGCAAAATGGAAAAAGTGAACGTCTCTTTGCCAGACGCTGACGAAGTTGCATTCATTGAAGGCGAAACCTGGACTCACCTGCAGAAGAACGAAGATGGCTGCACATGGGAAGGGCAGATAATTCCAACTGGAACAGCAGAAATAGTTTCCATGGCGGCTAAACTATCCGAAAGTGGAGAAAGCTTTTCGGCAATCATGTCATTCGAGGTAAGGATTTCGGATGAGGAAATTCATGTGAAAAAAAAAAGAAAATGACGTTTTTGGTATAAGCTTTTTTTTTTAATCCAGCAAAAAGCAGATTAACGCTTAAAATGTGATTGCCTTATTTTTTTTAAACTGATAGATAACTTTTTATCAAGGCCCGGGGTCGACTGTTAAATAAGTGTTTAAAGGATTGTCGGTTGGACGTTTGTTGCCGTCACAAGAAGTTTGGAACAGTGGGCAGTACTTAGAAGGAATTGATTTTCCAAAAGAACGGTTCAACAAGTATTTGAAGACGCCCATGTTGTAGTTGGTTGGGAAGTAGATCCATGGTATCTTGTTCCACAGATGGGATGTTCTATGTAAGAAACTGTTTGTGGATGTTCAGTTTAGTTTTTGGTACAGAGACTGAAAGGTTGTATCCAGACGAGTTCTAACTGTGAATGTTTTACAGGGGTTACCAGAGATTGGAGCTCAGTCAATCACCTACCCATGAATATACTCCCATGGATCTGAATTCTCTGCCTTTTCGGTGAAATCTGCTTTTTGGCAGAATTTTCTTTTTTTTTTCCTCTTCTGTTTTTTTCTTTGTCTTTTCTTCTATCTCTCCCCATCTTGCCTTGCTAGTAGCAATTCCGTTTAGAAACGGAATTGCTACTGACAGTCGCACACGGAATTGCTACTGACAGTTGCACAAAAATAATGTGATCAAAACAAACTACATGAAATTCAACAAAAAACTAAGAAAACAGCAAATTTAGACTCTGTGGACAAAGAGACGAAACAGTAAATCACATAAACATTGAATACAGCAAACTCAATATTTTTACTGATTCAAAATAATTGATTGGTTTTATAGATTGCAGGATTTCAGGCCACAGAATACCTCGTCTTATTGTGCTTGTGTCCTGTTGAGAAAGGGAGAACCATCAATATTGTTGGTATGTTGGAAGGAAGAAATCGCCCCCCAAAACGGCCACAAGTAAAGAAAAAAGTGCTCTTTCACCAAGACAGTGCACCATGTCACAAGTCGATAGCAAAACTACATGAATTGCGCTTCAAATTACTTCCGCACTCACCCTATTCTCCAGATCTGACCCCCAGTGATTGATGACTGGCTGTTTGTAGACCTCAGAAAAATGCTCTCTAGAGAAAGAAAATGTGCCCAAATGATGAAGTGATATCGGAGAAACTACGGCATATTTTTAGGCCCAAAACAAATTGTTCTACAAAAAAGGCATGTGATTATTAGAGAAGCGTTGAAATGAGTGTATTACTCTAGAAATAGACTATGTTGATGAATAAAGTCGAATTTTGCCTAAAAGTTGTTTTATTAGCAAGGTCCAGAACTTATTAGATGATGTGTTAATATACCAAAAATGAAATTTTGTAATCCATTTCTGTTAACTTTCTTTTCATATTCTTGTCTTTTTTATAGAAAAATGAGTATGTAATTAGTTTGTACGTTATTTTAATAAAAAAAATTAGTGTGTACGTTATTTTAATTAAAAAAAATTAGTTTGTACGTTATTTTAATAAAAAAAATTAGTGTGTACGTTATTTTAATAAAAAAAATTAGTGTGTACGTTATTTTAATTAAAAAAAATTAGTTTGTACGTTATTTTAATTAAAAAAATTAGTGTGTACGTTATTTTAATTAAAAAAATTAGTGTGTACGTTATTTTAATAAAAAAAATTAGTGTGTACGTTATTTTAATAAAAAAAATTAGTGTGTACGTAATATTTCCGAATTCCATCATTCTGACTATTTTCATTTTTGCTTTGAAATTTTCAGGTGATTGCTGAAAAAGATCTTGGTCACCTATTCCTGGCTCAAAAGCTTTCGCGTGAAGAAGCCGATCAGGAATATTTAGAACGAATGTCTCGCAGAAACAATGTCAGCAAAAAATCTCAGGGTAACAGTATGATTAATCAAATCCAACGGATTGCCAAAATGAAACAGCAGAACTTGGACGACGAGACATTGCAGCGGATACAGTTGCAAGTCGACGCTAATGAAGTCGACACTAATGAAGTCGACGCTAATGAAGTCGACGACGATGAGAACTACGGCAGTGATGCGGATGATGTACTAGTGAGTGACATGTTAAATGATTATTTTAAAAACCACAAAAAGTCCGAGACTGACCAGAATTATGATCATAATGGAAATGACCTCATTCCTGATGATCCATACGCTCTGAGTGACGAAGATGAGGAATTTGGCGAAAATGATGAAGACGAAAAAGCTGGACAATATCTAAGTTCCAATGTCGATATTAATTTGAATGATATTGTAAAAGACCCAGTAAACGAAAGTGTTATTCGTTCATACTTTAAATCGGAAGCGTTTGCTGATAATCCGTCCCTCTTTCAGAGCAAGCCTCTTCTGGTTGATTCTCAGACAAATGAGTTAGAAGAAATCTCCCCAGAAAACATTCCACTTTCATACAGCAATATCCAAGACAATAATAGTGATAAACGTAATTCAGAAACTTGGCATATTTCTAAAGTCGAACGAGCGTTGCTTGAGAAATCCCTAAACCCTGGCGCCAAATTAAACAATTCTGAGAAAGGCAATTTTGAAATATTCCCATTGATTCCAAAAGTCAACGAAGAATTAACACTTTTAATCAAACCGGATTTCAAACATTTGGATCACACAGTTCCACCCCCGTCACCTGAAGACGACTTCACTGACAAATTGATTAAAAAAGTGGCCAACATGGAAGAATCTGTTAAAAAAGAAGAGGTAAATATTTCTTAAATTTTTATTGCGAATTCGAATTGAAAATTTGAAACAAACGCTTTTTTATCCACGTTTCTCTTTCGGAATATTGAAATTTGAAATATTCTTTGTCCATGTTTCTCTTTCGAAATATTGAAATTTGAAACAAACGTTTTTGTCCACGTTTACTTTTCCGAAAGCCTGAATATAATAACCATTGTCTGTATCAATATCTATTTTGTATAAATAGCTCTTTCTTTGTGTGTAACACAGATGAAATCTCTATTTATATGAAGTTAGGTTTTAGTATTTAAGGTGCTGCGAGTGTCCTGGACTCCAGGGTGGGCAACACCAGGGAACATCTCCCACCTGCTCTTCATACAGTCTGATCCAAAGGGTTAATGCCTGTCATGCTGCAAGCAGTCGAGTCACTTTGTACACACTCAAGCCCGGTCTTCCTTTTTTCCTCCATGCACCTTCGTACCTGAGGTATCCATGCGTGTTACTGAGTTGATGCAGGAGGTGGCACGCTGTACATAGCCAGCCAAACCACCTGAGATGCCAAGCATCATCCAAACTCGCATCCATATCAAGCTTCTGATAAAGCTCGGCTGAAGAGAATCTTTCCTCTGCCGCACATCATGACACAGTGATTACGCTGAAGATGGTGCAAATCAGCAGCATTTGGGGCCCATAAAAGATGGCGCAGCGAACACAGGCAGAAAAGATTTAGCCCCGAGTCTTGAATCTTGTTATGCGTATAGGATTTCACTCCTAAACTAATTAATCTATCGTTATCAATTTTGGAATACAGTTGCAAGGCGTAAGGGGTGTGTAATGTGGGCTATATTTACTTTAATGTAAGTTTTAAGTGAGGATGGTAGCCCTTTGAGAAAATGCAGATACCCTTGATTTCTTGTGTAATTTTTTAACAATAGATATTAAACATCAATTAATAAATACTCCCTAAATTTCAGTTTCTTTAGAGTATTTTTTTAAAAGGTTTTTAGGGGGAGCATATGAGCACGACCTTCGATTTGAAAATTCAAATATTTCAAATTTGCATTAAATTTGATTCATAGTGAAAAAGAGAAAAAGAGATTTTGTCTGTCCATCAGTCACAAATTTTTTTAAACGTAATAAATACATTGCGGAAGATTTTTAAACGTAATAAATACATTGCGGAAGATTTTTAAACGTAATAAATACATTGCGGAACATTTTTAAACGTAATAAATACATTGCGGAAGATTTTTAAACGTAATAAATACATTGCGGAAGATTTTTAAACGTAACAAATACATTGCGGAAGATTTTTAAATGTAATAAATACATTGCGGAAGATTTTTAAACGTAATAAATACATTGCGGAAGAATTTTAAACGTAACAAATACATTGCGGAAGATTTTTAAATGTAATAAATACATTGCGGAAGATTTTTAAACGTAATAAATACATTGCGGAAGAATTTTAAACGTAATAAATACATTGCGGAAGAATTTTAAACGTAATAAATACATTGCGGAAGATTTTTAAACGTAATAAATACATTGCGGAAGATTTTTAAACGTAATAAATACATTGCGGAAGATTTTTAAACGTAATAAATACATTGCGGAAGATTTTTAAACGTAATAAATACATTGCGGAAGATTTTTAAATGTAATAAATACATTGCGGAAGAATTTTTAACGTAATAAATACATTGCGGAAGATTTTTAAACGTAACAAATACATTGCGGAAGATTTTTAAACGTAATAAATACATTGCGGAAGATTTTTAAACGTAACAAATACATTGCGGAAGAATTTTAAACGTAATAAATACATTGCGGAAGATTTTTAAACGTAATAAATACATTGCGGAAGATTTTTAAACGTAACAAATACATTGCGGAAGATTTTTAAACGTAACAAATACATTGCGGAAGATTTTTAAACGTAACAAATACATTGCGGAAGATTTTTAAACGTAACAAATACATTGCGGGAGATTTTTAAACGTAACAAATACATTGCGGAAGATTTTTAAATGTAATAAATACATTGCGGAAGATTTTTAAACGTAACAAATACATTGCAGAATTTGTCTCATTTTGTAATATCAGAACTTTTAGAAATAAAGTGAATAATAAATTACTAACAGATAAAGCGGATGCCATGACCAGAAATCAAAATTGAAACCTTGAGATCTTCAGTCTGAGGTTCTATCAACTGACCTATTTGGACTTTCTTAAAACATTACCAAAACAAAATAATTATATCATTTTCGTGACGTCATAGAATAATGATTTACGTCATGTCTCAAAACATGAATGCAAGCATAAATGATAAAAAAATAAATGAATAGGTAAACATTATCAATAGCATTTAAAATTAATTTAATAGTCCAAAACGTTTGGATCTAACTATGCATTGTATGTAGTTCTTTTGCAATTATATATTTCTCCCAGCCTAGCAAAAAAATATGCGACCAGAGTGAGGATATATTCACTAGTATAATATATAAAGGAAAGTTGTTTGTCTAGCTAAAAGTAGCTGTATAAGTAAAAAAGCTAATGTGTGGTAGTGACTATGAAATTGGTTGGAACAAAGACATTTGCTACAATCTTTATGTCTGCAACATTCAGTTCAGTGCTATCTACTGACATTCGTGGTATTCATCATCTTGACTGCATCCGTCAAACATAATTGACTACAATGAAATCAATCCAATTCCATGTTCGAATTGACAATAAATCAATTAAGTCAATGTTAAGATCTTGCAGTGGATTATATGGATGGGTTAGTGTTGTTAGTGGTTAGGGTTAGGGTTGTTAGTATTATCTCAAATAAACAAATGCACATTAGCTTTTATTTATACAACTCTTAATAAATAAAGATGAGTTTCCAAATGAATAATTTTAATTATTTCTTTCTCTGCCGCAAATCTCTAATGGACTATGCAAGCTTTCAGTATAGAAAACAGATTTAGCAGTGATTTAGTAATCCTTAAAAAGTATTGTTCAAAAATATTTCAACACAACCATTTTATGATTTATTTTTTAGATGTTTGCAATCAATTTTCATATTTATCCCATAATCTGCAAAAAAGCGATTTAAATGATACATAACCAGAATCTGCCAGAAATAATTTATTTTTGAGATATTTAACAAGAATTTGCTCAAAACAATCTATTTTCATGTGACTTAATCAGAATGTGCCAGAAATAATCTATTTTCATGTGACTTAATCAGAATGTGCCAGAAATAATCTATTTTCATGTGACTTGATCAGAATGTACCAAAAAAAAACTATTTTCGTGAAAGTAAACCAGAACTGATATTTCTCCAGAATCTGCTAAAAAATAAGCTATTTTTTTATATTTATAAAAATGTGCCAAAAATAAGCTATTTTCTTGATATATAACAAGTATCTGTGAATAAATAAGCTATTTTCGTGCTATTAATCCAGAATCTGACCAATATTTGCTATTTTAATGATATTTAACTAGAATGTGCAAATTATAAGCAATTTTTTGCCAAAAGTGAGCTTTTTTATGTATATTAATCAGAATCTGCCAAAAGTGAGCTTTTTTATGTATATTAATCAGAATCTGCCAAAAAATCAGCTATTTTCTTTATATTTTTCCTGAATGTGCCAAAAATAAGCTATTTTCTATATTTATCCTGAATGTGCCCAAAAAATAAGCTATTTTTTATATCTATCCTAAATGTGCAGAAAATAAGCTATTTTCCTTATATTTTTCCTGAATGTGCCAAAAATAAGCTATTTTCATATTTATCCTGAATGTGCCAAAAATAAGCTATTTTCTTTATCCTGAATGTGCAAAAATAATAAGCTATTTTTTATAGTTACCCAGAATCTGCTAAAAAATCAGCTATTTTCATGATATTTATCTGAATGTGATAAAATAAGCTATTTTCGTCACCAGGATCTGTCCAAAAAAAGATATTTCCTTCATATTTAACTAAAATGTTCACAAAAATAGCTATTCTGAGGAAATTTATAAAAAATATGCCAAAATTCAAAAAAAATTTATGCCAAATCTCTCTAAAATAATCGATTTTTAAAAATTTATCTAAAATCGTCACAAAATATAATTTCGATTAAGTTTTCATTTAATAAATTTATTTTTTTAAAAAACATTCAAAGAATATATTTCTTTTAGTTAAATCATCGAACATAAATAGAATTGAAAAAAAAAAATGCATTTTTTAATTTAATAAGAAGATGCAGCTTTGATAGGATTTTCTATTACTACTTAATAAGGAGATGTAGTTTGCTTGGAGCTTTGCGTGTAATAATATATACGAGCCCTAGAAGGAATGGAAATGTGTCGGTGTTGAAAAGAACAAAAAAAAAGTAAATCTTGTTTAGTCACGACTTCTAGTGACTTGATAGGTGTGACTTGATATGTGTGACCGCGTTCCATAACATATTTCAATGTATTTTCAATATTTTTTCATTTGTCTCTAAAAATGTGAATTAAAATTTTTATTTTTTTTTATTTTCAGTTTGCTTTGAAACATTTTTCTTATGAAGAATTAAAAGGTAAAATAAAACTTTTCTCCTCATTCATTTATTAATTTTTTTAGCTGTTATCTCCCCATTTTTTTACATTCAAATTGATAGAAAATATCTCTGGCTTCATAACATTGAGCATCCAAGGAAACAGGGACACAATTATTAACAAGGAATTTAAATCTACCTTTTGAGGAGTTTTACACGCCAGTGCCAAGTTGCGGTCTCCACGGGACATTGTAAAAAATATATACCATCGTTGCTTTTGTCTAAGGCAGCATTCTCTTTCCATGTTTCTGCCTTGTGGAACGACCACCTACCAGAGGAGGTTACTACAATGCTTACCATACACAGGTTTCAAGTCGCCTTGGACAACACATTCAAACTGTAGATGTATATATCTCCTGTTATTTTACATGGCTTGTTGCACTTTGCTCATTTTTAGGGTCAATAAATTAAATTTTATTGGATTCTAACAATACTTTTGCTATTAGGTTAGTATTCAGTTTTTAAAAAGCAGAAATTATTCAACAATTAGTCATCTGTGTGCAATGATTTTATCAGTCTATCAATTAAAACTCCTCGGACTTTGTGTATGAAATGTGGCTTTGAGATGCAATCGAAGATGCAAGCAAACTTTATCATTTCACCTCTTCTTGTTCGATTTTGTCCTTCATTCATTTGTGTTTTCTACCTGATATTGGTTGTGTGGTTGCAGCCATCATTGCTCGTCTAGTAGTGGAAACGCTATCTCTTAGATTGTAAAGAAAAACACATCAAAGTTTTGCTGCCGACAGATCATCGTTATTAGGTTTCATCGTCGAAGGATGAGGAGGGGGAACGAAAGAGTCCTGAGTATTTCTATCTCCTAGCATCTACACTGGCAATTATCATCTTAATTCAAGAAACACCTCTATCGTTTAATTTTCTATCCGGTTGTCTTTTCTAACTTCCGTTCCCATATCTCATAAGTCATCTGGCCTTTTAACCCCACTAGACAGCTCTGTCTTTGAACATTCTTCAACAAAGTCCACACCTGTTTGAGTCAACTTGATGATAAATTCTTTTTTGTGGATCAAGTTCAGATTCAGGGAACGTTTAAGAATGTTCAAGAAATAAATAATGAAGCCCCAGTTAGCCACTTTACATCATTTTTAGCGTTTTTGGTGTTGTTTTTTTATCATTATCATTATCATTTTTATTATTATATATTATTTTCATTATTATATATTTATTATTATTATATATTTTATTATTTTTATTATTATTTATTTTTATTATTATATATTATTATTATTGTATATTTTATTATTTTTATTATTATATATTTTTATTATTTTTTTTATTATATATTTTTATTATAATTTTTATATATTATTTTTATTATAATTTTTATATATTATTTTTATTATTATATATTATTATTATTATAATTTTTATTATTATATATGTTTAGCAACTTCATGTTCGTACATATGTTATCACATTTCACACACAAAAGAAAATGAGGTCATCCGCTCAGCAAAAATGGTGATTCCGATGTCGCTAAGTTTATTCATTTTAAAATGAATTGTTCCAAAATCAAATTGTTGTCACATCAACAGTACAATTTTAAATAAATACATTACATAACTACGTTATTATTATTATTCAGTACTCACTAGGAGTTCTCACACAGATCGTCATCAGTAATTGCTCACTTTTAGTAAGCGTTGGTGTTCCCTGAAATCTGAGTGACAACAAGTATTCCCAGATTTCCAGTATTCTCCACCTCTTTTTTATAGCAACTGCACCTTGCAGTATCGCAACAGCCGTTTACCATTGATTTCTAGCTAGTAAGGACCATTGGTCGTCTCTAGAATTTGGAGGTATGTTTAGTGCTCTGCCTCCTTGGTCTTTCCATCCTCTTTCACCCTTCATGACAATTTTGTCTGGTTCCGAGGGGGATTTTAATTTCTTGCAGTTTCAGTTACTTGGGTTGTTATTTTTTTTTCTTATTTCAATGGAAAATGTTTGTTTTTATTTCAGGAGTAGACGAATGTAGACAGCGCCCACTACTGTCAGAACCTGTCATGACTTCCCAGGCTGCAACATCGATTTCTGTCGAAGACAAAAAACCCGCTACAAAAATTATGCGCTCTTCTCTCTGGGCGGATCAAAAAGACGAAGAAGTCCCTCTCATAAAATTTGTTGAATATTTTGTTTATTTCATCTCTCTCTTGTCACTGTTGTTGTATATTCACCATTTTCTAAGTTGGCGGCCATATTGAATTCATCTCTGCCTCCTCCTCCTCCTTTTCCTCTTCCGCCTTTTCCTCCTCTTCCATCACAATCATCACCCCCGGATCATCTCAACTGAATTCTATTCGCCAATATTAAATCAATCTTTTTGTATAATTCTTTTTAACTTGCAGTGAAATGTGGATGTACCGGTTCTCTTCAGGTGACCAAAGTTAAGTGACGTTTATTGTCTTGTTATGACTTGGAGGAGTAACTATTCAGGAGAATACTCTACCCATGTGTATAAATTGGTAGCAACCTTATTGGGAATTGTCTAATTAACGACAGACTTGTATTTTGTAAGGGGTTCGTTCCGCTCAGCTATAAAAACTAGGGATAAAACACTTTTATTCTTTTTAAAAATTATTTTAAAATTACAGCTGATGAAGATAAATTTTGACACAGAATAAAACTGCCAGGCTCTAACCTGATTAGCAGACTGTGCGCTTCAGCTACGACAGACTGTGTGCTTTTCTCCAGACTGTGCGCTTTTTCTCCAGCTACGACAGACTGTGCTTTCTCCAGCTACGGCAGACTGTGCGCTTTTTTATCCAGCTGCGGCAGACTGTGCGTTTTTCTCCAGCTGCGGCAGACTGTGCGCTTTTCTCCAGCTACGGCAGACTGTGCGCTTTTCTCCAGCTACGGCAGACTGTGCGCTTTTCTCCAGCTACGGCAGACTGTGCGCTTTTTTCTCCAGCTGCGGCAGACTGCGCTTTCTCCAGCTAAGGCAAATTTAAGTTGATAAATGGATGACAGGAAAGATAAATGTTATAGATTTTATATTTGATATGAAATGGGTTACCCATGTTGTAGATTTCCTCCCTAGCTACCTTTTAAAAGAGTATCTGTGTTACAGGGGCCAATGCTGGTGATCGATCGGACCCTGCAACATGTGCAGGTATCATTAAAGATCTGAAGATTTGGAGTTAAAAGCAAAAATATTCACCATTTTTTAATTAATGAACAAATAAGTTAACATGAGTAGTTAATTAATAATAATTATAATAATGAAGTGTACTAAGTGTTAAAAACTATACAAGAACAGAATTATTATTATTAAAAAAAGATTAATCACAATTATTAATAAAACATTTGAATAAATGCTGCGTAGCCTCCCTAATATAACTTTGCTTAATAAGTATTTGGGCAATGATTATTAGCGACATAAATTATTTGGTACTCACCATGTTTCCGTGACTTTTCGTCATCAAGGTTCGGTCAGGTTACGGAAGCGCCCGAGAGTTGTCTAGGTGAAGATGAGGCGAAAACTGGCAAACGCTAAGTTGAAAACTGGCAGCCTATAAATTACGATGAAGAAAAACAAACTAAAATAGAAATAAAGAACGAACAAACTATAGCTAAACAAACAACAAACAACTATTAGATGTTTATCTTTGTTTTGTTTTGTTTTTTGTCAAAGGAACCATTGTTAATCAAATGTTTTTAAATGTTTTTTTTTCTGTGCATTGGAAAGTTTCAAAAGATAATTTTGTTTGATTTGCTAAGCAAAAATGTTTTTTTTTTTTGTTTTTTTTTAAATATATTCTGTCAATTTTTTTTTCTTAACACTGAATAAGCAAATTATTTTTGTTTTTTGCCACATATGTTGACATTTATCGCATATTTTTTTGTTTTGTGAAAAGAGACCTTTGCTGGCAGAACTCAATTAGTCCTTCAGGAGATTCAACAGGCTGACAGATTGGTTAATAGCTTTGTCAACTCTCGGCGCTTCCGAGACCCGTCCGAACGTTGACGACACAAAGTCATGGAAACATGATGCGTCATCTAAAAGAGTACCAATTATTTTAAAGAAAATACACAATGTTTGGTTTACCTACTCAATTCGTGACTTATTTCCGTTTAAAAAATTAATATTGAAAAGAAGTTTAAAGCAATTTACTTTATCGTAAATCTATTTTAACTTTTTAAATATTAAAACTTTTCTAACGCAAATAGGTCACAAATTAAAAGGTAAGGTAAAATAAATTATTTTTGCCTAATTTCCCAACATTATTTTCATTTAAAGTAATTTATGTCACTAATAATGATTTGGACTATTTGAACTTGATTATCGCTCTTGGAAACCTATCCAAGCCTGAGTGTTTTATTTCAACATATAATTTAAGGAGTTACTTCCCTTTGTTTAGCCAAAGAAAAGTACATTTTTCATAATTACAAACTGCACTTTTAGCAGTAACAATCAAAATATCTTTAAAGTGTCCACTTTGAAGTAAAAAAACAAAACAAAAATGAAATATTTTTCTTGAAAGCTGCTTAGCCTAAAGTAATTCTGTGACCTACAGCAACACTGTCATTTAAACTCAATAGATTAAGACGTAGTACAAATGGGCTGGAAGACTGGGGTTCAATACTCACTCGAGTCATACTACAGTTGACTACTTTACATTATACACTCTAAAAAACTTTTTCAATTCTGTTACCGTAGTACGCGTGCTTGGAGAGGGAGTAGCTGATCTGAGAACCGTTTGAAGATTCTCAGTCGATATTTATGGAAGATTACGTCGGAATTTCTGATACATTATTATAAATAGTGATATTTTTTAGTTTTCAATACACAATTGTTTTGTGAAATCTATTTAAACGGACTCAAATTTTCGGTTTTAAAAAAACGAAAAAAATTTGTTAATATATTGTTTCTTTTCGTTGATCACAACAAGACATTCAAACAAACTCATTCAAAGGTGATTTTTCAGGTTGTCACCGATTTTTGAACCCCAACAATATTTGTTTCGGTCACATTTTTCTGTCCGAGAGCATAATGGCGTTGGCATTTAAATTTTTATCACTCATAATATCAGGGATATGAGTTTTCTGCTGTTTAGAAAAATTTCGCTCGTTTTTTAATCTGTAAAAAGCAGATTTCTGCTTAAATCGGTTGGATGTGAGTTCTCGTCTTTTCGATCGAAATTCGCTAAAAAAAAGATGATTTCTGCCAAATAGCTTATTTTTTCCATCGCTATTTTTTGCTGGATTTTATTTCCTTTTTTTTCCTGCTATTTTTTCTCTCTTTCTCTCATGACAGGTCTCTCTGGAAACTGAAAATGTTAAAGCTAAGACTTCGAACGATTCATAAAAGGGGTAGGGGAGTTAGATGAAAGAATGACTTCCTGTCTCCTTCCACCATAAAACTGGAGTTGTTTCAGAAAAATGTTTTTGTTGCTCTTCCCTTTTCACACACACACGGGGGCGGGGGGAGATTTGGAAATTCATCTCGACTTCAGCTTGGCTACTCACATCCTTGTAATGTTCTCATCACATGGAAACATCCAAAATTCGTTGATTATAAATCTGTTATATTGTGTCCAACTCTCAGGCGAAACGAAATTATTTTTCTTTCTGGAATGTTCAACATGTGATATATACAGCATACGGAGGTCTTCATCCGTTACTTATTTCTTTTTTTTGTGTTTTCTTTCGACAGTTTGGGGAATTTGTACATTTCTAAAGAAAGTAAATGTTTTCTCTGATCCAAACGTAAAAGTTCAATCATGAATGAAAATTACAATTTCAAATGTTGTAATTTCATTTTCGGTTAAAACAATTTATTTGTTAATTATTTGTTTTATGATTTGTATATTTTGAATATAGGCAAAAAAATAAAAATAAACGCGTAATTTTAGCGTTTCTTTTTTTATTTTGGTTATTCTGATTTTTTTGTTTTTGTTTTTAGATTTTTTATTTTGGTGCACATATTGATATCTAAAAGTAAATATTTACTGGGATTTTTTGGCCTTTTACCCGAGATCAGTAAGAAAGGGGCTTTGATCTAACCAACCTTGTGTCTAACTCTGTCTTCGTGGGAGGGGGGGGGGGCAAGTAAAGATTTGCTGTCATCTAAATGAGTTGCGTAAATAGAAAATACAATTGCAAATGTTGTAATTTAATTTTCGGTTTAAATATTTTTGTTATCATTTTTTATGATGTGTATATTTTGAATAAAAGATAAAAATGAAAAAGTGCTTTCAGCGTTTTTGTTTTTCTCCCCCTTTTTTGTTTTTCTCCCCCTTTTTTGTTTTTCTCCCCTTTTTTGTTTTTCTCCCCCTTTTTGGTTGATGCTTTTGGGAGTATTATCTCATTTCCTACAAAAACAATATTTAATTCTGAAGAAACCAGTTTTTATTATAAATCATACCACTATGTTCTTCAAAACAATAACAGATAATTCGATTAATTCCTTTCAGAAAATACTTTATCCGATTACAAAGACTGTTAAACTGTAGACCTTTTCCAAAAATGACCTCAACAGTAAGTAGCTTACGACATTAATGCAAAGAAATTTCTCTATTTCAACTTTTAGATATGCATGGTAAAAAGAAATATTACATAAATCACCTGTATATCCTAATAGTAATTAAAATAATTTCGTTTTCAAAACAAACAATGCTATAATTACTCTAACATGGATGCACGCTAAATTATTGAAACAAAAAAATATATGTTAATTAAACTTTACTTTATGCTAAAAAAAAACGATAAATTTCCAAATTTAAAAATAAAATCAAAGTAATAAAAAGTCGTAGTAGTTTTAACCCAACGATTAACGGGGACATAAAGTATGTTGCACTGTTTATATCTATCAATTATTTATATGGATTTCTACAGATAGATACATAATGTGATTCAACTATAGACATGTATGCGTATATACGTATATGAGTACATATATGTATATACACATGTATATACAGATGTATATACACATCTATGTATGTTTTGTTAAAAACAGAACTCTTCTGTTTTGTTAGTCCTCCGTAATTATTCCAACAAACAAAAATAAATCAGCTGTTACTTTAAAAATAAAAAATTAAGCATACATAAATACATAAATGAATTAAATATTCAATTCATCCGTCTCTTTTCAACAATGTAGACGCTCGTTTTTGCGTATATATGTGTGTGTATATGTATGTATGTATATATATATGCATGTAATGTATGTATATATACATGTAATGTATATACGCATGTAATGTATGTATGCATATGCATGTATGTATGTATATGCATGTATGTATGTATATGCATGTATATATGTATATGTATGTATATATGTATGTATATGCATGTATATATGTATATGTATGTATATATGTATATATATGCATGTATGTGTATGTATATGTATATATATGCATGTATATGTATGTATATATGTATATATATGCATGTATGTGTATGTATATATGTATATATATGCATGTATGTGTATGTATATGTATATATATGCATGTATATGTATGTATATATGTATGTATATATGTATATATATGCATGTATGTGTATGTATATGTATATATATGCATGTATATGTATGTATATATATATGCATGTATATGTATGTATATATATATGCATGTATATGTATATATATGCATGTATATGTATGTATATATATGCATGTATATGTATATATATATGCATGTATATGTATGTATATATATATGCATGTATATGTATGTATATATATATGCATGTATGTGTATGTATATATATATGCATGTATGTATATGTATATATATATGCATGTATGTATATGTATATATATATGCATGTATGTATATGTATATATATATGCATGTATGTATATGTATATATATATGCATGTATGTATATGTATATATATATGCATGTATGTATATGTATATATATATGCATGTATGTATATGTATATATATATGCATGTATGTATATGTATATATATATGCATGTATGTATATGTATATATATATGCATGTATGTATATGTATATATATATGCATGTATGTATATGTATATATATATGCATGTATGTATATGTATATATATATGCATGATGTATATATATATGCATGTATGTATATGTATATATATATGCATGTATGTATATGTATATATATATGCATGTGTGTATATGTATATATATATGCATGTGTGTATATGTATATATATATGCATGTAGTGTATATGTATATATATATGCATGTGTGTATATGTATATATATATGCATGTATGTGTATATGTATATATATATGCATGTATGTGTATATGTATATATATATGCATGTATGTGTATATGTATATATACATACATATATACTTACATATACATATATATATATATATATGCATATATATATATATATATGCATATATATATATATAATGCATATATATATATATGCTTATATATAGATATGCTTATATATATATATATAGATATATATAGATATGCATATATATATAGATATATATAGATATGCATATATATATAGATATATAGATATATAATATATATATATATATATAGATATATATATAGATATGCATATATATATATATATATAGATATATATATAGATATGCATATATATATATATATATAGATATATATATAGATATGCATATATATATATATATATATAGATATATATAGATATGCATATATATAGATATGGCATATATATATATATATAGATATATATAGATATGCATATATATATATATATATAGATATATATAGATATGCATATATATATATATATATATATATAGATATATATAGATATGCATATATATATATATATATATATATATAGATATATATAGATATGCATATATATATATATATATTATATAGATATATATAGATATATTATGCATATATAGATATGCATATATAGATATGCATATATATATATATATATATATATAGATATATATAGATATGCATATATATATATATATATATAGATATGCATATATATATATATATATAGATATATATAGATATGCATATATAGATATGCATATATATATATATATATATATATATAGATATATATAGATATGCATATATATATATATATATATAGATATGCATATATATATAATATATAGATATATATAGATATGCATATATATATATATATAGATATATTAGATATGCATATATATATATATATATAGATATGCATATATATATATATATATATAGATATGCATATATATATATAGATATATATAGATATGCATATATATTATATAGATATATATAGATATGCATATATATATATATATAGATATATATAGATATGCATATATATATATAGATATATATAGATATGCATATATATATATAGATATATATAGATATGCATATATATATATATATAGATATATATAGATATGCATATATATATATATATATAGATATGCATATATATATATATATATAGAATATATATAGATATGCATATATATAGATATATATAGATATGCATATATATAGATATATATAGATATATATAGATATGCATATATATAGATATATATAGATATGCATAGATATGCATATATATAGATATATATAGATATGCATATATATATATATATATAGATATGCATATATATATATATGTATAGATAATATATAATATGCATATATATATTAGATATATATAGATATGCATATATATAGATATATATAGATATATATAGATATGCATATATATAGATATATATAGATATGCATAGATATGCATATATATAGAGATATATAGATATGCATATATATATATAGATATATATAGATATGCATATATATAGATATATATAGATATGCATATATATATAGATATATATAGATATGCATATATATAGATATATATAGATATGCATATATATAGATATATATAGATATGCATATATATGATATATATAGATAT
>CAUVYP010000049.1:1128987-1229566 GCA_963556195.1 Sepiola atlantica | reverse complement strand
GTTCGGACAGGATTTCATTGGATGTTTTGATCTCCTTTTTTAAATTTTGAGTAGTGGTAGCAAAACAATAGCACCTTCTTTTGTGCAAACAGTCCATGGTTGGGCTTTTAAGCCTGTTATATTTCTTCTTCTTTTTTGTTGCTGCCTCTGATGGAGATAGGGAGCCAGGACCTTTTGTCTCAAGGCCTGATGATTGACCCTAGTTGGATTCTGTCATGGCTGGAGCACCATTTCCAGAGGCTGGAAAGTTTACACCATTGCTTACATCTTCCCGCCTGGTGTATGAACGGGTTTATGGGCCCTTTTTATCCTGGGTGGGGCTTGCCAGTATTTATTTTTGTTTTTATACATATTTTTTATTATTCATTTCCTCATTGTCAACGGCTTCTAATTCATTATTCGAAGCTGCCCTCTATTAATAGAGGGGGTGCCCCCGTCTGCAATTTGGAAAATGTGCTGAATGGCTTCAGGAGACAGCACACCATTTTTTTTTTAAATTTGGTCAGGGTTTTTATTTCAAATAAAAAGTATTCTCATGTCTGAGTCTCTGGCAAACCCCTGTACAGAGAAACCGAAGACACCCGAGGGTGGTGTCTAGTAGGCATTCAAGTGTGTGTCTGTATGTCTTTTGAAATGAACATTTTGTGAAAATGCTAAAGCACAGATTTCACAAGAATAAAGTTTCTCTCTTTTTTGTTTCATTTTACTTCAATCAAAGTTCTTAGAAATCAAGGACCCCTTTCTGGGGCTAACACTTGATCCCTATATGAGATACATAGATATTCGAATATTACATTAAAGTTCTTCTTTACCTGTCAAACGTTAAGTTAAGAACATTAATAATTAACCAGGTAATTCTGTTAGAGTATATCTTTCTTGTGGTCTCTTGGTCTGACCGGATTTCAGGACAAGAACTGATCTAGTCTGATGGATTATCCAGCTAAGTGCTGTTACTTGCGGTTACATTACCTCGAGAAGGTGCACCATTTCTCGTATAAGCCAGTGTATAGCCGTGTTTAGGGGATCTTATTTGTGCTGTGAATACTATGCTATTTTGTAATATTTGGTCAGGGTTTACTTGTAGGGGGAAGTATCCTCATGTCAGGTTGTCCTGACAAACCTTTGTACAGAGAGACCGAAGACACTCAAGAATGGTGTCTAGTAGGTAATTTCCAGTGTGTGTCCGCATATGATTTTTTAAAGTAGAGTTCTCTGTAAACGCTGACCTACACAATTTACAAGTATAAGTTTTCTCTCTATTGTGTGTTCGTATATGTGACTTTAAAGTAAATTTTTCAGAAAACGCTGAGCCACAAACTTGACAAGAATAAGGTTTCTCTCCAGCATGTGTCCGCATGTCATTTTAAATAAGAACTTTGTGAAAATGTCTGTCCGCATATGATTTTTTTAAAGAAGATCTACAAACGCTGACCCACACACTTAACAAGAATAAGCTTTCTCCCTTTTGTTTCTTTTTATTTTCATTTTCTTTCATTTGCTGGGGACGGGGCATTCTTCCAAATGCCATACGATCACTCGCTATTTACAGATTCCAACCGAGAGCTCTTTTCAGGATTCTGGCTGTTCCCTTGAGTGCAATTGTTTGGATTTCTCTTGCACTTGGTTCACCAGGTATACTTGCCAAATACTTTTTCAAGTTCTTCTTCGTGAGTCCAGTGGCTCCTATGATAACTGGAATGATGGAGATCTCTTTGAGGTTCCAGTTTCTTTTCATATCATACATTAGACCTTTATATTTTGTTATTTTCTCCCTTTCAGCTCTGTTTAGGCCCCCATCATTAGGAACACTGACCTCAACCAAAGTTGCCACTCTCTCTCTCTCTCTTTCTCTTGTTTCATATGACAATGTCAGGTTTGACAGCTGCGTTTTTTCCAGATAGGTAGCTGTGGGGATTTCATGGTCAATGACAAGATCAGTCCTTTCTGGTTTGTTCCAGGTGTGTCCACACGTGCCTTATTAAACTTGATTTTTCTGAAAATGCTAATCTAAACATTTCACAAGAATAAGGTTTCTCTCTGTGTTTCCATATGTTGTTTTAAACTTGAATTGTTTAAAAATGTTGAACCAGAGACTTTACCACAGTAAGGTGTTTCTCCAAGGTTGCATGTTATTTTGACTAAATGAGAACTTGTAAATCACTTTTAAACAATAAGTTTTCATCTCCAGTATAGACTATTTCTTGAGAATTCTATTTGACATACAATATTAGATCTATTTTTTAAAGATAAATCTGTAAAAATGATGGTCCATACCTGTGAATAAAAAAGAAATATTATGAAACAAATATTACATTAACAACTCAAATGTGCATCAGGATGAATTTATTTCACTTTGATAAAACAAAAGAACGTTTCATATGTAACGTATATCTTCATTTATAAAAAGTAATCCACATGTGTTTCACGAATTCAGTGTGGTTTGACTTTGGCAAAATTTGATCCCACCAGTACATTGTCTGTATTCAAGTGTATAGTCATTAATAGACTATATAAATCTACTCACTGAACCTTTTCATTCCGTATGCATGTATTCAACAAGAATATTATGGTTATGCATATTACAAAAAATAAAACATTGGGAGATCAAAGATAAAATACATCTCATATGTGATCTACATGAAACTATATGAAATGTATCTACATAAAAAAGCTATATGAAATGTATCTACATAAAAAAACTATATGAAATGTATCTACATAAAAAAACTATATGAAATGTATCTACATAAAAAAACTATATGAAATGTATCTACATAAAAAAACTATATGAAATGTATCTACATAAAAAAAAACAAATCATGTCTCTGTGTGAATCTCTATTTTGTTAATTTTTTTTTTGCTTCTATACATTTTGCATTTTATATGTAAACATTCCCTTAGATATTCATCTTCTGCAGCGTACACCAATCAAATCTATGCATTGTAACGCATATAACTTTATTATAAAATTTCAAAACTTTGGCCTGATTTCCTTTGATAGTGTTTTAACAAATAAGGTGAAACAGAGTGATAACGAAGTTTCATACTGAATTTGATTTATGCAAATAGCATAAACCCAAACACAAAGACCATATTTAAATAAAAAGTAAGTTACGGTTCATTTAGGGTTAATAAACCTATTAAACATACAATCAATAACTGAAGCATAAAATTCCATTCATTGATCACACTTGTTTCAATGGTAGACAAGAAAAGCTTCATAAATCTATGAATCATGCAATCAATTACTAAAGCATCAAATTCCATTCATCGATCGCACCTGTTTTCAATGGTAGACAAGAAAAGGTTCAAAAATCTATTAATCATACAATCAATTACTAAAGCATCAAATTCCATTCATCGATCCCACTTGTTTCAATGGTAGACAAGAAACGGTTCAAAAATCTATTAATCATACAATCAATTACTAAAGCATCAAATTCCATTCATCGATCACACTTGTTTCAATGGTAGACAAGAAAAGGTTCATAAATCTATTAATCATACAATCAATTACTAAAGCATCAAATTCAATTCATCGATCACACTTGTTTCATTGGTAGACAAGAAAAGGTTCATAAATCTATTAATCATACAATCAATTACTAAGGCATCAAATTCTATTCATCGATCACACCTGTTTCATTGGTAGACAAGAAAAGGTTCATTAATCTATTAATCATACAATCAATTACTAAGGCATCAAATTCTATTCATCAGTCACACTTGTTTCAATGGTAGACAAGAAAAGGTTCAAAAATCTTTAAATCATACGATCAATTACTAAAGTATCAAATTCAATTCATCGATCACACTTGTTTCATTGGTAGACAAGAAAAAGTTCATTAATCTATTAATCATACAATCAATTACTAAAGCATCAAATTCCATTCATCGATCACACTTGTTTCAATGGTAGACAAGAAAAGGTTCAAAAATCTTTAAATCATACGATCAATTACTAAAGTATCAAATTCAATTCATCAATCACACTTGTTTCAATGGTAGACAAGAAAAGGTTCAAAAATCTTTAAATCATACGATCAATTACTAAAGTATCAAATTCCATTCATCGATCACACCTGTTTCAATGGTAGACAAGAAAAGGTTCAAAAATCTATTAATCATACGATCAATTACTAAAGTATCAAATTCAATTCATCGATCACACTTGTTTCAATGGTAGACAAGAAAAGGTTCAAAAATCTTTAAATCATACGATCAATTACTAAAGTATCAAATTCAATTCATCGATCACACTTGTTTCAATGTTAAACAAGAAAAGGTTCAAAAATCTTTAAATCATACGATCAATTACTAAAGTATCAAATTCAATTCATCGATCACACTTGTTTCAATGGTAGACAAGAAAAGGTTCAAAAATCTATTAATCATACAATCAATTACTAAAGCATCAAATTCCATTCATCGATCACACCTGTTTCAATGGTAGACAAGAAAAGGTTCATTAATCTATTAATCATACAATCAATTACTAAGGCATCAAATTCTATTCATCGATCACACTTGTTTCATTGGTAGACAAGAAAAAGTTCATTAATCTATTAATCATACAATCAATTACTAAAGCATCAAATTCCATTCATCGATCACACTTGTTTCAATGGTAGACAAGAAAAGGTTCAAAAATCTTTAAATCATACGATCAATTACTAAAGTATCAAATTCAATTCATCGATCACACTTGTTTCAATGGTAGACAAGAAAAGGTTCAAAAATCTATTAATCATACAATCAATTACTAAAGCATCAAATTCCATTCATCGATCACACCTGTTTCAATGGTAGACAAGAAAAGGTTCATTAATCTATTAATCATACAATCAATTACTAAGGCATCAAATTCTATTCATCGATCACACTTGTTTCATTGGTAGACAAGAAAAAGTTCATTAATCTATTAATCATACAATCAATTACTAAAGCATCAAATTCCATTCATCGATCACACTTGTTTCAATGGTAGACAAGAAAAGGTTCAAAAATCTTTAAATCATACGATCAATTACTAAAGTATCAAATTCAATTCATCGATCACACTTGTTTCAATGGTAGACAAGAAAAGGTTCAAAAATCTTTAAATCATACGATCAATTACTAAAGTATCAAATTCCATTCATCGATCACACTTGTTTCAATGTTAAACAAGAAAAGGTTAAAAAATCTTTAAATCATACGATCAATTACTAAAGTATCAAATTCAATTCATCGATCACACTTGTTTCAATGGTAGACAAGAAAAGGTTCAAAAATCTATTAATCATACAATCAATTACTAAAGCATCAAATTCAATTCATCGATCACACTTGTTTCAATGGTAGACAAGAAAAGGTTCATTAATCTATTAATCATACAATCAATTACTAAAGCATCAAATTCCATTCATCGATCACACTTGTTTCAATGGTAGACAAGAAAAGGTTCATTAATCTATTAATCATACAATCAATTACTAAGGCATCAAATTCTATTCATCGATCACACCTGTTTCATTGGTAGACAAGAAAAGGTTCATTAATCTATTAATCATACAATCAATTACTAAAGCATCAAATTCTATTCATCGATCACACCTGTTTCAATGGTAGACAAGAAAAGGTTCATTAATCTATTAATCATACAATCAATTACTAAGGCATCAAATTCCATTCATCAATCACACCTGTTTCAATGGTAGACAAGAAAAGGTTCATTAATCTATTAATCATACAATCAATTACTAAAGCATCAAATTCTATTCATCGATCACACCTGTTTCAATGGTAGACAAGAAAAAGTTCATTAATCTATTAATCATACAATCAATTACTAAAGCATCAAATTCCATTCATCGATCACACTTGTTTCAATGGTAGACAAGAAAAGGTTCATTAATCTATTAATCATACAATCAATTACTAAGGCATCAAATTCTATTCATCGATCACACCTGTTTCATTGGTAGACAAGAAAAGGTTCATTAATCTATTAATCATACAATCAATTACTAAGGCATCAAATTCTATTCATCGATCACACCTGTTTCAATGGTAGACAAGAAAAAGTTCATTAATCTATTAATCATACAATCAATTACTAAAGCATCAAATTCCATTCATCGATCACACCTGTTTCAATGGTAGACAAGAAAAGGTTCATTAATCTATTAATCATACAATCAATTACTAAAGCATCAAATTCTATTCATCGATCACACCTGTTTCAATGGTAGACAAGAAAAGGTTCATTAATCTATTAATCATACAATCAATTACTAAGGCATCAAATTCCATTCATCAATCACACCTGTTTCAATGGTAGACAAGAAAAGGTTCATTAATCTATTAATCATACAATCAATTACTAAGGCATCAAATTCCATTCATCAATCACACCTGTTTCAATGGTAGACAAGAAAAGGTTCATTAATCTATTAATCATACAATCAATTACTAAAGCATCAAATTCTATTCATCGATCACACCTGTTTCAATGGTAGACAAGAAAAAGTTCATTAATCTATTAATCATACAATCAATTACTAAGGCATCAAATTCTATTCATCGATCACACCTGTTTCAATGGTAGACAAGAAAAAGTTCATTAATCTATTAATCATACAATCAATTACTAAAGCATCAAATTCCATTCATCGATCACACCTGTTTCAATGGTAGACAAGAAAAGGTTCATTAATCTATTAATCATACAATCAATTACTAAAGCATCAAATTCTATTCATCGATCACACCTGTTTCAATGGTAGACAAGAAAAGGTTCATTAATCTATTAATCATACAATCAATTACTAAGGCATCAAATTCCATTCATCGATCACACCTGTTTCAATGGTAGACAAGAAAAGGTTCGTTAATCTATTAATCATACAATCAATTACTAAGGCATCAAATTCTATTCATCGATCACACCTGTTTCAATGGTAGACAAGAAAAGGTTCATTAATCTATTAATCATACAATCAATTACTAAAGCATCAAATTCTATTCATCGATCACACCTGTTTCAATGGTAGACAAGAAAAGGTTCATTAATCTATTAATCATACAATCAATTACTAAAGCATCAAATTCTATTCATCGATCACACCTGTTTCAATGGTAGACAAGAAAAGGTTCATTAATCTATTAATCATACAATCAATTACTAAGGCATCAAATTCTATTCATCGATCACACCTGTTTCAATGGTAGACAAGAAAAGGTTCATTAATCTATTAATCATACAATCAATTACTAAGGCATCAAATTCTATTCATCGATCACACCTGTTTCAATGGTAGACAAGAAAAGGTTCATTAATCTATTAATCATACAATCAATTACTAAGGCATCAAATTCTATTCATCGATCACACCTGTTTCAATGGTAGACAAGAAAAGGTTCATTAATCTATTAATCATACAATCAATTACTAAGGCATCAAATTCCATTCATCAATCACACCTGTTTCAATGGTAGACAAGAAAAGGTTCATTAATCTATTAATCATACAATCAATTACTAAAGCATCAAATTCTATTCATCGATCACACCTGTTTCAATGGTAGACAAGAAAAAGTTCATTAATCTATTAATCATACAATCAATTACTAAGGCATCAAATTCTATTCATCGATCACACCTGTTTCAATGGTAGACAAGAAAAAGTTCATTAATCTATTAATCATACAATCAATTACTAAAGCATCAAATTCCATTCATCGATCACACCTGTTTCAATGGTAGACAAGAAAAGGTTCATTAATCTATTAATCATACAATCAATTACTAAAGCATCAAATTCTATTCATCGATCACACCTGTTTCAATGGTAGACAAGAAAAGGTTCATTAATCTATTAATCATACAATCAATTACTAAGGCATCAAATTCCATTCATCGATCACACCTGTTTCAATGGTAGACAAGAAAAGGTTCGTTAATCTATTAATCATACAATCAATTACTAAGGCATCAAATTCTATTCATCGATCACACCTGTTTCAATGGTAGACAAGAAAAGGTTCATTAATCTATTAATCATACAATCAATTACTAAAGCATCAAATTCTATTCATCGATCACACCTGTTTCAATGGTAGACAAGAAAAGGTTCATTAATCTATTAATCATACAATCAATTACTAAGGCATCAAATTCCATTCATCAATCACACTTGTTTCAATGGTAGACAAGAAAAGGTTCATAAATCTATTAATCATACAATCAATTACTAAGGCATCAAATTCTATTCATCGATCACACCTGTTTCAATGGTAGACAAGAAAAGGTTCATTAATCTATTAATCATACAATCAATTACTAAAGCATCAAATTCTATTCATCGATCACACCTGTTTCAATGGTAGACAAGAAAAGGTTCATGAATCTATTAATCATACAATCAATTACTAAAGCATCAAATTCTATTCATCGATCACACCTGTTTCAATGGTAGACAAGAAAAGGTTCATTAATCTATTAATCATACAATCAATTACTAAGGCATCAAATTCCATTCATCGATCACACCTGTTTCAATGGTAGACAAGAAAAGGTTCATGAATCTATTAATCATACAATCAATTACTAAAGCATCAAATTCTATTCATCGATCACACCTGTTTCAATGGTAGACAAGAAAAGGTTCATTAATCTATTAATCATACAATCAATTACTAAAGCATCAAATTCCATTCATCGATCACACTTGTTTCAATGGTAGACAAGAAAAGGTTCATTAATCTATTAATCATACAATCAATTACTAAGGCATCAAATTCCATTCATCAATCACACTTGTTTCAATGGTAGACAAGAAAAGGTTCATAAATCTATTAATCATACAATCAATTACTAAGGCATCAAATTCTATTCATCGATCACACCTGTTTCAATGGTAGACAAGAAAAGGTTCATTAATCTATTAATCATACAATCAATTACTAAAGCATCAAATTCCATTCATCGATCACACCTGTTTCAATGGTAGACAAGAAAAGGTTCATGAATCTATTAATCATACAATCAATTACTAAAGCATCAAATTCTATTCATCGATCACACCTGTTTCAATGGTAGACAAGAAAAGGTTCATTAATCTATTAATCATACAATCAATTACTAAAGCATCAAATTCCATTCATCGATCACACCTGTTTCAATGGTAGACAAGAAAAGGTTCATTAATCTATTAATCATACAATCAATTACTAAGGTATCAAATTCTATTCATCGATCACACCTGTTTCATTGGTAGACAAGAAAAGGTTCATTAATCTATTAATCATACAATCAATTACTAAGGCATCAAATTCTATTCATCGATCACACTTGTTTCATTGGTAGACAAGAAAAGGTTCATTAATCTATTAATCATACAATCAATTACTAAAGCATCAAATTCCATTCATCGATCACACCTGTTTCATTGGTAGACAAGAAAAGGTTCATTAATCTATTAATCATACAATCAATTACTAAAGCATCAAATTCCATTCATCGATCACACCTGTTTCAATGGTAGACAAGAAAAGGTTCATTAATCTATTAATCATACAATCAATTACTAAAGCATCAAATTCCTATTCATCGATCACACCTGTTTCATTGGTAGACAAGAAAAGGTTCATTAATCTATTAATCATACAATCAATTACTAAGGCATCAAATTCTATTCATCGATCACATGTGTTTCATTGGTAGACAAGAAAAAGTTCATTAATCTATTAATCATACAATCAATTACTAAGGCATCAAATTCTATTCATCGATCACACCTGTTTCAATGGTAGACAAGAAAAGGTTTATAAATCTATTAATCATACAATCAATTACTAAGGCATCAAATTCCATTCATCGATCACACTTGTTTCAATGGTAGACAAGAAAAGGTTCATAAATCTATTAATCATACAATCAATTACAAAGGCATCAAATTCTATTCATCGATCACACTTGTTTCATTGGTAGACAAGAAAAAGTTCATTAATCTATTAATCATACAATCAATTACTAAAGCATCAAATTCTATTCATCAATCACACTTGTTTCAATGGTAGACAAGAAAAGGTTTATTAATCTATTAATCATACAATCAATTACTAAAGCATCAAATTCTATTCATCGATCACACCTGTTTCAATGGTAGACAAGAAAAGGTTCATTAATCTATTAATCATACAATCAATTACTAAAGCATCAAATTCTATTCATCAATCACACCTGTTTCAATGGTAGACAAGAAATGGTTCATAAATCTATTAATCATACAATCAATTACTAAAGCATCAAATTCCATTCATCAATCACACTTGTTTCAATGGTAGACAAGAAAAGGTTTATTAATCTATTAATCCTACAATCAATTACTAAAGCATCAAATTCCATTCATCAATCACACTTGTTTCAATGGTGGAAAAGAAAAGTTTCATAAATCTATTAATCATACAATCAATTACTAAAGCATCAAATTCCATTCATCGATCACACTTGTTTCAATGGTAGACAAGAAAAGGTAAAAAATCTATTAATCATACAATCAATTACTAAAGCATCAAATTCTATTCATCGATCCCACTTGTTTCATTGGTAGACAAGAAAAAGTTCATTAATCTATTAATCATACAATCAATTACTAAGGCATCAAATTCTATTCATCGATCACACTTGTTTCAATGGTAGACAAGAAAAGGTTAATAAATCTATTAATCATACAATCAATTACTAAAGCATCAAATTCTATTCATCGATCACACTTGTTTCAATGGTAGACAAGAAAAGGTTTATTAATCTATTAATCCTACAATCAATTACTAAAGCATCAAATTCCATTCATCAATCACACTTGTTTCAATGGTGGAAAAGAAAAGTTTCATAAATCTATTAATCATACAATCAATTACTAAGGCATCAAATTCTATTCATCGATCACACTTGTTTCAATGGTAGACAAGAAAAGGTTCATAAATCTATTAATCATACAATCAATTACTAAGGCATCAAATTTTATTCATCGATCACACCTGTTTCATTGGTAGACAAGAAAAGGTTTATTAATCTATTAATCATACAATCAATTACTAAGGCATCAAATTCTATTCATCGATCACACTTGTTTCATTGGTAGACAAGAAAAAGTTCATTAATCTATTAATCATACAATCAATTACTAAAGCATCAAATTCTATTCATCGATCACACTTGTTTCAATGGTAGACAAGAAAAGGTTTATTAATCTATTAATCCTACAATCAATTACTAAAGCATCAAATTCCATTCATCAATCACACTTGTTTCAATGGTGGAAAAGAAAAGTTTCATAAATCTATTAATCATACAATCAATTACTAAAGCATCAAATTCAATTCATCGATCACACTTGTTTCAATGGTAGACAAGAAAAGGTTCATAAATCTATTAATCATACAATCAATTACTAAAGCATCAAATTCCATTCATCGATCACACTTGTTTCAATGGTAGACAAGAAAAGGTAAAAAATCTATTAATCATACAATCAATTACTAAAGCATCAAATTCTATTCATCGATCACACCTGTTTCAATGGTAGACAAGAAAAGGTTCAAAAATCTTTAAATCATACGATCAATTACTAAAGTATCAAATTCAATTCATCGATCACACCTGTTTCAATGGTAGACAAGAAAAGGTTCATAAATCTATTAATCATACAATCAATTACTAAAGCATCAAATTCCATTCATCAATCACACTTGTTTCAATGGTAGACAAGAAATGGTTCAAAAATCTATTAATCATACGATCAATTACTAAAGCATCATATTCCATTCATCGATCACACCTGTTTCATTGGTAGACAAGGAAAGGTTTATTAATCTATTAATTATACAATCAATTACTAAAGCATCAAATTCCATTCATCGATCACACCTGTGTCAATGGTAGACAAGAAATGGTTCAAAACTCTATTAATCATACAATCAATTACTAAAGCATCAAATTCTATTCATCGATCACACCTGTTTCATTGGTAGACAAGGAAAGGTTTATTAATCTATTAATCATACAATCAATTACTAAAGCATCAAATTCCATTCATCGATCACACCTGTTTCAATGGTAGACAAGAAATGGTTCAAAAATCTATTAATCATACAATCAATTACTAAAGCATCAAATTCCATTCATCGATCACACCTGTTTCATTGGTAGACAAGAAAGTGTTCAAAAATCTATTAATCATACAATCAATTACTAAAGCATCAAATTCCATTCATCGATCACACCTGTTTCATTGGTAGACAAGAAAGTGTTCAAAAATCTATTAATCATACAATCAATTACTAAAGCATCAAATTCCATTCATCGATCACACCTGTTTCATTGGTAGACAAGAAAGTGTTCAAAAATCTATTAATCATACAATCAATTACTAAAGCATCAAATTCCATTCATCGATCACACCTGTTTCATTGGTAGACAAGAAAGTGTTCAAAAATCTATTAATTATACAATCAATTACTAAAGCATCAAATTCCATTCATCGATCACACCTGTGTCAATAGTAGACAAGAAAGTGTTCAAAAATCTATTAATCATACAATCAATTACTAAAGCATCAAATTCCATTCATCGATCACACTTGTTTCAATGGTAGACAAGGAAAGGTTTATTAATCTATTAATTATACAATCAATTACTAAAGCATCAAATTCCATTCATCAATCACACTTGTTTCAATGGTAGACAAGAAAAGGTTCAAAAATCTATTAATCCTACAATCAATTACTAAAGCATCAAATTCCATTCATCAATCACACGTGTTTCAATGGTAGACAAGAAAAGGTTCAAAAATCTATTAATCATACAATCAATTACTAAAGCATCAAATTCCATTCATCGATCACACCTGTTTCAATGGTAGACAAGAAATGGTTCATAAATCTATTAATCATACAATCAATTACTAAAGTATCAAATTCTATACATCGATCACACTTGTTTCAATGGTAGAAAAGGAAAGGTTTATTAATCTATTAATTATTCAATCAATTACTAAAGCATCAAATTCCATTCATCGATCACACTTGTTTCAATGGTAGACAAGAAAAGGTTCATAAATCTATTAATCATACAATCAATTACTAAAGCATCAAATTCCATTCATCGATCACACTTGTTTCAATGGTAGACAAGAAAAGGTTCATAAATCTATTAATCATACAATCAATTACTAAAGCATCAAATTCCATTCATCGATCACACTTGTTTCAATGGTAGACAAGAAAAGGTTCATAAATCTATTAATCATACAATCAATTACTAAAGCATCAAATTCCATTCATCGATCACACCTGTTTCAATGGTAGACAAGAAAATTTTCATAAATCTATTAATCATACAATCAATTACTAAAGCACTAAACTCCATTCATCGATCACACTTGTTTCAATGGTAGACAAGAAAAGGTTCAAAAATCTTTAAATCATACGATCAATTACTAAAGTATCAAATTCAATTCATCGATCACACTTGTTTCAATGGTAGACAAGAAAAGGTTCATAAATATATTAATCATACAATCAATTACTAAAGTATCAAATTCTATTCATCGATCACACTTGTTTCAATGGTAGACAAGAAAAGGTTCATAAATATATTAATCATACAATCAATTACTAAAGTATCAAATTCCATTCATCGATCACACTTGTTTCAATGGTAGACAAGAAAATTTTCATAAATCTATTAATCATACAATCAATTACTAAAGCATCAAATTCCATTCATCGATCACACCTGTTTCAATGGTAGACAAGAAAAGGTTCAAAAATCTTTAAATCATACAATCAATTACTAAAGTATCAAATTCTATTCATCGATCACACTTGTTTCAATGGTAGACAAGAAAAGGTTCATAAATCTATTAATCATACAATCAATTACTAAAGCATCAAATTCCATTCATCGATCACACTTGTTTCAATGGTAGACAAGAAAAGGTTCATAAATCTATTAATCATACAATCAATTACTAAAGTATCAAATTCTATTCATCGATCACACTTGTTTCAATGGTAGACAAGAAAAGGTTCATAAATATATTAATCATACAATCAATTACTAAAGTATCAAATTCTATTCATCGATCACACTTGTTTCAATGGTAGACAAGAAAAGGTTCATAAATATATTAATCATACAATCAATTACTAAAGTATCAAATTCCATTCATCGATCACACTTGTTTCAATGGTAGACAAGAAAATTTTCATAAATCTATTAATCATACAATCAATTACTAAAGCATCAAATTCCATTCATCGATCACACCTGTTTCAATGGTAGACAAGAAAAGGTTCAAAAATCTTTAAATCATACAATCAATTACTAAAGTATCAAATTCTATTCATCGATCACACTTGTTTCAATGGTAGACAAGAAAAGGTTCATAAATCTATTAATCATACAATCAATTACTAAAGCATCAAATTCCATTCATCGATCACACTTGTTTCAATGGTAGACAAGAAAAGGTTCATAAATCTATTAATCATACAATCAATTACTAAAGCATCAAATTCCATTCATCGATCACACCTGTTTCAATGGTAGACAAGAAAATTTTCATAAATCTATTAATCATACAATCAATTACTAAAGCACTAAACTCCATTCATCGATCACACTTGTTTCAATGGTAGACAAGAAAAGGTTCAAAAATCTTTAAATCATACGATCAATTACTAAAGTATCAAATTCAATTCATCGATCACACTTGTTTCAATGGTAGACAAGAAAAGGTTCATAAATATATTAATCATACAATCAATTACTAAAGTATCAAATTCTATTCATCGATCACACTTGTTTCAATGGTAGACAAGAAAAGGTTCATAAATATATTAATCATACAATCAATTACTAAAGCATCAAATTCTATTCATCGATCACACTTGTTTCAATGGTAGACAAGAAAAGGTTCATAAATATATTAATCATACAATCAATTACTAAAGTATCAAATTCCATTCATCGATCACACTTGTTTCAATGGTAGACAAGAAAAGGTTCATAAATATATTAATCATACAATCAATTACTAAAGCATCAAATTCTATTCATCGATCACACCTGTTTCAATGGTAGACAAGAAAATTTTCATAAATCTATTAATCATACAATCAATTACTAAAGCATCAAATTCCATTCATCGATCACACCTGTTTCAATGGTAGACAAGAAAATTTTCATAAATCTATTAATCATACAATCAATTACTAAAGCACTAAACTCCATTCATCGATCACACTTGTTTCAATGGTAGACAAGAAAAGGTTCAAAAATCTTTAAATCATACGATCAATTACTAAAGTATCAAATTCAATTCATCGATCACACTTGTTTCAATGGTAGACAAGAAAAGGTTCATAAATATATTAATCATACAATCAATTACTAAAGTATCAAATTCTATTCATCGATCACACTTGTTTCAATGGTAGACAAGTAAAGGTTCATAAATATATTAATCATACAATCAATTACTAAAGTATCAAATTCTATTCATCGATCACACTTGTTTCAATGGTAGACAAGAAAAGGTTCATAAATATATTAATCATACAATCAATTACTAAAGTATCAAATTCTATTCATCGATCACACTTGTTTCAATGGTAGACAAGTAAAGGTTCATAAATATATTAATCATACAATCAATTACTAAAGTATCAAATTCTATTCATCGATCACACTTGTTTCTATGGTAGACAAGAAAAGGTTCATAAATATATTAATCATACAATCAATTACTAAAGCATCAAATTCTATTCATCGATCACACTTGTTTCAATGGTAGACAAGAAAAGGTTCATAAATATATTAATCATACAATCAATTACTAAAGTATCAAATTCTATTCATCGATCACACTTGTTTCAATGGTAGACAAGAAAAGGTTCATAAATATATTAATCATACAATCAATTACTAAAGTATCAAATTCTATTCATCGATCACACTTGTTTCAATGGTAGACAAGTAAAGGTTCATAAATATATTAATCATACAATCAATTACTAAAGTATCAAATTCTATTCATCGATCACACTTGTTTCTATGGTAGACAAGAAAAGGTTCATAAATATATTAATCATACAATCAATTACTAAAGCATCAAATTCTATTCATCGATCACACTTGTTTCAATGGTAGACAAGTAAAGGTTCATAAATATATTAATCATACAATCAATTACTAAAGCATCAAATTCTATTCATCGATCACACTTGTTTCAATGGTAGACAAGAAAAGGTTCATAAATATATTAATCATACAATCAATTACTAAAGTATCAAATTCTATTCATCGATCACACTTGTTTCTATGGTAGACAAGAAAAGGTTCATAAATATATTAATCATACAATCAATTACTAAAGTATCAAATTCTATTTATCGATCACACTTGTTTCGATGGTAGACAAGAAAAGGTTCATAAATATATTAATCATACAATCAATTACTAAAGTATCAAATTCTATTCATCGATCACACTTGTTTCAATGGTAGACAAGAAAAGGTTCATAAATATATTAATCATACAATCAATTACTAAAGTATCAAATTCTATTCATCGATCACACTTGTTTCAATGGTAGACAAGAAAAGGTTCATAAATATATTAATCATACAATCAATTACTAAAGTATCAAATTCTATTCATCGATCACACTTGTTTCTATGGTAGACAAGAAAAGGTTCATAAATATATTAATCATACAATCAATTACTAAAGCATCAAATTCTATTCATCGATCACACTTGTTTCAATGGTAGACAAGTAAAGGTTCATAAATATATTAATCATACAATCAATTACTAAAGTATCAAATTCTATTCATCGATCACACTTGTTTCAATGGTAGACAAGAAAAGGTTCATAAATATATTAATCATACAATCAATTACTAAAGCATCAAATTCCATTCATCGATCACACTTGTTTCAATGGTAGACAAGAAAAGGTTCATAAATATATTAATCATACAATCAATTACTAAAGCACTAAACTCCATTCATCGATCACACTTGTTTCAATGGTAGACAAGAAAAGGTTCAAAAATCTTTAAATCATACGATCAATTACTAAAGTATCAAATTCAATTCATCGATCACACTTGTTTCTATGGTAGACAAGAAAAGGTTCATAAATATATTAATCATACAATCAATTACTAAAGCATCAAATTCTATTCATCGATCACACTTGTTTCAATGGTAGACAAGTAAAGGTTCATAAATATATTAATCATACAATCAATTACTAAAGTATCAAATTCCATTCATCGATCACACTTGTTTCAATGGTAGACAAGTAAAGGTTCATAAATATATTAATCATACAATCAATTACTAAAGTATCAAATTCTATTCATCGATCACACTTGTTTCAATGGTAGACAAGAAAAGGTTCATAAATATATTAATCATACAATCAATTACTAAAGTATCAAATTCTATTCATCGATCACACTTGTTTCAATGGTAGACAAGAAAAGGTTCATAAATATATTAATCATACAATCAATTACTAAAGTATCAAATTCTATTCATCGATCACACTTGTTTCTATGGTAGACAAGAAAAGGTTCATAAATATATTAATCATACAATCAATTACTAAAGCATCAAATTCTATTCATCGATCACACTTGTTTCAATGGTAGACAAGAAAAGGTTCATAAATATATTAATCATACAATCAATTACTAAAGTATCAAATTCTATTCATCGATCACACTTGTTTCAATGGTAGACAAGAAAAGGTTCATAAATATATTAATCATACAATCAATTACTAAAGTATCAAATTCTATTCATCGATCACACTTGTTTCTATGGTAGACAAGAAAAGGTTCATAAATATATTAATCATACAATCAATTACTAAAGCATCAAATTCTATTCATCGATCACACTTGTTTCAATGGTAGACAAGAAAAGGTTCATAAATATATTAATCATACAATCAATTACTAAAGTATCAAATTCTATTCATCGATCACACTTGTTTCTATGGTAGACAAGAAAAGGTTCATAAATATATTAATCATACAATCAATTACTAAAGTATCAAATTCTATTCATCGATCACACTTGTTTCAATGGTAGACAAGAAAAGGTTCATAAATATATTAATCATACAATCAATTACTAAAGCATCAAATTCTATTCATTGATCACACTTGTTTCTATGGTAGACAAGAAAAGGTTAAAAAATCTATTAATCATACAATCAATTACTAAAGCATCAAATTCTATTTATCGATCACACTTGTTTCAATGGTAGACAAGAAAAGGTTCAAAAATCTATTAATCATACAATCAATTACTAAAGTATCAAATTCTATTCATCGATCACACTTGTTTCAATGGTAGACAAGAAAAGGTTCATAAATATATTAATCATACAATCAATTACTAAAGTATCAAATTCTATTCATTGATCACACTTGTTTCTATGGTAGACAAGAAAAGGTTCATAAATATATTAATCATACAATCAATTACTAAAGCATCAAATTCTATTCATCGATCACACTTGTTTCTATGGTAGACAAGAAAAGGTTAAAAAATCTATTAATCATACAATCAATTACTAAAGTATCAAATTCAATTCATCGATCACACTTGTTTCAATGGTAGACAAGAAAAGGTTCAAAAATCTATTAATCATACAATCAATTACTAAAGTATCAAATTCAATTCATCGATCACACTTGTTTCAATGGTAGACAAGAAAAGGTTCAAAAATCTATTAATCATACAATCAATTACTAAAGTATCAAATTCAATTCATCGATCACACTTGTTTCAATGGTAGACAAGAAAAGGTTCATAAATATATTAATCATACAATCAATTACTAAAGTATCAAATTCTATTCATCGATCACACTTGTTTCAATGGTAGACAAGAAAAGGTTCATAAATATATTAATCATACAATCAATTACTAAAGTATCAAATTCTATTCATCGATCACACTTGTTTCTATGGTAGACAAGAAAAGGTTCATAAATATATTAATCATACAATCAATTACTAAAGCATCAAATTCTATTCATCGATCACACTTGTTTCTATGGTAGACAAGAAAAGGTTAAAAAATCTATTAATCATACAATCAATTACTAAAGTATCAAATTCAATTCATCGATCACACTTGTTTCAATGGTAGACAAGAAAAGGTTCATAAATATATTAATCATACAATCAATTACTAAAGTATCAAATTCTATTCATCGATCACACTTGTTTCAATGGTAGACAAGAAAAGGTTCATAAATATATTAATCATACAATCAATTACTAAAGTATCAAATTCTATTCATCGATCACACTTGTTTCTATGGTAGACAAGAAAAGGTTCATAAATATATTAATCATACAATCAATTACTAAAGTATCAAATTCTATTCATCGATCACACTTGTTTCTATGGTAGACAAGAAAAGGTTCATAAATATATTAATCATACAATCAATTACTAAAGTATCAAATTCTATTCATCGATCACACTTGTTTCTATGGTAGACAAGAAAAGGTTCATAAATATATTAATCATACAATCAATTACTAAAGTATCAAATTCTATTCATCGATCACACTTGTTTCAATGGTAGACAAGAAAAGGTTCATAAATATATTAATCATACAATCAATTACTAAAGTATCAAATTCTATTCATCGATCACACTTGTTTCTATGGTAGACAAGAAAAGGTTCATAAATATATTAATCATACAATCAATTACTAAAGCATCAAATTCTATTCATTGATCACACTTGTTTCTATGGTAGACAAGAAAAGGTTAAAAAATCTATTAATCATACAATCAATTACTAAAGCATCAAATTCTATTTATCGATCACACTTGTTTCAATGGTAGACAAGAAAAGGTTCAAAAATCTATTAATCATACAATCAATTACTAAAGTATCAAATTCTATTCATCGATCACACTTGTTTCAATGGTAGACAAGAAAAGGTTCATAAATATATTAATCATACAATCAATTACTAAAGTATCAAATTCTATTCATTGATCACACTTGTTTCAATGGTAGACAAGAAAAGGTTAAAAAATCTATTAATCATACAATCAATTACTAAAGTATCAAATTCTATTTATCGATCACACTTGTTTCAATGGTAGACAAGAAAAGGTTCATAATCTATTAATCATACAATCAATTACTAAAGTATCAAATTCTATTCATCGATCACACTTGTTTCAATGGTAGACAAGAAAAGGTTCATAAATATATTAATCATACAATCAATTACTAAAGTATCAAATTCTATTCATCGATCACACTTGTTTCAATGGTAGACAAGAAAAGGTTTAAAAATCTATTAATCATACAATCAATTACTAAAGCATCAAATTCCATTCATCGATCACACTTGTTTCAATGGTAGACAAGAAAAGGTTCATAAATCTATTAATCATACAATCAATTACTGAAGCATACAAATTCTATTCATCGATCACACTTGTTTCAATGGTAGACAAGAAAAGGTTCATAAATATATTAATCATACAATCAATTACTAAAGTATCAAATTCTATTCATCGATCACACTTGTTTCAATGGTAGACAAGAAAAGGTTTAAAAATCTATTAATCATACAATCAATTACTAAAGTATCAAATTCTATTCATCGATCACACCTGTTTCAATGGTAGACAAGAAAAGGTTTAAAAATCTATTAATCATACAATCAATTACTAAAGCATCAAATTCCATTCATCGATCACACTTGTTTCAATGGTAGACAAGAAAAGGTTCATAAATCTATTAATCATACAATCAATTACTAAAGTATCAAATTCTATTCATCGATCACACCTGTTTCAATGGTTGACAAGAAAAGGTTCATAAATCTATTAATCATACAATCAATTACTAAAGCATCAAATTCTATTCATCGATCACACTTGTTTCAATGGTAGACAAGAAAAGGTTCATAAATCTATTAATCATACAATCAATTACTAAAGCATACAAATTCTATTCATCGATCACACTTGTTTCAATGGTAGACAAGAAAAGGTTCATAAATCTATTAATCATACAATCAATTACTAAAGTATCAAATTCTATTCATCGATCACACCTGTTTCAATGGTAGACAAGTAAAGGTTCAAAAATCTATTAATCATACAATCAATTACTAAAGTATCAAATTCTATTCATTGATCACACTTGTTTCAATGGTAGACAAGTAAAGGTTCAAAAATCTATTAATCATACAATCAATTACTAAAGCATCAAATTCCATTCATCGATCACACCTGTTTCAATGGTAGACAAGTAAAGGTTCAAAAATCTATTAATCATACAATCAATTACTAAAGCATCAAATTCTATTCATCGATCACACTTGTTTCAATGGTAGACAAGAAAAGGTTCATAAATCTGATAATCATACAATCAATTACTAAAGCATCAAATTCCATTCATCGATCACACCTGTTTCAATGGTAGACAAGAAAAGGTTAAAAAATCTATTAATCATACAATCAATTACTAAAGCATCAAATTCTATTTATCGATCACACTTGTTTCAATGGTAGACAAGAAAAGGTTCATAAATATATTAATCATACAATCAATTACTAAAGTATCAAATTCTATTCATCGATCACACTTGTTTCAATGGTAGACAAGAAAATGTTCATAAATATATTAATTATACAATCAATTACTAAAGTATCAAATTCTATTCATCGATCACACTTGTTTCAATGGTAGACAAGAAAAGGTTCAAAAATATATTAATCATACAATCAATTACTAAAGCATCAAATTCTATCTATCGATCACACTTGTTTCAATGGTAGACAAGAAAAGGTACAAAAATCTATTAATCATACAATCAATTACTAAAGTATCAAATTCTATTTATCGATCACACTTGTTTCAATGGTAGACAAGAAAAGGTTCAAAAATCTATTAATCATACAATCAATTACTAAAGTATCAAATTCTATTCATCGATCACACTTGTTTCAATGGTAGACAAGAAAAGGTTCATAAATATATTAATCATACAATCAATTACTAAAGTATCAAATTCTATTCATCGATCACACTTGTTTCAATGGTAGACAAGAAAAGGTTCATAAATATATTAATAATACAATCAATTACTAAAGTATCAAATTCTATTCATTGATCACACTTGTTTCAATGGTAGACAAGAAAAGGTTAAAAAATCTATTAATCATACAATCAATTACTAAAGTATCAAATTCTATTTATCGATCACACTTGTTTCAATGGTAGACAAGAAAAGGTTCATAAATATATTAATCATACAATCAATTACTAAAGTATCAAATTCTATTCATCAATCACACTTGTTTCAATGGTAGACAAGAAAAGGTTCATAATATATTAATCATACAATCAATTACTAAAGTATCAAATTCTATTCATCGATCACACTTGTTTCAATGGTAGACAAGAAAAGGTTAAAAAATCTATTAATCATACAATCAATTACTAAAGTATCAAATTCTATTCATCGATCACACTTGTTTCAATGGTAGACAAGAAAACGTTCATAAATATATTAATCATACAATCAATTACTAAAGTATCAAATTCTATTCATCGATCACACTTGTTTCAATGGTAGACAAGAAAACGTTCATAAATATATTAATCATACAATCAATTACTAAAGTATCAAATTCTATTCATCGATCACACTTGTTTCAATGGTAGACAAGAAAACGTTCATAAATATATTAATCATACAATCAATTACTAAAGTATCAAATTCTATTCATCGATCACACCTGTTTCAATGGTAGACAAGAAAAGGTTAAAAAATCTATTAATCATACAATCAATTACTAAAGTATCAAATTCTATTCATCGATCACACTTGTTTCAATGGTAGACAAGAAAACGTTCATAAATATATTAATCATACAATCAATTACTAAAGTATCAAATTCTATTCATCGATCACACTTGTTTCAATGGTAGACAAGAAAACGTTCATAAATATATTAATCATACAATCAATTACTAAAGTATCAAATTCTATTCATCGATCACACCTGTTTCAATGGTAGACAAGAAAAGGTTAAAAAATCTATTAATCATACAATCAATTACTAAAGTATCAAATTCTATTCATCGATCACACCTGTTTCAATGGTAGACAAGAAAACGTTCATAAATATATTAATCATACAATCAATTACTAAAGTATCAAATTCTATTCATCGATCACACTTGTTTCAATGGTAGACAAGAAAACGTTCATAAATATATTAATCATACAATCAATTACTAAAGTATCAAATTCTATTCATCGATCACACCTGTTTCAATGGTAGACAAGAAAAGGTTAAAAAATCTATTAATCATACAATCAATTACTAAAGTATCAAATTCTATTCATCAATCACACTTGTTTCAATGGTAGACAAGAACATGGTTCATAAATCTATTAATCATACAATCAATTACTAAAGTATCAAATTCTATTCATCGATCACACTTGTTTCAATGGTAGACAAGAAAAGGTTAAAAAATCTATTAATCATACAATCAATTACTGAAGCATACAAATTCTATTCATCGATCACACTTGTTTCAATGGTAGACAAGAAAAGGTTCATAAATCTATTAATCATACAATCAATTACTAAAGTATCAAATTCTATTCATCGATCACACTTGTTTCAATGGTAGACAAGAAAAGGTTTAAAAATCTATTAATCATACAATCAATTACTGAAGCATCAAATTCCATTCATCGATCACACTTGTTTCCATGGTAGACAAGAAAAGGTTCATAAATCTATTAATCATACAATCAATTACTAAAGTATCAAATTCTATTCATTGATAACACCTGTTTCAATGGTAGACCAGAAATGGTTTAAAAATCTATTAATCCTACAATCAATTACTAAAGTATCAAATTCTATTCATCGATCACACTTGTTTCAATGGTAGACAAGAAAAGGTTTAAAAATCTATTAATCATACAATCAATTACTGAAGCATCAAATTCTATTCATCGATCACACTTGTTTCAATGGTAGACAAAGAAAAGGTTCATAAATCTGATAATCATACAATCAATTACTAAAGCATCAAATTCTATTCATCGATAACACCTGTTTCAATGGTAGACCAGAAATGGTTTAAAAATCTATTAATCCTACAATCAATTACTAAAGCATCTAATTCTATTCATCGATCACACCTGTTTCAATGGTAGACAAGAAATGGTTCATAAATCTATTAATCATACAATCAATTACTAAGGCATCAAATTCCATTCATCGATCACACCTGTTTCAATGGTAGACAAGAAAAGGTTTATTAATCTATTAATCATACAATCAATTACTAAAGCATCAAATTCTATTCATCGATCACACCTGTTTCATTGGTAGACAAGAAAAGGTTTATAAATCTATTAATCATACAATCAATTACTAAAGCATCAAATTCCATTCATCGATCACACTTGTTTCAATGGTAGACAAGAAAAAGTTTATTAATCTATTAATCATACAATCAATTACTAAAGCATCACATTCTATTCATCGATCACACCTGTTTCAATGGTAGACAAGAAAAGGTTTATTAATATATTAATCATACAATCAATTACTAAAGCATCACATTCCATTCATCGGTCACACCTGTTTCAATGGTAGACAAGAAAAGGTTTATTAATCTATTAATCATACAATCAATTACTAAAGTATCAAATTCCATTCATCGATCACACCTGTTTCAATGGTAGACAAGAAAAGGTTTATTAATCTATTAATCATACAATCAATTACTAAAGCATCACATTCTATTCATCGATCACACCTGTTTCAATGGTAGACAAGAAAAGGTTTATTAATATATTAATCATACAATCAATTACTAAAGCATCACATTCTATTCATCGATCACACTTGTTTCAATGGTAGACAAAAACAGGTTAAAAAATCTATTAATCCTACAATCAATTACTAAAGCATCAAATTCCATTCATCGATCACACTTGTTTCAATGGTAGACAAAAACAAGTTAAAAAATCTATTAATCATACAATCAATTACTAAAGCATCAAATTCTATTCATCGATCACACTTGTTTCATTGGTAGACAAGAAATGGTTCAAAAATCTATTAATCATACAATCAATTACTAAAGCATCAAATTCCATTCATTGATCACACTTGTTTCAATGGTAGACAAGAAAAGGTTCATAAATCTATTAATCATACAATCAATTACTAAAGTATCAAATTCCATTCATCGATCACACCTGTTTCAATGGTAGACAAGAAAAGGTTTATTAATCTATTAATCATACAATCAATTACTAAAGCATCAAATTCTATCTATCGATCACACTTGTTTCAATGGTAGACAAGAAAAGGTTAAAAAATCTATTAATCATACAATCAATTACTAAAGCATCAAATTCTATTCATCGATCACACTTGTTTCAATGGTAGACAAGAAAAGGTTCATAAATCTATTAATCATACAATCAATTACTAAAGCATCAAATTCAATTCATCGATCACACCTGTTACAATGGTACACAAGAAATGGTTCAAAAATCTATTAATCATACAATCAATTACTAAAGCATCAAATTCCATTCATCGATCACACTTGTTTCAATGGTAGACAAGAAAAGGTTCAAAAATCTATTAATCATACAATCAATTACTAAAGCATCAAATTCTATTCATCGATCACACTTGTTTCAATGGTAGACAAGAAAAGGTTCATAAATCTATTAATCATACAATCAATTACTAAAGCATCAAATTCTATTTATCGATCACACCTGTTTCAATGGTAGACAAGAAATGGTTCAAAAATCTATTAATCATACAATCAATTACTAAGGCATCAAATTCCATTCATCGATCACACTTGTTTCAATGGTAGACAAGAAATGGTTCAAAAATCTATTAATAATACAATCAATTACTAAAGCATCAAATTCTATTCATCGATCACACTTGTTTCAATGGTAGACAAGAAAAGGTTCATAAATCTATTAATCATACAATCAATTACTAAGGCATCAAATTCTATTCATCGATCACACTTGTTCTAATGGTAGACAAGAAAAGGTTCAAAAATCTATTAATCATACAATCAATTACTAAAGCATCAAATTCCATTCATCGATCACACCTGTTTCAATGGTAGACAAGAAAATTTTCATAAATCTATTAATCATACAATCAATTACTAAAGCATCAAATTCTATTCATCGATCACACTTGTTTCAATGGTAGACAAGAAAAGGTTCAACAATCTATTAATCCTACAATCAATTACTAAAGCATCAAATTCCATTCATCGATCACACTTGTTTCAATGGTAGACAAGAAAAGGTTCATAAATCTATTAATCATACAATCAATTACTAAAGCATCAAATTCTATTCATCGATCACACCTGTTTCAATGGTAGACAAGAAATGGTTCAAAATTCTATTAATCCTACAATCAATTACTAAAGAATCAAATTCTATTCATCAATCACACTTGTTTCAATGGTAGACAAGAAAAGGTTCAAAAATCTATTAATCATACAATCAATTACTAAAGCATCAAATTCCATTCATCGATCATACCTGTTTCAATGGTAGACAAGTAAAGGTTCAAAAATCTATTAATCATACAATCAATTACTAAAGCATCAAATTCCATTCATCAATCACACCTGTTTCAATGGTAGACAAGTAAAGGTTCAAAAATCTATTAATCATACAATCAATTACTAAAGCATCAAATTCCATTCATCGATCACACCTGTTTCAATGGAAGACAAGTAAAGGTTCAAAAATCTATTAATCATACAATCAATTACTAAAGCATCAAATTCCATTCATCGATCACACCTGTTTCAATGGTAGACAAGTAAAGGTTCAAAAATCTATTAATCATACAATCAATTACTAAAGAATCAAATTCTATTCATCAATCACACTTGTTTCAATGGTAGACAAAGGTTCAAAAATCTATTAATCATACAATCAATTACTAAAGCATCAAATTCCATTCATCGATCACACTTGTTTCAATGGTAGACAAGTAAAGGTTAAAAAATCTATTAATCATACAATCAATTACTAAAGCATCAAATTCCATTCATCGATCACACTTGTTTCAATGGTAGACAAGTAAAGGTTCAAAAATCTATTAATCATGCAATCAATTACTAAAGCATCAAATTCCATTCATCGATCACACTTGTTTCAATGGTAGACAAGTAAAGGTTCAAAAATCTATTAATCATACAATCAATTACTAAAGCATCAAATTCCATTCATCGATCACACTTGTTTCAATGGTAGACAAGTAAAGGTTCAAAAATCTATTAATCATACAATCAATTACTAAAGCATCAAATTCCATTCATCGATCACACCTGTTTCAATGGTAGACAAGTAAAGGTTCAAAAATCTATTAATCATACAATCAATTACTAAGGCATCAAATTCCATTCATCGATCACACTTGTTTCAATGGTAGACAAGTAAAGGTTCAAAAATCTATTAATCATACAATCAATTACTAAAGCATCAAATTCCATTCATCGATCACACCTGTTTCAATGGTAGACAAGAAATGGTTCAAAAATCTATTAATCATACAATCAATTACTAAGGCATCAAATTCCATTCATCGATCACACTTGTTTCAATGGTAGACAAGTAAAGGTTCAAAAATCTATTAATCATACAATCAATTACTAAAGCATTCATCGATCACACCTGTTTCAATGGTAGACAAGAAATGGTTCAAAAATCTATTAATCATACAATCAATTACTAAAGCATCAAATTCCATTCATCGATCACACTTGTTTCAATGGTAGACAAGTAAAGGTTAAAAAATCTATTAATCATACAATCAATTACTAAAGCATCAAATTCCATTCATCGATCACACTTGTTTCAATGGTAGACAAGTAAAGGTTAAAAAATCTATTAATCATACAATCAATTACTAAAGCATCAAATTCCATTCATCGATCACACTTGTTTCAATGGTAGACAAGTAAAGGTTCAAAAATCTATTAATCATACAATCAATTACTAAAGCATCAAATTCCATTCATCGATCACACCTGTTTCAATGGTAGACAAGAAAAGGTTCAAAAATCTATTAATCATACAATCAATTACTAAAGCATCAAATTCCATTCATCGATCACACCTGTTTCAATGGTAGACAAGTAAAGGTTCAAAATTCTATTAATCCTACAATCAATTACTAAAGAATCAAATTCTATTCATCAATCACACTTGTTTCAATGGTAGACAAGAAAAGGTTCAAAAATCTATTAATCATACAATCAATTACTAAAGCATCAAATTCTATTCATCGATCACACCTGTTTCAATGGTAGACAAGTAAAGGTTCAAAAATCTATTAATCATACAATCAATTACTAAAGTATCAAATTCCATTCATCGATCACACCTGTTTCAATGGTAGACAAGTAAAGGTTCAAAAATCTATTAATCATACAATCAATTACTAAAGTATCAAATTCCATTCATCGATCACACCTGTTTCAATGGTAGACAAGTAAAGGTTAAAAAATCTATTAATCATACAATCAATTACTAAAGCATAAAATTTCATTCATTGATCACACTTGTTTCAATGGTAGACAAGAAAAGGTTTATTAATCTATTAATCATAAAATCAATTACTAAAGTATCAAATTCCATTCATCGATCACACCTGTTTCAATGGTAGACAAGTAAAGGTTCAAAAATCTATTAATCATACAATCAATTACTAAAGTATCAAATTCCATTCATCGATCACACCTGTTTCAATGGTAGACAAGTAAAGGTTAAAAAATCTATTAATCATACAATCAATTACTAAAGCATAAAATTTCATTCATTGATCACACTTGTTTCAATGGTAGACAAGAAAAGGTTTATTAATCTATTAATCATAAAATCAATTACTAAAGTATCAAATTCCATTCATCGATCACACCTGTTTCAATGGTAGACAAGTAAAGGTTCAAAAATCTATTAATCATACAATCAATTACTAAAGTATCAAATTCCATTCATCGATCACACCTGTTTCAATGGTAGACAAGTAAAGGTTCAAAAATCTATTAATCATACAATCAATTACTAAAGTATCAAATTCCATTCATCGATCACACCTGTTTCAATGGTAGACAAGTAAAGGTTAAAAAATCTATTAATCATACAATCAATTACTAAAGCATAAAATTTCATTCATTGATCACACTTGTTTCAATGGTAGACAAGAAAAGGTTTATTAATCTATTAATCATAAAATCAATTACTAAAGTATCAAATTCCATTCATCGATCACACCTGTTTCAATGGTAGACAAGTAAAGGTTCAAAAATCTATTAATCATACAATCAATTACTAAAGTATCAAATTCCATTCATCGATCACACCTGTTTCAATGGTAGACAAGTAAAGGTTCAAAAATCTATTAATCATACAATCAATTACTAAAGTATCAAATTCCATTCATCGATCACACCTGTTTCAATGGTAGACAAGTAAAGGTTCAAAAATCTATTAATCATACAATCAATTACTAAAGTATCAAATTCCATTCATCGATCACACCTGTTTCAATGGTAGACAAGTAAAGGTTAAAAAATCTATTAATCATACAATCAATTACTAAAGCATAAAATTTCATTCATTGATCACACTTGTTTCAATGGTAGACAAGAAAAGGTTTATTAATCTATTAATCATAAAATCAATTACTAAAGTATCAAATTCCATTCATCGATCACACCTGTTTCAATGGTAGACAAGTAAAGGTTCAAAAATCTATTAATCATACAATCAATTACTAAAGTATCAAATTCCATTCATCGATCACACCTGTTTCAATGGTAGACAAGTAAAGGTTCAAAAATCTATTAATCATACAATCAATTACTAAAGTATCAAATTCCATTCATCGATCACACCTGTTTCAATGGTAGACAAGTAAAGGTTCAAAAATCTATTAATCATACAATCAATTACTAAAGTATCAAATTCCATTCATCGATCACACCTGTTTCAATGGTAGACAAGTAAAGGTTCATAAATCTATTAATCATACAATCAATTACTAAAGCATAAAATTTCATTCATTGATCACACTTGTTTCAATGGTAGACAAGAAAAGGTTTATTAATCTATTAATCATAAAATCAATTACGAAAGCTTAAACATCTTAGTTTTATTCAATTCTGTAAATGAAGCAGTTACACTTAATAAATGCAAACAAAAGAATATTGAAGAATTTCTAATTATAGACGAGTGATATTATGTCAGTTTTATTTGTTATAAGATAAACAGAAATAATTTGTTTACAAAACTGAAACTGGAAAAATAAAAATCGAAAAAAAACAACAGAATTGCTAGGGGTTGGAAAAGTAGTTTCTTTCACATTTCATCTATGAATTTCTATCAACACCTTTTATCCACGGAGGTAGTTGGTTCTATTTCTGTCAGCTGAAGTAATTTCTAATTTTATTCTTAGCATCACCTGCACTGCGGATTGAACCTTCAACCTCCAGAAGTCTGTCACTGACCATGACTTAGCTTTTAAATATATTATACCACAGGTTCTTGCAGATAATTCTAACATGAATCGATATGTTTTGTCTAACTTTTGTGTGTAAAACAACAAATGTCTGCGGTAATACTAATTCTAGTCGTCCAAGAATTTATATTGGCCAAATATTAAACATAAACTCCTCACTTTTTCTTCAATTCACGTTGCTCTTTGGTACACTTCGTTAAAAAAAAATGTTCAAAATTAATTTGATGAGAGAATAACTTTGAATCGTCATCCATTTCTTTAATCACCTTATTTTGATATTCTTTACATTTTGAGTTTCTTGTTTTTATTGTATCAAAAAAAAAAGAAAATGATATTTCACAAGTTAAAATTTGTTCTCATTCCTTATTTTATTTTGCTCTAATTCAAAAATATAAAAAATTATTTTTGCAGATAAAAAGAGAACATTTAGTGTTTCGTCGTACTACGGCTCATCAGCATGGCTGACTATGACAGGATTCAAACTCTGAATCACTGGAACAGTAACCAAGTGCGCAGATAATAGAGAACATTTAGTGAATAAAGATGAGCAATATACAAAAAATACAAGAAGAAGGCTGAGAAATCTAGGATTCTTTATATGAAGAATGTAGTAATTACGAATAAACAGATGGCAAAGACACATATAGACATTGTTGACGAGAAGTGCATTCGAAATGACAATGGGGTGCGAGCCGCCAAAAGAACAAGAGAAAATGCTATTATTAGAGATACTGAGTTTTCATGGGATCGAGAACATATCAAAGTTGCAGAAGCAGTATCTGATGGAGAATTGAGAGAAGAAATAGTGCAGTTAATTCCACGTGTTGTTTTCAAACAACAACAGCAAAAACAAATGACTTGTGCCAAACACAGTAGAATTTAATTATCTACCGACCTGTATACTTTTAACATACTCAAACTGTTTTTAAGTTTGTTTTTTTTTATTTCAAAATATTATTTTGTTCATAGCGGTCTTTACACACAGTAGAAAAAACAGATGGCTGCTTCTTGTGTAAGGAGGGGGGAGGTAATTCCTGAAAAGTTGTAAAAATATGACTTATTCTACCGCAAACCCTTAGTTTGAGTTAGGGTTAGTGGTAATCATAGTTTTTACAACTTTTCAGGAATTAAGCACCCAACAGTTAACGAGATGTGTCGTAAAGACAGCTAAAAAAAGAATTGAATTAAAACAGTTTCAGCACATTGAAAGCATGCAGGTTGGTAGATAATTAAATTCGCGTCGAGAATTGAGGAAGAAATAGTTCAGGAAGGTGTGAGTAAGATCATAGGTAAACACGGTTTTATCCACTCTCCGGCAAAAAATGTGATTTTAAGGAATTGGTCAAATTAGGCACGCAATACATGAATCTTCATCAAATTTCATGGGGAATGCAGCGAAACTTTTTCAATGCAAAAAAGTCATCAAAGTGGTCAAAAATTGAGTTGTAGAGACCGCACTATAAATGACATAATTAGAATTAGAAGACTGCGAACTTTGACAAGACAATGTTTGACTCATGCAGATGTGAGAAGCATGATGGGCTAACAAGGAGTAGGGAGGGAGTTCCAAAGGCTGACAGCTCAAGGAAAGTAGCTATTCGAGTAGAAGGCTCTCTCGCAGCTGGTGATCTCCACAGTGAATGGATGGGATTGAGCTGATTGTCGGGTTGGTCGAGTGTATTTACATCAAGGCTGCAGGACCCTCAAGTTGTGTTACAGACTTCTTTTTTTTAACTTAGTTCACCTCAAACAAGGCAAGTTGCCATTGTAGACGTAAGGGAGTACTGAGAATTAGAGTGAAAGTTTAGGGGCGTCATCCTAAATTGGGAGTGATGCATGAGATGCTTGTTCACATTAGTTTTAAATTTCTGCATGTCAGCACAGTCGGGTAAACAGGGAGTTCCAAAGTCCGACAGCTCGGGACCTCCACAGTAGATGGATGGGATTGAGCTGATTGTCAGGTTAGTCGAGTGTATTTACATCAAGGCTGCAGGACACTCACGTTGTGTTACAGACTTCTTTTTTATATCAGTTTTTTTTTTTAATTTTAATATATAAAAAAAACAATTTTTGAAAATAATCAATAGAGTAGAATATATTTCTTTTCTGATCAGTATTTTTGTGAAATTTGAGGTGATTAAAAACTTAACAAACTAGATAATGACAGAAAGGAGTGTTGTGAAAGATTGAGATCATAGTACAATTATGAACTGTACATTGGTAAAGGAGGACGTCTAGATAGAAGTAATTATAGGGTTAGTTGATGAACCAGAAGGGAAGATCTGGGGCCTATGGGATAGCAAGAGTTAGGAGTGGGTGGATTAAGTTCAGGGAACTTCTGCTATTTCTAACAAGTAGAGTGTTATCACTGTTAATCAAGGGAAGAATCTATCAGGCATTTGTAGTGTGATGATGCATGGAAGTGAAACCTAGCCAGTGGAAGACACATATTGCATGGAGAGAAATGATGTGAGAATGATATGATGGATGTGTAATGTAATTTATCAGGACAGGTTGAGATCTGATGACATCTGAACAGTATAGGAGAGATGTGTGAAGAACAGGACATTTCTTTGGTTTAGTCACATTGAAAGAATGGATGAGCGTTCTTTAGGGTTAGGGTTACGATGAGCGTTATTGAGTTAGTATGTGTAGAACAGTTGATAAGGATGGATTTGAGTAAAGAAGGGGTAATTAAAGACCTGGTCAGAGATAAGTTTGTTTTGAAGTCAATTTCTAAAAGCTATCCAACAACACATGCCAGCATGTAAAACAGATGTTTAACCGAATATGATGGAGTTATTAGGTTTCGAACAAAATTATCTTAGAAAAAAGCTTAAATAAGTCTTTTTTACCTAAATAGTCATTTTTAAGGGGTTTGAATTCTAAAATAGTTCAAACTCTGAAACTTCTCGATCTTTCTTTCTCATCAAATTATTCTTGGAGTTCATAAATTAGACCCATTACTCTTTCTGCTTATCGTGGAGTCAGTTCTCTCTATTGCACCCTTTCTCAGACGTAAGGCCATTCTCTATCTCTTTAAATCTACTATCACACCATGTATGAAGTACTGTTGTCATATTTGTACTGGTAAATCTCTGTCCCATTTGAGGGGTTTTGATAAGGTGCAGAAGCATATCTAATTTGGTTGGCCCTATCCTTTATTCTTCTTTGCAGTCTCTCTGTCTACATGATTGTTGCTAGTCTCGGTCTTTTCTATAAATACTATTTATGGCATGTGTTTTTCAGAATTGTCTGATCTATTCCCTGCTTCCTTTGTTCCAGCTTGTGTGAGTTGTTGATCCAGTGGTCTTCTCCAATTTTTATATCTCGTTATAATACAGCTTCCTATTCCAGTGGCTTTTTCCAAGAACTGCAGACTTGTGGAACTCTCTTCCTGCTGACTATTTTCTTCCTACTTATAACCCTGATATTTTCAAGAATCAAGTCAATAGGTATCTCCTGTCTTTCCGATAATAACCTTTCGTTTTTTTAGCTCCTTACATCAAGTGGCTTCATGCCTTGTCTGGAGCGATTTCAATAAAAAAAAAAGTAAGTTTTATAAATAGGAACAAAGATTTATCTTTCATGCCTTTCATTAAAAAAAATAAGTAAATGAGAAAAAATGTGTATTTATCCTGCAAGCTATTAATGGAAAAATAGAAATGTGATTTTACTTTTTGGAGTTTGTGGAAAAAAAATTATTTTTATTTTATAATTTAGAGATGCATTTTCGGATCTATGGTCGCTTATTGGAATGGGTTTTGGTATTAATCCTAAACAAGATATTGAAAAAAAAATGTAATTATGTTTTAGTAAAAGAAAATAACATTGCATCAGTTAGATTTCGCAAGTTACTGCGGGTAAAAAAGCTGGTCATATTCGAAAAATCCAATATGGAGTCTTGAAATTTCAAAAAGATTTCAAGGGAGATAAGTATGAAATCATCAAATCTTACAAAAAGGGATAACGCAACCGCATTTATTTAAAATGGAAAATAAGGGGGGGAAAAAGAAAATCCATCAATATTTCGCTTTTTAAACATGCTTATGATTACCAAATAATAATTGAAGGCAATTAAGATTAATATGCTGAGGTTACTTTCCGAAAAAATTTTAAAACAATGAATTTCTCCATAAAAAACGATATCGTAAAATACTAAAAAACTTTTGAAATATTAAAAATTAGACAAATGGATTGAATAAATTTTCAGATTACTTTCAATCTAAACAAAATTTCATTAAATAAAATAAATTTACATGAATGAAATTAACAAACTAATATAAGGTGCTTTTACAGCTCAGTCTCCATGGTGGATGATATTGGTTCAGTAAAATTTTTTAACGAATTACGACAAGAGCCGGTGCCGCTTTGGCTTGCTATCCATGTACCATGAATCTACAACAATCTATGAATCAAGAATCAACTTTGTTGTTATGCAATCTACACCTCATATTACAATCAACACAATACAAGAGCAAGAAAAACACTTCATGTAATGGAGAGCGGCCGACTGACGTAAATGTAGACACTTGTTGGCGCCGATCAAAGAGGCAGCGTCTGGTATGCTGTGTGTGTGGGGCGAACCCAAAAACGCTCGCTGACGACAAAAAAGAAAGAGGAGTGGGAGGAGAAAGGCGTCAGAAAGTCAAATAAGGTTTTTATTTGAAGATCCGAGCCGCAGCGCCGAGAGAGAGAGATTTGCATGCATTGCATTTTTTTTTTAATAAGAGAAGGAAAATGAAGATTCGGCGAGAGATGTGGAGATCGTTCTGAACGTGGGATCGTAAAGCGAACGAAAGGAGAGAATAGTGCTGGATTTTTTTATGTTGGACTGAACGACGTTTTTTTTTACATTCATTTGGACTTGATCTTGGCGACACCTCTGTTTAACTGTTTCGATATTATTTCTTTATTTTATCTACACTCTTCTAATCGGTTTTGAAAGGATGTGTGGCTGGTGAGCCTGGAACCCTAATGTTCCAAAAAAGAAACCGTGCGACAGTTCAGCCAATTATTCGATGAGAAGTCGCTGAGGTATCAGTAATCTATTCCTTGTAGATATGAAGCCAAAGTAACACACAACAGCTAAAAAAGAACTACACAAAATCGAAAAGCAGATTCTGAAACAATAAAACACTTACTGATTGCTTCATTTTCTGTTTTGTAAATTGTTCCGTTTTATTTTTTTTTCTAATCAACTGCAGTTATTGTATTGTTTGGATTTTATTGTTTGTTATTTCTAAGTTGTTTCATTCATGCAGGGATTTTATTTTTTTTGTAATTAGTAAGTATTTAAATTTGCAATAGTTTTTTTGTTATAATTTTTATATTTTTGGGTTTCTTCACATGCCAGGGTCTACAAAATTCAAGGAATGGTTCACATCTTGATAGAAACAACTTAAAAAAATATTTGGAAAATATTTGTAGATATCTTGGATTTTTTTAATGGAAATCGCTCCAGACAAGGCATGAAGCCACTTGATGTAATGAGCTAATAAAAACGAAAGAAAAGACAGAAGATGCCTATTGGTCTTAGTCTTGAAAAGACCAGCGCTATAGATAGGAGGAAAACAGTCAGCAGGAAGAGAGTTCCACAAGTCTGCAGTTCTTGGAAAGAAGCTAATAGAATAGGAAGCTGTATTACAATGAGGTATGAAAACAGCGAATTAATGGAGACCACTAGACCAACGAGTCAAACGAGCTGGAATAAAGCTAAACCCGACTTGGCGTTGTTAGAGTTAGGTTTATCGTTAGGGTTAGAGTTAGTTTGAGTCCCAATCTGCACCAGTAGTAAAAACAAAACATTTTATATTTTCCGTAAAATAAAAAAAAATAAAACCTATTCGATTACATATTTTTCTAAAAGAATTTATAACAAAAATACAAAACTTTCCTTCCAGCAAGTTTTTTAATCATAAGAGTAGAAGAATTCGGCATTCCCCAGTATGGACTAACAGTAGAGTAGAAAGTGACTAACTTGGGTTTACTTTCGCCAGCCTTGTAACTCTCACTTCCCTTATTTTGTCCTTTAGTCCTCACATTCCATGAGCGATGTTTCTGACAAAGGGGGACAATTGCTGTTTTCTGGGTCGGAATCTATCCATCTAACATTTATCGTTGGCTATTTTCTTAACTTGAAGTATAGTATTTTTTTAGCTCCTTACATCAAGTGGCTTCATACCTTGCGTGGAACGATTTCGTAAAAAAAAATTAAATTAAAAGAAAAAGATTTTTTAAAGTTTTACATGAAAAAGATTTTGATTTTTTTTAAATTATGACAGTTTGATGCAGGAGATCCAGACTATTGATTGCAACTTGCTGCTATGAATTCGGAATAGCGGTATGCTGACTATGGATCGCCTCTTCTTCTGCTACGCCAATAAATGTTACCAAACGCAATAAAAGTTATTTTTCTACCTACCTAGATAGTTTTGTTTTGAAGTATTTAAAGCGTTTCTATTTACATTTTTATCGTAGCCATCCGAGTCTTGTAAACAGGACGAATTCAACATGGCGCTGGATTTTACTCGATGTGAAGCTTCGATAATCGCCCCCAAATCGTATATTAAACAAAAATACAGCAAATAAAAATATACAGATCGGTAGAAAGTAAAATTTTCAACCGAGTAGTGGCAGTTATTGGCTGTATTTTTGTTTAATTTTCGATTTTTGAATGGTTAATCATACGACATCGAGTAAAATCCAGCGCCATGTTGAATTCGTTGGGTTTACAAAACTCAGCAGACAAGCATAAACATAAATAAAAGCGGTTTAAAATACTTAAAAGAAATAGGCAGGTGAGTAGAAAAGTAACTTTGGTAACAGGTTTTTTTACGACTATTTTTTTTTCACCTCATTTTTTTGGTAACTATTCTTGAAAATCGCCCAAATTGCTACTATTCCTACACAGAAAATACAATGCAAAAAGTTTGGGTACTTCTATCGATCCTGACCCAATCTCAGTGAACTTCGCGTCGGTAGCGTTCGGGCACCTGAGAGATGACGAGCCGAGTGGTGGCAGCCGATACCTTCGATACGTTGCTGCATCGTATTTATTTCAGTTTTATTTTCAAGAAAGATTGAAAATAAAACAGCGAAATTATTGTTAATAAATAAATTTTTTGTTTTTATTTTTGTAACAAAACTGCTAAACAACTGTAAAATAATAATAATAATAATAATAATAATAATAATAATAATACCTTTTCTTTCTATCAAGCGACACATGTAATAGCATTTCGGACATTTTTTTCTTTTTTCCAACAGCTTTTTTTCGTGACAGAAAGAAATGACTCCTTCGCGAGATTCAACTCTGCTACACAGCTCTTCGTAATTCAGTTGTTTTTCTTTCTTTTCTTTTTTTTTAAAAATTTAACAGGAAATAAACATGCACTGGCTTTGATCAATTTCAATACTGATTAGAAAAATCGTCGTCTGGTTACTGACAGCTGATTGGCTAATCGTTCGACATCTCTCTACCACTATTCGGCGGGTGTTTACGTAGCATGCTCGAACGCTATCGACGTTGTTGGAACTTTAAAACGGCTAGGGCTCGAATTCCCACAACAGACACGAAAACTGAACCATTGCAAACGCCAACAGGCAACAAAGCAACCAACAGGAAGAAAAATGAATAAATAAATAACGCTAGTGCGCGCTTACCTGCTTTTCAAAGTTGCGACGTTGCTTCTTTAGCGTCGCGGCTCGTTGTGCCTGGTAACATTTATATATTATAGTATGAAAACGAGACCCTTTCATAGACCCAAGGGAACAAATAAAGTGTTCACCTAAAATAAGTATGGTTGGAGAAATACCTCTCGGTGGGAGAAAAACAAATACAAAAAAAAAACAGTCTTACCTGGACAGAATGCCCAGCCAAACGTACACAACTTAAAATAAAATAAAATAAATCTCGGCCGAGATTCACTGGTAGGTAATCAGAGAAATTAGTATCTTAGGCCTACCCAAAATTAATTTCAACGTTAGTCACGTTAAAACAAATTGGTAACTTATTAGTTAGGCCTGGGAAAAGCAGGGAAGAGATAGGGGGACGCACTCAAAATCGTAACTTGTCTACTTGTTTGGTATTCAGACACACCCCAACCCCTCCCAACTGAACCATTAAATACCCAACCTCTCCATCTCTTTGCTAACGTGATTCACGTATCCTAATTAACCCCTCTTCAAAGAAAGATAGGTAATCCTAACACCCCTCAGAATTGAGGTAAGAAATTCTTTCAACGTTAAGTTCACAGAGATTGGGTCAGGATCGATAGAAGTACCAAAATTTGAATAAATCACTAAGTGTTTGTTTTCCGTCTCTGGGTTTCAGTTCGTGTTTTTGTTTTACTGCTATTAATTATTACTGTAACTCATTACCGAATTTTACTGAGCCAATATCGCCTGCCATGGGGGCCGGTCTGTAAAAGCATCGAACATTCTAAGAAGTTTTAAGTTTGCATCCATTATAAAATAATTCAGGTGCTTGTACAGAGAAGCGTCCGTATTAAATTATCAATGTCACACAAAAAAAAGCAACATTATTATATACTTACGCAGCGGATTTAAATAAGTATCTTCACCAAAAAGTAGGAAAAATTATCGAGTAGAATTTTAATTAAAAATAAAAATCAGTTTCTTCGTATTTTGGTGAATTTTTTTAAGAAACAAGTGATATATTTTGAGCAACGTGGAATGTGATTTTTCACCCCTTTTTGAGAATAATAATAAATAAGTAATATATTAAAAAAATAAACAATGTTTTTGAGCAACGAAATAATGTTTTTGAACGACGGAATGTGATTTTTTTTCCTTTTGAGAATAATAAGTAATTTAGAAACAAGTAATATATTAAAAGAATAAACAATGTTTTTGAGCAACGAAATGTGATTTCTTACTTTTTAAGAATTTTTGTTCATTTTGTTTCCAAAACTTAATTTACAGGCACATACCTCAAAACCCCAATTTTGGAGACAGTGTCGATACCTCCAAAAATCCATCTTTGTGGTATCATGCGCCCTTGGTGGTATTTTCTTTTTGCAATGACAGTTTCATCGATCTCAACAATGACGCCACTGTCTCCTAATTTCATTGGGTTTTCTGGGTATCTTTTACAATAATCCGCAGAGTGAAAACGCTATAAAACAAAAACAAATATACAACAAATAAAAGTAACTGTAGCTGATAAAAAGTATTTTCCAACTTATCTGTGACATTTGTTTGTATTTTTAAGCCGTTTCAACTGCTATTTATTAGAAATCAATATTTTTGTCACACGAACATTGGACAAGCGATGGGGGGGGGGGTCGTAACGAGGTAAGGCGGGCGGCCATTTTGTTTTAGTAAAAATACGTGGCAAAAAAAAAACAAGAAATTTTTTTTTACATCTAATAAAAAAACAATTTATGGTGCTTCTTGCTTAAAAGTCCGAAAAAAAGATTTATTTGTCTTTTACTGTTTAAGAGGTAAATAAGGGGCAGTAACTCTTATCAACTGTTGTTATTACATGTAACGTAATTTACAGAAAATTAATTAGTAATAAATGAACAACAAAGTATACAGCAATGGAAAATTTAAGAATTTATTGTGTTTATACTTGGGTTTTATACTGAATAAAATTCAGCAATTTGTTTGCAAATTTGGGCAATTTCTGCCGCCACATGAATTCTGCGAGATAGGAATCCACCATTTGCGTGTGGGTGCCACATTCAATTTTATTTATTTCTTTTTTGCTTCACACCACATACGTTCAACGTGGTTGGTGGTGGCCCCGGTTTGTGGATCAACAAAATTGTACTTGTGATTCACACGCAAATGATGGAATCCTTCGGCACCAAGGCGATCGTATGCTCGTAAAATCTGGCTCAAAATTACAATTAAGAGTTACTACCCCTTATTTACCTCTTAAACAGTAAAAGACAAATAAATCTTTTTTTCGGACTTTTAAGCAAGAAGCACCCAATTTATAGTACGTAAAAATACAAACAAATTTCATAGGTAAGTAGGAAAATATCTATTCTCGACGTAAGTCACCGTCACTTGTTGCATATTTATTATTTTTACCCCGTTCTCGTTCGTTTTTTGGACACCGTTGGCGACTCTGCGTATTATTGTAAAAGATACCCCAAGAATTTTTCTTTTTACATCTAATATTCTCGACGTAGGTCACCATCACTTGTTGTATATTTATTTTTTTTTACCCCGTTCTCGTTCGTTTTTTGGACCCCGTCCGCGACTCTGCTGAGTATTGTAAATATATATATATATCGGAGGCGCCTCTGTAGTAAAAAAATTAAAAAATCAAGTAATAATACTTACTTTTTGTTCAAGAAAGAAACGATTCTTTCTTAAAATGTAATGGGTCACGACACTCACTGGTGTAACTCAAAATTCAAAATGGCGACCAGAAAGTAGGGTCGCATAAAACGAAAATCTGGAAGAAAATTGAAAATAAAATTATTTTTAATATGGCCGATCTCTTATGTGAATATCACGGGTAAAATTAGAATTATTTTATTTATCTCAACATTTTAAGATTTTAATGAGAAACAAAAAGATGACGGACATTAATCTTCATTCGATTGATATCAACGTAAAGCAGACGACAAATAGACATTCTCCTGCATTTAGTCGAGAAGCAAAGTTTAATATCTGTTCGTTGTGCAGAAGCATTCGCAGGCATTACCTCCTCCTATCAGGGAAAGGAGTGCTTATTTTATTGCCGTTCGAACCATTTAGAGAGTTGAGCGGAAGAGTAGCTTATAGGTAAGTCCCTGCTCCCGCAAACATTTGTATATTTTTGCATTTGCAGTGTGGCCCTTTTTGGGGAGCTGGATTATAGGTAAGTCCCTGCTCCCGCAAACATTTGTATATTTGTAGCCACAGCAGCGACAGCTCGCGGTTTACGATTTCGAATCTGCTTTATTCATAAGCTCGGCGATGATTGGTGCAAGCATTTAGCTTCCTTTCCAATTTGCTCAATCAGGGGTCATCTCTCATGCAAGCTGACCACGTGATGAGAGTTTATAAAAAGGAATTTCCTCTTTTCTTCCCCACTTGCAGGGACTGACAACAACATTCACGTTGCTCGAACCAGCCCCCAAACTCTTCTCTTGAGACACAGCAGAAACTTCCGTCAGCCAATATGGTGTTGGGGCCGTTTTGTCGCATGTATTATCTGATGGATCAGAGAAACCTGTTGTGTTTTCTTCCAGATAAAGATGACAGTTAATTGGACAAAGAGTGCGTGAGAATCACCGTTGGAGTGAAAAAATTCTACTAGTGTTTTTTTTGACCATTCATTCTGCATCTTTAGTTCAACAAAGCCCACACTAGACACCTTACCACCCAGAATCATATGATGGTCACTATTGATGAGTGCTTGAGTATAAACCGTGATAAACCGTGATAAACGTGATTGAGTATAAACCTGGATCACACATTGTCAATGCTGATGCAATGAGTCGTCTGCCCGGTTAGATTATACATCTCATGGATCGCCTTGACAACTCTATGGTTGACTTAATCAACATACATATACATACTTGCAAGGATCCTATTCTTTTGAGGGTCGTCCAAACTGTGCAATTAGGAAGGAAAGATCTTCCACAGGATCTTCTGTATTTGTCATTCCATGCTCCAAAAAATGAACTGAGTGTGGAAGGAGGGTACCTACTGTTGGGGGGGGGGGGGTCACCTGTGGCAATTCCCCACTGTCTGAGGGAACAGTTCTTGATGAGCTTCACCAATGCCACCATGACATGGTTAAGATGAAGGTCCTTGCCCGTAACTATGTGGGATGGTCAGATGGCAATATTGATAACTGGGTTAATTACCATTACCCATGCCAATACTCCAGAGGCCTATCTGCTTGGGCACCACTACACCTTTGTCATCGTCTTCATGTTACTATGCGGATTCTAATGGCCAAAGGTTGCTTGTCATCACGGACGCGTGTTCAAAATGGATCGACGTGTGGAGCTACATTAACCACCACAGTTGAATGATTGAGGCACTGAAGAAGAAGAAGAAGAAGAAGAAGCAGTAGCAGCCGTCATCATAGGCATCAGTTAAGAATAAGATTTCTTAGTTTTTAAACAACTCTTTATAAACGAGAAAATTTGGTCGGTTTGTTAAGATTTCTTAGTTTTAAACAAACCGACCAAATTTTCTCGTTTATAAAGAGATGTTTAAAAACTAAGAAATTTTAACAAACCGACCAAATTTTCTCATTTATAAAGAGATGTTTAAAACTAAGAAATCTTTAATCCAAACTTGAAAAAATAAAATTGGCTTTTCTTCACCTTCACCAACAATCGCAATCTCCAATATTCAAAGTTCTCTCTTCAATATTCAGTTCTCTCTCCAATCTTCACTCTCTTCTCTTCCAAAATCAACTCAGCTCTTCAGTCAAAAAAGTACAGTTTTTATATTCTTTAACCCACCACATATGCAAATTATTGCAGTATCTTGAATCACAAAATCTTAACAAACTTTCTCATTTATAAAAAGATGTTTAAAACTAAGAAATCTTAACAAACCGACCAAATTTTCTCGTCTTAACAAAAAAAAAAGAAATCATCCGTTTTCGCTTCAGTTACCATCAATTACCTCCAATGAAAGGTAAAATGTTTCGCACTTTTTCTCATATTTTTTATTGTTGCAACATTTTTAATGACCCTTTTTGGTAATCGGAAGTTGAGTCCTGTCATCAAAACAGCGCATTTGTACGTTTAGCTTTTGTAAGTATGGATGTTCGAAAAGCAATAATCTTTTTTAGCATTTTCAAATGACACATGGTTAATTTTTCTCTTTTGTGTGTTCAATTGATTAAACAATAAAAGGTTTAAAAGAAAATTAAAAGGAAAAACATCAGTTTAAATGTGATAAAAAAGAGGTCATCATTAAACGGTGTAAATCATTCTTACGTTTCTTGTGTAAAAATGTCTGTTCATAAGTTAAGTCTAAGTGATAAAAGCTTTGTATGAGTTGCTATCAATTTTAATGATGATGATGATGATGATGATGATGAAACTTCAGGGAAACACCACTTGTTATTGTCAGTAAACAATCACAGATAATGACTTGTGTGAAAACTCATAGTTACTAAAATAGTAGTTAAAAACAGTAACAAATAATTTTTTCATAAAGATTGCGACTATATTTTTCTGCCCAATTTTCATGAAACTTGCCATACTTTTGTTTTTAATTTTATCGAAATAAATGCAAAAGTTTTTCCTTACTATATTAACATTAAAATGGTTTATGTTTATTTAATTCTAATACATTGTAGAAGCGGTACAACTAGCAGCGGCAGCCATCATTATGATCTGTGCTTAATTTCTAAGCTCGGCGCTAATTGATGCAAGCATTTAACTTCTTTTCTAGCTTGCCCAATCAGGGGCCATCTCTCATACGAGCTGAGCACCTGACAAGAGATTATAAAATGCGTCGCACAATTTTTACTTCACCTTATTTTCCCATGAGATAGGACTGAAAACATCTTCCACATTGCTCGGACCAACTCCCAAAACTTCTTTCTTGGGACTCAACAGAACACCCCACTTCACCCCGGGCCTCTGGTCCTGAGTCCGACAAGAAGGTCCAAGAATTCAGCATGACTACAGCCGACACACACGTAGACTTAATACAAAACACATAACTACTTCCACACCGCCTGACTTCCACACCTGTGTGCTGTACAAACATTCTTCATATATGAACTCTTTCTACTATATTACAAAGATGACATTGCCTGACTCCTACATCTGTGTACGGAGGACACATATCCTTCATATATGAATTCTTCTCTCTTCCCTACTAACGGAGCATTTATTTAACACCATGTGGACTTTCTAACCTTTCCTATTCGTGTATAATCATCGGCATATTCATTCACATACACCCTTCTCTTTCATTTCTCCTTTTATTTACATGTTAATGGAGACGACCAATAAAGTTGCTTTAAATGTTAGAATCGGACTTTGTTGTTAAATTCCTATACTGGTGACCCCTATAGCATGCACATTTCTGTATTACATTCTCCTTTGTAGGAAGGTTGAATGTATCTGTTCTGTTGTCATGAGATCATCTTTCTTTTTTTTTGGGGGGGGGGGGGTTAGGAAGTAGTCTATGATATGATACTTTGCATGCATTATTAACGTCCTCCTTTAGTTTAGAGAGAGTAGTGTAGTATCTGTTCTGTTGTCAGGATATCAACCGATCAAGCATTACTACCTCTTTTTTTTGTGTGTGTGTGTGGGGGGGGTTGTCAGGCTTTAACTCCTCATTTGAGAGGTAGTATAGTATATTTTCATTCGTCATGATACATTTATCCCAGGCATTACATCCCTTTGGGGGCCAGTATAGTATGTTTGTTCCTCACCATACGATCTTCTCAGGATTACCTTCAGGGGATAATGTATTATCTATTCTGCTGTCATGATATCATCCTATCACTCATTAATGCCTCCTTTGGTGGTCAGTTCATTCGTTCATCATATCACCCTCCGAGCCTAGCAAAAATATGCGACTGGAGGAAGCATATATTTGCTAGTTTTTATAAAATAAGATGACAACCCAAACACCAACAAAGCAGACACTTTCACCTTCTATTTTAGTCCCCTTTTCAAGTCATCAGAAAATATCAACTCCACAGGGATCATCTTTGTGTTCTTCTTCATATCACAATTCTCGGAAACTACAGTAAAAAAACAATTTTCATTTGATTTTATGCCGATTCACTATCAAAAAGAAATATTACCGAGTCTTAAAAAAATGAGAAAATTTAAACATTAAAAATAGTAATTTAATACTAATAAAATAATGCTGACGGGGTTGCCCAAGCTATAATGTATGTATGTTTAGGCCATATATAGACTAGCAAAACACCGGACAGACGTTTACAGGAGACATCAGCCACATAAACACCGGTTATTTCTGACTAACCTTACTCTGCGTTCTAACATGCGTGTATTAGCTTGTTACAAAAATAATGGCTAATTTACTTTGGCTTGGGAAGTGTTTGGGGGACTCATCACAATTAAGCCATTGACGTGATCGCTTATGGTTATCATGAAAGAACCAATTTTCGTCACAAGTGACTATTCGACCAAGAAAGGAGTCATTGGTGTAACACAGAGAGAGCATCGAGCACACTTCAAACCACCTAAGTTTTTGATATCCATTGAGCTCATGAGGAACATGAGTTGTATAAACTTTACCAAATAGACATTTCTTCACTAAAATTGACTTTTTTATTAATGTAAAAATGTAATTCTATATATATTTTGTTGATTAATCATGTTTTCCTTCATTTTTTATTTACAAAACTTTTATTCCTGTTAAGTTAGCACTTGCTAGCTGGTGACCCTAATATTCTCTCAATCTTCACGCATCTACGCCCGTATATATCCCCATTTCCATCATGTGTTATCCAGTGCATGTGTTAGATTTAGCACTCGCCATCATCCTTCGCCATAGGTTGCTACTGTTCAACAGATTGGCTCGTGTAACTAGAACGAGAAGCTGTCGTTGTTTATTCGGGCGTAACCATTACAAGACGTACAAAAAATCAAAAGCAGATAATCATGTTAATGGATTAGATAAAAGATGTATCAGTTATACAACAAATTCTTAATAATTTTATTTCAGTCAATTGAAAGTGAAGGAAGTATCCACTTTCATACTTTTTAAATACAGACGTTACAATATTGGCGCCATTTACTGGTAGCGACCAAACTGATACTTAAAGCCAGCCTAAGCAATATTCTCTATGTCAAGCAGATATTTTCCACTGCATGAATCTCTTTTGCTTCACTGACGAAAACAAATTCAGACTGTCCAGTTAATGCTAATCTCACCCCCTGTTTCTTCATACAAAGACACCTGATAACATATAAAATATGAAAAAGAGTAAGGCGTTACTAATACATTAAATTTGTTAAAAAATTTTGTCAAAGGTAAGGCATCTGCCTGATTTGGTATGTGTGATTGGCATATGCTGTATTGATGGGATGAGTTTCTGACTGCTGTGTAGATTTTTTCAAGAAAGCTCGTTTGGGCCTTCCCACTGACAGTGTGTCTACTTTGCCTGATTTACGTATAGTAAAGTACTTTTCTGCAGGGTCTATCACTTCAAAAAGGAACGTGATATTTTTTCTTTGTCATGTCGTTCCTTATAAAATGGAATTTGCTGCTTGAAAGATTTGATAGGCAGTCTGCGATTGGAACTGTTTTCCTGGAATGTATTTCACAGTGAAGTCGTATCCTTCAATTTTCAGCAACATTCTTGCAAGTCTTGGGGGATCTTGTGCTACGTTCTCCAATGCATCACTACCTTGTGACCTCATATATTAAAGTGAAATCTCCCCAAGGTGAAGACGATTGCCAGCATCTTCCTGTTTATATTAAAATATCGAGTTTTGGGATCTGATAGAGTCCTGTTTGCAAAAAGCGACTGACATCTCATTTTGAAGAAAAGCTGCACTGATAGCTGAATTACTTGTGTCATGATTGGTTCCTCATGCTAAGACACTTTGTTTTTAAGGGACATCAACTTTGGTTAGACCGTTGACATATATAGTCAAAATATTAAAAATACAGAGTAAGGCGTTAGTAATACATTAAATTTGTTACAAACCTTTGGCAAAGGTAATGCATCTGCCTGATTTGGTGTGCACGATTGGCATATGCTGTATTGGTGGAATGAGTTTCTGATTGCTGTGTAGATCTTTCCAGGAAAGCTCGTTTGGGCCTTCCCACTGACACTGTGTCTACTTTGCCTGATTTATGTATCGTAAAGTATTTGTCTTCGTGGTTTTTAACTTTGGAAGAATGTTTTCTTTTATGAATGTTTGTATAAGCATTTGATTGATATGTAAAAAGAAGGTAGATATATCACAGAAATACGGTTTTGCTCTGGTGTGTGAGGCCAGTCTATGTTCCACAAATTTCCCCTCGAATAAAAAGAATGTTGCAGCGCCTGTTTGCATATGTTTTATGGCATGTAAACAAGTAAAATTATGACATTTAATATGTTTTGCCAGGTGTACAACTAAATTGTGAAAAGGTAGAGCCACATAGTATACATATATGACTTCTATCTTTTTTTAAAATTTTCTTATCCTTTTGTTTTTGCTGGGATGGGGCATCCATCCTATCGGATGTCAGACATTCACCTGCTATTTCAGACACTCCAGCCGAGAGATCTTTTAAAGAGTCTAACCGTCTCTTTAAGTGCAATTGTTTGTATCTCTCTTGTACTAGGTTCACCGGGTATATTTGCCAGGTTGTTTTTGAAATTCTTTTTCATTAGTCCGGTTGCTTTTATAATTATTGGAATGATGGAGGTGTTCCTGAGATTCCAGTTTCTTTACATGTCGTACATAAGACCTTGGTATTTTGTTATCTTTTCTCTTTCAGCTCTGTTTAAGCCAGCATCATTAGGGACACTGACTTCAACAAGGGTTGTTAGCTTCTCTCTAGTGTGTATCTGCATATGTTCAACGTGCATAGCCGACTAAAAGTAAAGTCGCACACTTTACAAGAACATGGCTTTTCCCCAGTGTGTTTGCATATGTCTAAGTAAATTTGCTTTCTCATAACAAAAAGAATTATTCACTTTATATGGCTTTTTCTCATATATTCGCATAGTTGAAATTACTGACTTTTTAAGACTTAAGCAAGGACCACACATCTAATAAAAATATATGGCTTTTAAACAAGGTGAGTTTGAATATGTTCAACTAACGTTTTGTTTTTACTAAAAGAGCCACCCACTTTATAAGAATATGGCTCATATCCAGTGTGTTCACAGATGTACAACTTCTTGTCATTTTACTTCAGTGTAAAGTCTCAGAAATCAAGGGGGCACTTCCAGGGGCTAACACTTAATCTCTATATGAGATATATAGATATTCGAATATTCTATAAATGTTCTCCTTTACCTATCAAACGTTGAGTTAGTAAAGAAGTTAAGAATATTAATTTTTCTCTCCCCAATTGACCCGTGAACTATGTTTCTTTTTGTCTCTTCGTCTTACTGGATTCCAGGACAAGAATTCAGCTAGTCTAGTGGAGTATCCAGCGTAGTGTTGTTATTAGAGGAAACAACACTTGGAGAAGGTGCACCATTCATCGGATAAATCCGTGTAGAGTAGCCATACCGAGAGCATCTTATTTGGGCTTTGAATACTATGTTATTTTAAATATTTGGTCAAGGTTTATTTGTAGGTGGAATATCCTCATGTAAAGTTATCCTGACAAACTCTTGTACAGAGAGACTTGAGGATGGTATCTAATTCGAACTCCCTTATCTCCAGTGTGTGTTCGCATATGTTCAACTAATTTATCTTTCCGACTAAAACAAGAGCCACACACCTTACAAGAATATGGTTTAACTCCAGTATGTGTTAGTACATGTCGGGCTAAATTGAATTTCTGACTAAAAGAAGAGGCACACACGTTGCAAGAATATGGTCTTTCCCCAGTGTGTGCGCGCATATGTGTAACCAGTGTTGCTTTTTGATTGAAAGATAAGCTACACTCTGTACAAGAATATGGCTTTTCTCCAGTGTGTGTTCGCATATGTTTAACTAAAGTTGCGTTTACACTAAAAGAAGAACCACACACTATACAGGAATATGGCTTTTCTCCAGTGTGTGTTCGCATATGTTTAACTAAACTTTCTTTTACACTAAAAGAAAAGCCACACACTTTACAAGAATATGGCTTTTCTCCAGTGTGTGTTCTTGTATGTTCAACTAATGTTGCTTTGTGACTAAAGGAAGAGTTACAGGCATTACAAGAATATGGCCTTTCCCCAGTGTGCGTGCGCATATGTGCAACTAGTGTTGTTGACTGAGTAGAAGAATAACTACACACTGTACAGGAATATGGTTTTTCTCCAGTGTGTGTTCGCATATGTTTACCCAAACTTCCTTTCTGACTAAAAGAAGAGCCACACACTGTACAAGAATATGGCTTTTCTCCAGTGTGTGTTCGCATATGTACCAAAAGGGTTGAATTAAATGAAGTCGAGAAGCCACATATTCGACAAGAATTATGTTTTTCCATAAGTCCTGTCAAATGTGACTTATATTTGAAAGTAGAGCCACATAATTTGAAAAAATATGGTTTCTTTTCACTGTAATTTTGACATTTCTCTGTCCCATATGGAGATACTGATCTTTTGTAAGGATATTGTTTATTTACACTATGGAGACTTTAACAATATTAATTTTAAGTCATAAAATTGACACTGTTCAAAAAGGTAATTCTCGTACTAAAATATTATATTATTATTATAATAATATTATTTCTTAAGGATATTGTTTCTTTACGCTATGATTCCATGAATTCACAAGAATGTTCTTTTTTATTTAATTTGTATTTTCTCTATTGAATGAAGGGAAAGTAGTCAAATTTGTGGCCATAATATTCATTGAAGGCTTTTTAATATTTTTAGACAGACTGGTACTCTCTTCTTGGTTGTTGTTACATCAACAAATTTTCAATCATTGTACTTCAGCCTTTTTCAGGCGCCTTCTGTCCGAGAATCCATTACATTCATCAAACAGGAACATCTGTGAAAATATAAATGTTATATTTCATTATTAGCAGTAAAATCCTTACATAAGCATTCAGTTTATTATTTTTATTATTATAATTATTATTGTTCAATGAATTTCAGAAGTGTTTAGATGTTAATAAGAAATAATAATGCTGATAGACTGTGAGTTCCCGGTGATAGAAGTTAAAAACATGACAAAAAGGAATGAATGAGAATAAAAGATTACATAAAGCTGACACACTTAAGGCAAGAGAAAAATTACTTTTGTGTTACATTAACAGTTTGTTCATTATGTTTAATTTTCAAAGAAAAAAAAACGTGTTCTGGAAAAGAATACTTGTCATAACGACAAGCAGTAAAAAGCACCTAATAAACTTTTATTCAATTTTGTATATTTTGACCTGGACAAAATAAATACGAAAGAAGTAATCGAAACTGGTTTTATCGTCCATGAAAAATTGCCTCCTTATTATAAACTCTTTCTAGTAGGAATGTTAGAATGGTGAAAAGAAGCAATCAAAACTGCTTCTATAATTAAAAAAAAATCACAGGTAAATCGCTCTTTCACAGTGTTGTCACATTTACTCCAGAAACATAGAATGTTGAGCATACCGGATATTACCAGAAAGTCTCATTGGGGTTTTCATTGTTTCAATGTGAAGATGGAGCATGTTCATTTCTTTTGGGTGATACTTTCTTGATTTGATCGGTATTTTAGTGAGTGATTTGATCATCGTTTGTGAAATGGCTTTCTTCTATAGATAAGATTAAAAACTGTCATGAAATGTGAACTTTAAGTAAGTGCAATCCAGGATCAGTTTAACTTTCCTGTTACATCGAATGTCTTTTTTTAGTTTGGAAAGTCTATATAGGATTGTTTGGTTGTGTAACTTTTGATGAGATAGTTTGCATGGACTATAATCTAGACCGGGTGTGTGTGAAGTTAGATACTCTTAAATTTAAGTTATCTTGAATTTGAACACATTGTTGTTCGGTAATGAAGGCCGTTTAAGGGCAGTTATAGTTTCTCCGAGTCGTTGTATTAGTGTATTTGTATTAGACCTTTATGTCCTTTGAGGTGAATTATGCTTGTTGACTTAAGTTAATAAACTAGTGAAAATATCATGAGAAAACAAAATAGCTACTGGCGCAGAAGCTTCACCCAATTTTTCCACACTCATAGCTCTTTACTCTGGCTCTAGGTGGCTCCGTGCAACCTTTAATAAAATGCGGTCCTTGACAACTAAAGCACCAAATGGTTGATTATTCTCTTTGAACCTCACTTTTCAGTGTAGTGCTTTGTGCAGTCGCCACCACTGTTCCAGTCTCTAGCCTTCTTTTGCTTACCGTGCAATCGGTATCAGTTTACTGACATCCACTCTCGTACACCTTATAGGTGAATGTGTACCAGTATGGTACCCAAAATCTTCGTCTACAAGACGGAGATCATGTAGCACCGTTTTTATGTCCCTTACAAAAAAAGGACCGGGCCATAGGGAAACATAGCCTAATGTCAGCGAAGCGGTATTTTGAAAATCCATCCACCCACTGGGAAAAGCCATTTTTTTTGTATTTTTACGTTTTTTAATTTATTTTTATTGGTTCCTTTATTTAATAATAAAAACAAAACTCTACCTGGTCCGGTATGTGGGAAGAAGGAACTCGTTACTGAAAGTAAATCATATTTGCCAACATCAAGCATGAGTAAAATTTAGGGTTCCCATAATTAAGTGAAAACCTTTTTAACGGAACAAAATATTATTATTTCACATTTTTATTATGTCAATTAATTTTTGTTGTTTATTTTCTTTAATAAATTAACTATTTTTTTACACTCAAAAGGAAAAAAAAACATTTGTTATAATTTTCGTTTAAAAAAACTTTGTTTATTTTCTTTAATAAATTAATTGTTTTTATGACAATGTATTTCAACGATTTATATTTCAGAAAACGAACAGCCCGGTATGATTCTAGCCAGGACATAAAAACGGTGGTACTAATATCACGTGATCCTCGATTTGCAGACGAAAATTTAGGGTACCATACTCGTACATATTCACCAAATTATACTATTATAAATGGAAAGATTTTGGTACTTATGCATAATAGCCCCCACCAAAAATATAGACGTCGTTATTTCGAAGTGTTTGAAATAATCAGGGAGATAAATAAAACTTTTTGCTCAAGGTAGTGAAACAAACATAAAAACAAACCTCGAATATTTAAAAATAACATAAATTCAAACAGTAATTAATACATCAGTTATTGAATAGAATTCAAGCAGTAATTAGTTGAAAATGTGTTTTTCTCTTAAAATGAACAGTTTATTTAATAAAATAAAATTTTAAAATAAATTAAAACAATAATTAATGCATCATTTATTGAATTAAATTCAACCAGTAATGTGGGAATAAATCCAAATGTAAGAAAAGATCCAATTCAAAGTCAATACCCTGAAAGGGGGCCGAGGCAGCAGTTGGGGGTGGGTTGCAAAAGGAATTGCTCCCTTAGCGACCCAACCAATAGGTCCGGTAACAATATGTAATGGGGCAGAGAACGGATTTCTCTGCAGGAGTAACGATCCAGTGTCTGGTCTATAGTGAGTCGAATTCTGTACTAATTCTGTTCACCACCAAGCTCTGTAACACAATAACGCATCAACTCCGGTGAGAGGTAGAACCTCTTGTAACAACCTGCCACCCCCATCTTAACATATATAAATATCACCTCTTTATCTCTGCTCATGTTGGTCTTATTGCCACCCCACTTGAAGGCCGGCACCAGCAAACGGTATGTATCACTTTCTTTCTTTTTCTTACACACTCCCAACAAAAGACAAAATAAAAAGTTAGAAGAAAAAAAGAAGTATCGAAATCCTCGATTTTTTAACTTTCAAACTCTAATCTGGTATGCGAAAAAATAAAAATGTAAGTCATGCAAAAACGGCTCCCTGGGGTCATGTTTACACAACAGAACTGCCCGCTGTCGAGAGGAACGCTAATCGTATACAAACTCCAATTTTAACTTTTTAGTCAGTTTAAAGTCCTCTCTTAAAACCTCCACCAGTAAATTCTGGTTTCTTTTTAGACCCCCAATAAACTGGGTCTACTCGGTCGCCGAGGCCTGCAAAATTGACAGAACCACTGTTCCTCTTCAGGTGGTGCAACAACTAAGCCCACACAGTCAAAATGGAACCAATCATTGCATTGATCACAGGCAATCATTGATCTCGAATCTTCAGGTCTGTTGCAAGTTGGACATATCCAGATCCTGGTGCTTTCATGTGGTTGGGAAGATAGGGTTTGGTCTTGTGAGTCAACTGGTTCTTCATTTAAGACTTCCTCTGCAGGTTCCTTCGATTACGGATAGAGGTGCTTAAATGGAAACAGGTGCTTAATGGAATGAACAAGTACAGAACCGTTCCCCTTTCTCACTTTGGCGGAACGTACCAATCCGTCACTACCTTCGATCAGTTCAAGGACTTCACCTATAGACCAAAATAGCCTAGTCTTGAGGGGGTCCTTAATTAACACTATATCACCCTTCTTGATGATGTTCTCAAAAGAAGGGTCTGATAACCTGAGATTTCTTTCTCTTAGACTCAAAAGGTAGTCTTCCTGCCATATCTTCTTAAATTTCTCCAAACTCTCTTCCCGATAACGGAGCGTCCTCCTCAAATTGGTCCTGTTAAGAGGCTCCGTTGTTTCCAGATCATCATTCAGTCGGATTAACAATCTTTGGCTCACATTTGAACCTACCAGAGAGTTCGGAGTTAGCCCATCCAAACTATCAGAGCTTCTATAAGTCAGGGGGCGGCTATTAATGGCCCGCTGAACATCTGATAATATGGTTAGTAGACCAAAATAATCCACCTTCCCTCTTCCTATCGACTTGTACAGACAGTCTTAATGGTCTTAATTGTCCTCTTCCAAGTGCCTCCATATCAAGCTGAATAAGGGGTATAGTGCAATGTTTCAGGTTATAGATCCCACATTTTTCTTTGTATTCTTCTGTTATCATCCCCCCGTCTATCACTCTGGCAGCAGCCACGAAAGTCTTTGCATTGTCTGAGTAAAGATGAGAGGGGATGCCATTTACATTCGTGAAGCGGACAAAGGCCTGTACGAAGGAAGATACACTCATGTCCGGGACGAGTTCAATGTGGACAGCTCTGACACTCAAGCAGGTAAATATGAGGATATACATCTTATAATCTCTCACCTCTCCTTTGACCCAGATGTGACTGGTGTAGTCCACGCCAGTATGGAGATATGGTCTCACTAAATTTACTCGAGGACCAGGGAGGTCTGCTGCATTTGGTGCTGAAAAAGGCAGTGGCATTGTATTTTTTGCACCTGGCACAAGCATTCACTATTCTTTTAACAGCTTGTCTGGCCTGTGGAATCCAATATCCAGCCAGCCTCACTTCACTTAAAGTTGTCGCCAAGCCTAAATGTTGGATCTCCGGTGGTATTCCTTTATTATTAGGTTTGTCACATGATGTTTTTTTCCCAACAAAACAGGATTTTGAACTTCATACGAATGAAGTTCTGATCCGCCTATTCTTCCTCTAGAACGAATGATATGGGAAGAGTCCAAAAAGAGGTTTAGATTTTTTACTAGTTTCGGCTCACCCTTGCCTTCAGGATCCAACAAAAAGTCCAATTCTGGTGCAAAAGATTCTTTTTGCATGGTTTTTATCAAATAAATTTGGGCCTGAAGGTTCTGGTCCGCATCCCTCTTTTGAAGTTTGTTGATGAACTTAAACATCAAAGTAACAACATTAACCAATTTAACGAAGCTGGAGAATCTCTCTACTGAGACAACAGGGGAAACTTCATTATTATTTCTCGCTAACATATTAACCGAGGGACGTACACATTCTCTTTGTTCTTCTGAAAGACAATCCAACTCCACTTTGCTCCAGTGTATCTCCTCCTGCCTTATCCACGCAGGGCCCGTATACCAATGAGAAAGTTTCTCCTTAAATTTTTTCAAAGTTAGTCCTCTTGTTATATAATCGGCCGGATTATCTTCCGTCGGCACATATTGGAAACTAAATTCTAACTTTAACTCCGTCTTCATTGTGGCTGTCATCTCTGCTATATCTCGCAACCTATTACGTGCAAAGATATTCTTTGTTGTTATAGATTTGGCCAGAATCCATGCTAGGACAACTTGAGCATCTGTTACCACATAGACCTTTTCTATCAGTGTCCCTCAAAGCTTTCGTTATAGTTGGTAAACATTTTAGCGCTAAGAATATAGATAAAAGCTCCAATGTGGATAGAGATTTACTCTTTAAGGTCGCCACTTTGGCTTTCGCAAACACCAGCACTGACTGTCCATCCTGTACAGCATATGCTGCAAATCCATATGCCGCTTTGGAGGCATCACAAAACAAAAATAATTTTATTGGTTTGTCCTCATTTAGGACTCTCCTTGGAAACGACACAGAGTCCAACTCGCTTAAATCCCTTGCGAGTGCTTTCCAAATTCTTTTGGAATTTTCCGGAACCTCCTGATCCCAATCCAACTTCTGCTTCCAAAGTTCTCCCATCAACACCCTACTTCTCACTGTTATAGGAAGGTAAAGAGATAATGGATCAAATATCTTGGAGGCTTCTGACAGCATCTTTCTTTTTGTTGATGCAGTCCCATTGCATTCATGAGGAGAGATCTTTATAGTATCTTGTTCGTGGCTGTAATGGTATCCTAATACCTTCTCCCATCCAGAATCAAACCCGACAGGGTGCCATCCGCCTCCATTTTCTTCCGTAACATCGCACTGTTGGAGTTGCAAGATTGTATCTTGAAGTTACCCTTCTGCAGACGTTCCTTTACTGTTGAGTATAAAGTAGACAGGGCATCGATATTATTTCCTGTCTTCACCAGATTGTCCACATAGAAATCAGATTTAAGCACCTGGGAGCACACATCTGAGGGAAACTTTTCCGCATGGTATTTCAATACATAATTCAGTATAAAAGGGCTCGCATTGAAGCCAAATAAGATGGTTGTATATCTATAACAATGCAAGTTTTTTCCCTTTTTGTAGAAAGAAACAAAACTGATTGCGGTCCTTCTCCAGGTCGAGACGAATCATAAGGAAGGCTTTCCTTATGTCAGCCAATAATGCATACCTGTTGATTCTGAAACGAATCAACAGTTCCAACATATCTGCCATCAGGTTTACTCCTGGATAGGCCGCTTCATTCAGTGATACTGAATCTGCCCTCTTGTATGAACAATTAAAAACCGGTCTCACTTTTGTGGCTGTCTGGTCCTTAAGTCTGAGCACTGGCCTATAGGGAATCCAAATATAATTGTTAAAGTATTCAGGACGCACTGTTATCTCCTCTATTATACCTTCGTCTTCTTGTTGTTTAAATGCGTCCAGATATTGATCATAGAGATCTTTCTTCTCCAGGTCCTTAACTACCCTTTCTAGGACTCTAAGAGCAGCATTATGATTTGAAGGCACCGACTTTATCTTGTCTTCATACCAAGGCAGTTGTACATGGTACCGGCCATCTCTGAATGATATAGTGTCTCTGAACTTTTTTACTTTTTCTAAATCCAAGGTGGAGAATTCTTCTGAGGCAGGTAGTCCCAGCGATTCCATATTAAACATATTTTCCAGTCCTCGCTGGACATCGCTCTCCTCAAACCAAGGTTTTACGGGGTCCTGGTAGCTCTCTTCCGGATTCAGTACAAAATCTATTTTGTTCCTTGGAAGTATGGGAATCTTACTCATCAAGCAGGCATAATTGATGTTTACCCCTCTTTTTTTTGTTTGTTTCTTGTTTTTATTTGATTTTCATACAAAAAATGCCGGCTGTTACCAAAGGAGACTAGTCCTTTCGGCGTTGCAAAAGCCGCTCCATACATGCAGGGTACTATTCTAAACGGTTCCAGGAATTGAATTGCATCAATTCCCAATAGCCCCTCAATGTTGATATAATTGTCGTGGGGACTGTGTTGGGTTGCCAGTTTGTGCCTCTTTAGATTCTTGAGTATCTGAGGAAGCTCCTGCAATCTATATGAAAGGTTCAATTTGCTGGAAAGAATTGGGAGGGTGTGAACCCTTTCAGGAACCAGCCTCAAATCCAAAGAGGTTTCTTTAAAAGACCTTGTCGCCGAGCCTAAAAAAGTTTTAACTTCCAACACCCTTTCCTTTGCTGAAGAAAAGCAATTCAATCTTTCTAGAACCGAGGTGTCCATGTAGGTTCTTTGGCTTCCCGTATCCAGCAGGCAGTTTATTTCAATCCTTTTCTCTCTCGTTCCTACCATCACGCTGATTACGGGAGACATGTAACTGTGCTGGTAATCATTAATGTGAAGGCAGGTGTCCACACTCACTCCACTTCCGACTGTTGGGCACATTGCTGTTATATGGCCTTTAGCATCGCAGCCACTACAGCTATTCTTCGTTTTTAGTGGACACATATTTCCCATGTGGGTCCTTTTTAGGCATCTAAAACACAACCAGAGTTCTTTGCACCTTGTAAATCTGGCTTCATGTGAAGTGTAATAGGGGCAATATTCAGGAGAATGCCCATTCCGCCTACAAAATCGACAACTCTGTGGTTTTGAGTCCACCTTTGTGTTAAAGGTTTTCAGGGAAGAATAGGGTCCATCTTCCTCTTCTACCCTAAGCCTTGGAGGGCGCCATAGCTTTTCCATTGGGGTCCTTTCAGGTTTTCTAATTATCAAAAACCTTTTCACTATTTCTGGAGTTTTCTGACAAGATGGCTGATAATGTCGGGTAAGTCCTTCCAGAAATTCTGATTAGCTCGCCCTTTATCTCGAATGGTAGTTTTGCGAACAACACCTGTGATATTATGATTGCTCCCGCAGATGTATCATTATCGCAATTTTAACCACGTACAGGCCAAAATCGATACACGTAAGGACCTCGGGCAATAACTAGATAATTAAATAAACAGTAAGAGAAAAAAAACAAGCTATTTTAAACAACAAATAATTTATTGAAGAAAAAGAAAAAAAAGGTAAAATGGGTTCGGCAGAAAGTTCATGTTCAAAGTTCACTTCATAGACTGAATTTAAGTTCCGATGGACACACGGAAAGGCTGCATAAATAAAGTCCTAATTATGCTGCCCGAAGGCTTATTAACTTTGCTAGGAAAGACATGTCAGAAAAAAGAGAAAACTTACTTGAAAGAATTTTGTTAGTAAAATAAAAAAATACCAGAAGAATATAGAAAAGTCCTTTTTGTTCGCGCTGATTTGTTTCCTTTGATTGTTCATTTTTTTATTGACATCGCATCGTTTCTTCGATCGACTCCTTTTGAGAATAGTGGCACTCTTCCACGTCAACTCTTCATTTGGAGACATCTTTCGGAACACACTTCGTTTTGTCTTTTCCAAAGGCACATTTACCTTTCAAATGAATATCTTCCTTGTTTCTGTTTTTAGAATTCAGTGGACTTCTCCGTCCAACGTAAATATTCAACCTCGAACACTAGTTGAAACTCCAACTTCTTTGAAGATTTTTACAGGCATGCTCTCTACATATTCCTGTTTTAACATTCTTGTTTTTAGGACTTCTTCATGTCCGAGTTGAGTCGACCGACCTCTCCACCTCGAGATCGTTTCAGCAACTAACTTGAATTTCGCGGTTATTTCAACGGCTTCCGGCGTCAAACGCCCACGCTTCAGACACCGACACGTGCCATCAGCAGCAGTCATTCATTACAAGTTCTTAAAAAAGGGGGTTTTAGAAGAAGAAGAAAAGAAAAGAAGAAGAAGAAGAAGAAGAAAATAAATTTCTGACATACAGGTCACAGTTGTATGAAGCCCTGAGTTCCCACACATCTGCCTGGGTTTTTATTATAAAGTCCTTCACTCCCACCACATATTTCGGACTCTTAAGGTGAAAATCCAGCATTTCTTGGATAATTTCACCCCTTATTTCTTCTTCATCCAGGTACTGGTCCTTCAATAATTTTAGAGCCACTGGGTAGCTGCTTTCAGAAACAGAAAGATGGTCGATAAGTTGAAGGGCTCTACCTTCTAGGGAACACCTAAAAAAATATAACTTACTAGTGGCAGATGGTATCGATGCTGCACAGTTCTCAAACTTAGTAAGAAAGTCTTTGAAACTTCTCTTATTTGTTTCAAATTCCTTTCCACTGAAACGTGGCCCATTCAACTTTATTTTAAAAGGTTCCACCACAAAGAATGAATGGGCTGTTGGGTTGAAGTGGAAGGATCTACCTGGTTCAGGGGTACCAGCTGTTTCCTGACTTTGAGGGTTTAATGACTGGTCTACATTGGGGGATTGTTGATTTTTAGAAGGAACCATTGGAGTTTTTCCTTCTCTTGTTTCCCTCAAATTATTCATTTGCTGACGCACATCTCTCTTAAATCCGAAGGATCTGGAACAATTCGGATAACTCTTCAGACTCCTCCTCGGCAGCCAGTTGTTCCTCCATTGTCCATGACACTGCCTCTAGATCTTCTAGCCATCCTTCGATATCCTTTTCAAAGGACAAAAACACTTTCATCGGCATTGGTTCCTTTTCTAGACACCTTATGGTCGATCTTATCTTCCGTTGAAGATGAGTCCTTCGTTTCTCTATCTCCCTTATGCTGACTGGGTCCGCCATTTGGTTGTTAAAGGGAAAGGTAAGTTCGTATCACAGCAACGTTCTTTTCCGTTGGTTGCAAATCCAAACCTTTCTTAGTCAAATCAATTCCTTTTGCAATGTGTGGGAATAAATCAAAATGTAAGAAAAGATCCAATTCAAAGTCAATACCCTGAAAAGGGGCCGAGGCAGCAGTTGGGGGTGGGTTGCAAAAGGAATTGCTCCCTTAGCGACCCAACCAATAGGTCCGGTAACAATATGTAATGGGGCAGAGAACGGATTTCTCTGCAGGAGTAACGATCCAGTGTCTGGTCTATAGTGAGTCGAATTCTGTACTAATTCTGTTCACCACCAAGCTCTGTAACACAATAACACATCAACTCTTCAACTCCGGTGAGAGGTAGAACCTCTATTTATAGGCTTGTAACAACCTGCCACCCCCATCTTAACATATATAAATATCACCTCTTTATCTCTGCTCATGTTGGTTTTATTGCCACCCCACTTGAAGGCCGGCACCAGCAAACGGTATGTATCACTTTTTTTCTTTTTTTTTACAGTAATTAGTTGAAAATGTGTGTGTGTGTGGGGGGGTGGGGGTTCTCTTAAAACGAACAGTTTCTTTAATAAAATAACATTTTAAAATGAATTAAAACAATAAAAAAAAAAGTGTAATTTGCATAAGATGAAAACAAATAATGACGCTCAACCCATTGTACTGTTTTGCCGGCCTGGCTATATTGTGTATAAGTGTTGAGATTTTTCACAAATCAAAAAGTAGAATCATTTTGGGAGGGAATTTTAAAAATCGGAGATTCATATCTTTTAAATCAGCCCAGATCGAAATACAATTTAAATTATTTTTATTTAAATAATAATAATATTTTTAAAATACCATTAAACGCTGCAACAAAAACAAAATGAGAAAAAGTGTGAAAAATCTTACCTTTTATTGGAGGAAAATGATGGTAAAAAGCAAAAAACACGGGATGATTTCTTTTTGTTTTGTGTTCGGTTTGTTGAGATTTCTTAGATCGACAAAATTTCTCTTTTGTGTACAATTCATTAATAAAACAATAAAAGATCGAAAAAAAATTTAAAAAAGGAAAAATACAAATTAAATGTGAAATTGTTTAAAGAAAACATTTCAACTGTTAAAAAATGGAAGGTCATCATGAAGCGGTGTAAATCATTATTACGTTCCTTGTGTAAAAAGGTCCGTTCATTCGTTGTGTAAAGGAAGAAAATGCTTTGTATGAGTTGCTACTTTCATGATGATGAGTATATTATTATTAATGATGATGATATTCTTCTTCTTCTTCTTCTTCTTATTATTATTATTATTATTATTAATAATGATGATGACGACGACACACACACACACACACACACACACACACACCTATTCCGAATTCGTGACCATGGATCGCTATCAATAATAGACTCCGGTAATAATTAAAACAACAAAAATAGTCACATAGAATCTTTTTTAGGAATTTTTTTTTATAATTAAATTAATTAAAATTAATTTGCTGTAATTTAAATGAAAATTAAATATTGATTACTGAAAAAACATAAAATAATTCGAATGAAAAATTTGATTTTTTAAATTTAATTATTTTTTGTATGCAATCATTTATATCGGTTTGAAACCGTCTAATTTACACTTAAAACGTTGTTTATGACTGTTTATTACAAGGGAAACAGTCAACTCGATGGGGATCATCTTTGTGTTCTCCTTCATATCACAATTCTCGGTAACTAAAAAAGGATTTTCATTCGATTTTTTTATGCAAGCTTGTTATTCACCATATAAAAGTATTACCAAGTATTTTCAACAAAAAAATGAGAAAATCTATGCATAAAGATGTAATTGTATTAAATTGGGAGAGTTCATATTTTTTCAAACATCTTTTTAAGAATTTAATAATGATAAATGAGGCTAAAAGCCTTGAAAGCATGTTTAGATGCGATGTTTATGATAAAAATGAAATCAGAACATTTTCATTATTACTTTACTTATATCCAGTCTTGCACACTTCAGGGATGGACATAGCCCACCGTGAACACCATGGCATTGTCAAGAGGAAGCAGCTAGTGAGGAAAAAGGTCTCTTCCCCTGGAATCGACAAGCTAGTGGAGGAGACGGTGTGCAACTGCATCTCCTGCCAGGCTTCCAACCCGACACTGTAAGCCCATATGCACCACACCACTTCCTGCTGCCCCATAGACTGAAATCTCCCTGGACCTCGCAGGTCCTTTCCTATCTGGAGATTATGTGCTAGTTGCCATCGACGACTACAGCAAGTTCCCGGAGGTAGAAATACTCCCCTCGATATCAGGCAAATGAAGAGGTTGAACTGTTCATGAGAACCATAAACAGGTGTATTCGAACCACAACCATGGAGGGTCTAAACTGGAAGACCCAGCTGTTGCACTACCCAAGGCAGTACAGGGCCACCCCCACAATACAACAAAAACATCTCTATTTAAAGCCCTCACTGGAACAAATGGCAAAATCAGCATACCTGTTGTTCCGAAAGACCCCATGCCAGAGTCGATCCACACCCACATAGCAGAGAATGATGCACAAGGGAAGAGAAAAATGAAGAACCATGCCAACATAAATAGGGCAAAGGTCTCATACCTCTGCCTATGTGACGAAGTACTTGTCAGGCAGAAACGTCTCAGCAAGCTATCCCCACTATCAGTATAAAGGGTAGCATGCTGACAGCACAGAAAAAGGAGATTACTAAATTACCCGAAACTCTTCTCTCTTCAAGCGAATAGATCCAGACAGCTCTACTGAAGAAAAGCGTGAGATTCTCAAGATGAATTCTGATCACATCCACAATCGGAAGAATCAGGCTCTAAATGTGAGTGCCGCCCACGTCTAGAATCACCAAACGAAGCACCGACGACTCCAAAACATAACCCAACAGTGGTAAGACACAACTCAACAACAGTAAGACGCAATCCAATGTGGAAGCGTCTACCTCTCTATAGATTTGAAGACTTTGTCAAATAGATGAATATATGAGTAAAGTTTGTTTACAAAAAGAAAAAAACTTTTGATTCCTCCTTGCCTGACACAACAGATCGAATTATTTAATTTGAGGAAATGTACTTTAAGGAGTCCCCTTGAAATCAGAGTAGATTCCCAGACTTTCACGCATGTTGTGCATATCAAAGTATGGACTGATAGAGTGTACACCCCATTCACACACTGATAAAGTATACACCTCATTCACACACACACGTAAGCAAGCACGCATGGACTAGATATATATATATATATATATATATATATATATGTAAATATATGACTTTTATTTAGGAGAGAGATGTAGTTTCTTAAGCAATCAGGATTATCTCCCTTGCATTTGCGGCGGTGTGATCTCCCTTGCATAAATTTCGGAATGTTAATAAATGCGCTAAAGCTGACGTGTCCTTAATTGGCCGAGCGACGAAAGCGATAACAAATGTGTTCCGTCTTTTGATTCTGGCCTTTGTTTATTTGTTTGTATTTTAGAGAGTTAAATACAATTTTACAATTATTAATAAAATAATGCTGACACGGCTGCCCAGGCTATAATGGACGTAAGTTCAGAGAATATATAGACTGGTAAAACACCGGACGTACGTTCACAGGATCATTATCAGCCACTATACACCGGTTACTTCTGACTAGCCCAAGCCAGGTTTCTAACACGCTTGTAAATATTGGAATTCATAATAAAATGTTGAATCAACACCTCCACTTTATTTGTCTAGCGAGAAACACCAAAATAGCACTGAGAATTGAATCACGTATGTTGTATTATTATGTCATCACATGCAATATTTGTTTACCTTTGGAATTTCCGGTAATTATCTGCCCTTAGACTGTCCACACTTCCTGTCCTCACTTGTGATGGCATCCCATGTAAATAAAGTATGTATATGTTAACTTTCCGTCTCTGCTTGTTTTTAATCCAGGCCATCCTCAACCGGCGACAACGGTGTCAGAAGAATGTTTCTCAGTTACAATCACGTTTCAGCATGATATTTGTCAGGTTTAGGTGACATTACACTCGTCCCAGGGAAAACACATGTGCTCACAGCTACATGTCGAGGTAAGAGAAATTTGACTACTGTTTTGTTAATTTTTCATCATGAGAACCCCCCCAAACACTAGTACGAAGGATAGACTGGTCCAGTCCCAAGTTGTGGAAAGAAATGGACATTTTTTACATCAGGCCACATTATATTTTGGAAGACCACTTCGTGACGTGGACGATGACGTGAAATTAAATTACCTCCTTCTGTGGACTGGTATGGAAGAGCAAGAGATTAGCGACCACTTCGTTTTTCAAAGGGATAAATGTAAAAATGTAGACAACTACATGAAACATTTCAGGAATTATATCAGTCCTCAGTCAAATTTTCACCACCAACTTTTACACCAAGACGGAGAACGAGCCAGCCCATGCGTTCCTATAGAGGCTAAGGCAAATAATAAAAAATTGTGAATATGACCCCATAATCATAGACAAACTTGGTGGACTTATTTATATTTGGACTAAACCTCAAGTCAACCCAAAAGTCACTGTTAAAAGAAGGTAGGGGCTTATCAATAATGACAGCCTTACGCATAGCAGAAACAGAAGAGGCAACAATCAAACAGGTGGAGGCAATCCGGACTCTACTTGCGGTACAATCAAATCATGCCCATGTATATATACATACATGTGAACTCTGTTGTAGAGGGCACCATAAAGGATAATGCCCAGCCAAGGGTGAGACCTGCACAAAATGCAGGATGACAGGTCAGTTTGCCAATATTTCTCGCTCGGCAGAAAGAAGCAGAGGAAAAGAACAGGATATCAGGACAGAAAGGCCTCAAAGATACTCCAATCGAGACAGAAAAATCCACACAGCCACCCAAAATGACAGCGAAGATGAGCCTGAAAATGGAGACTTTTTCATTCCATAGAATTACAAAACAAACAAGTTCCCCTGGGCGCAACAGATCCTACACAAATTTTAAAAATAGGCAACAAAATAGCAGATAGAAATCAAAGCAAAAATTGACACAATAGTTATGAGCAATTTGCTGCCCATGAGTGTATTCCAGCAATTAGATAAGGTACTACTGCAGGAAACAGTTTACAATCTGTAGGCTCTGTGATAGAGCAAGCATTATCATGCCTCCTAGGAGTAAGATACCAGGACAGATTCACAAGTGTGACATTCCATGTGGTTAAAACCAAGGGGCCGATTTTACTTGGGCTACAAACCTCCAGAAAGTTGGGCCTGGTAACTCTCAATTTGGCAATTAACATGGACGAACCACTTAAGAACCAAAAGGAATGCCAGTCTAAAATGAGCCATGGCACGAAAGGAAATCCTATACCAACAGGGAACTCCAAAGTAAGAGAACAGATTCTCAACAAATTTTCGGATGTATTTGACAGCAAAAAATAAATATAAAAATATATATTACACATATACATACACATATGTATATAAAATCAGTAAATCCTCAACGATTAATACCCTAACCACGTCTAACACCAAATGAAACTGGTTAACAAAAAAAAATGCCCATTGGCAAATGACTGCATTCACGACAATGTGGTATATAAATGCATAATATAATGAGATGATAGTGATAAAAAAAAACACTCAGAATGTAGACAAATGTTGTATCTTTCCCATCTGTTCTCTACTTGTAACATGGCAATTGCTTCATTAACATGAAATTATTGACTGACAGTGGATGTTTGTGTGAAGAGTCAGTATTCAATATTTGTAATGCCTTTTAGGACTGATTATTGAGTCATTGAACCACGTAACCAAGAAGTTGTCGTCGAAACTCAGGACATTCAGTTTGAACATACACATTGATGTGATGTGAAAGACTATGTTTCCTCTTTCCACATGCACACTCCACATTTTTTATAACGTTTCCTTTGTTTTTATTGATTCAACTTGTGATGATTCAGTTTGTAGATTAGCTTTGCAGCTGATAATGGCTATGGTATTTCGATGTTGGTCGTTGTATTTGGTAGTTTAAAGCAACGAAAGATTTGTCACTGATTTTGTGCAAATTGAAATGATGATATTCTGATGCAATTCATCGCTAATATCATGTCAATACTAAACACACTACAAGCATTTTAATTTAGCATACACACCACATTAACTAATTTGGAAAATTTTAAGTTATCGAAACTGCTCAAGTAACTTTTTGGCCGCACAAAAATAGGTAAGAGTCACATTTAGGCAAACTTTAGTAGATGAATTTCTAGCCTTTTTTTGTATTCTATGATGTAGATCAAAATCTTAGGTCAATTTCCTTATCAGATTCTTTTTCTGTGCAAACTTCAATGAAATATGATTTTATTTTTAGGAAATGCAAATTCTTCCATATCTATCAAAATTTGTTAAATTTTTGCATGGTAAAATATTAATCACAAAAATTTGATTTTGTACAAATAGTTTTTTGATATTTTGACTTTTATCAAAATTGTTCCGCATGTTTTGTTCACTTGAATGATTTTTGTCTGTTTGTCAAACGTTTTAATAATCAGAACTTTTGATTTAAATGAGATATTAAGTTTATTATTTTTGCTGAAATGGAAATTACATATAGATTATCATCATGTAAAAACAAACCTTTGGAGTAAAATGTATTTATTTAAATTTTCGCCTCTGTACCCACCGTGTGACAGTAGTAAACTAATTTCACTTAAATCAATAATAAAATTGATAATCAGTGTAAAAGTTATTTTGTTATCGCTTTGAAAAGTTTAGTAAACTTTTAATTCATAAAGAACCCTCATATTATAATTCGTTAAACATTTTAACACGGTCTCTGTTCAGGAAAAACTTCCTTGATATCGAAACATTTTTTTAGAAAGTACAAAGATTATTCACATTAGGCATTTGCAGTAATTTTAGTAAATTTAATGTTTTTGTTTTTTAGTTTTCATTTTCAAATTAAGCTAATAGGATTTTCAAAAGATGTTAAACTCAAAATAAACCCTTAACGAAATAGTCATGTTTGCGTATTCTTTTGCATAAATCAAATCATCTCTTTTTAATATGCTATCATCACTAAATGTACTAATTTATAAAAAACAGTATATCGTAGGTGTCGCTGGTGATGCCGTCATATGTAGTTATATTTTAGTTGTTTTATTTCAATAAAAATACATGACAACATTTTTCTGATTTAAATACGAGTTTTGATGTTATTTCCTCAAATGAGAAGTCCAGATTTTGGTATCAGTATTTATTGTTGCAACACATAAGTATCTATGTAAACATTTGATAACTTCAAAACGGAAAACCATCCTACAACTCTCGGCTGACTGGCTAGTGGGCCGTGCGCAAAACCAGTTTGGCCTTTTTAGGGCCAAATGTCACGAATTTGGTGTGTTTTGGCCTTTTTTGTGCGAATATTCTGGAGTTCACGTATGCGGGTCCAGGCATATCGCAGAATTGAAAACAAACATAAATACTTCACTAAAAATGAAGAACAAACACAGAAAATTATAATGTAGACTCATACATTTGAAGAATGTTTTGTTCTGTGTACGTTCGCTTTAAGCATCAATACAGTTGATTCATATATAAAGCGGAGGTAGACACATGACAGAAATACGGTTTTTTTCTGGTGCGTACGGGCAGTCTATGTTCCACAAATTACCCCTCTGATACAATGAATGTTTTAGGACATGTGAACAAGTGAAATTGATTACATTTCATGTTTTGCACAACTAAAATTGGTTTATCTGAAAAGCTAGAGCTACACACTCTACAAGAATATGGCTTCTCTTCTTCTTTGTTTCATTTTACTTTACTCAAAGTTCTCAGAAATCAAGGGCTTCTTCCTTAAACGTTGAGTTAGTAAAGAAGTAATTTACCTCTCCTCAATTGACCAGTAAACTATTTTATAGTATATCAGAGATCAAAGACACTCGATGCTCATATTACGTGTTCGCTTATGCACAACTAATGCAGCTTTGTGTCTAAAAGAAGCTATTCTCCAGTGTGTGTTCGCATATGTTCAACTAATTTGTCTTTCCGACTAAAAGAAGTGCAACACATTTTACAAGAATACGGTTTAACTCCAGTATGTGTTCGTATGTGTCGAACTAAATTTGATTTTGCACTAAAAGTAGCAGCACATACATTACAAGAATATGGCCTTTCCCCAGTGTGCACGTGCATATGTTTAATCAGTATTCCTTTATGATTAAAAGAAGAGCCACACTCTATACAAGAATATGGCTTTTCTCCAGTGTGTGTTCGCATATGGTTAACTAAACTTGTTTTCACACTAAAAGAAGAACCACACACTTTACAGGAATATGGCTTTTCTCCAGTGTGTGTTCTTGTATGTTCCACTAATGTTGTTTTACGACTAAAAGAAGCGTCACAGACATTACAAGAATATGGCTTTTCTCCAGTGTGTGTACGCATATGGTTAACTAAATGTGATTTCCCAGTAAAAGCAGAGTCACATACTGTACAAGAATAGGGCTTTTCTCCAGTGTGTGTTCGCATATGATTAACTAAACTTGCTTTCACACTAAAAGAAGAACCACATACTTTACAAGAATATGGCTTTTCTCCAGTGTGTGTTCGGATATGATTAACTAAGCTTCCTTTCACACTAAAAAAAGAACCACACACTTTACAAGAATATGGCTTTTCTCCAGTGTGTTTTCTTCTATGTTGAACTAATGCTACTTTCTGACTAAAAGAAGAGTCACAGACGTTACAAGAATATGGCCTTTCCCCAGTGTGTGTTCGCATATGTTCAACTAATTTGTCCTTCCGACTCAGAGAAGAGCCACACACTTTACAAGAATATGGTTTAATGCCAGTATGTGTTTGTACATGTCGAACTAAACTGGATTTCTTCCTAAAAGCAGAGTCACAGACGTTACAAGAATATGGCCTTTCCCCAGTGTGTGCACGCATATGTATAACTAGTGTTGTTTTTTGATTGAAGGAAGAGCTACACTCTGTACAAGAATATGGCTTTTCTCCAGTGTGTGTTCGCATATGTTCAACTAATTTGTCCTTCCGACTCAGAGAAGAGCCACACACTTTACAAGAATATGGTTTAATGCCAGTATGTGTTAGTACATGTCGAACTAAACTGGATTTCTTCCTAAAAGCAGAGTCACAGACGTTACAAGAATATGGCCTTTCCCCAGTGTGTGCACGCATATGTATAACTAGTGTTGTTTTTTGATTAAAGGAAGAGCTACACTCTGTACAAGAATATGGCTTTTCTCCAGTGTGTGTTCGCATATGGGTAACTAAACTTGATTTCACACTAAAAGAAGAACCACACACTCTACAACAATATGGCTTTTCTCCAGTGTGTGTCCGCATATGTACAAAAAGGGTTTGATTAAATGAAGTCGAAAAGCCACATATTCTACAAGAATAGTTTTTTCCATGTGTCCTTCTATATTTCAAAGAAGAACGACATATTTTGTTAGAATATGGTTTCTTTTCAGTGTTCTTTTGCATTTTTCTATCTTATATACAGTTACTTAGATGAGACTTTTCTTAAGGATGTTGTTACACTATTTTTCACAGGAAAGGATGACTAAACTTGAAGTCAAATTTTACATATAACGCATTAAATTTACATTGTTCCAAGAGGTACTTAAATATTATAACTTTTCCTTACGATTTTCAAAATAAACTCACATTTGACTTCTGTATGAATTGAGACACTTTGTTTATCAGAATATGACCATTACATTGCATGCCTGATTCAGAGTTGCATTTTCTTCAGCAAGAAAATCCATGAATTTACAAAAATGTTTTATTTTGTTTAACTTTTCTCTATTGAACCAAGAGAAAGTAGTCAAATTTGTGATCATAATATTCATTGAAGGCTTTTTAATATTTTTAGACAGACTGGTACTCTCTTCTTGGTTGTTGTTACATCAACAAATGTTCAATCATTGTACTTCAGCCTTTTTCAGGTGCCTTCTGTCCGAGAATCCATTACATTCATCAAACAGGAACATCTGTGAAAAAAATAAATGTTATATTTCATTATTAACATAAGCATTCAGTTTATTATTTTTATTATTATAATTATTATTGTTCAATGAATTTCAGAAGTGTTTAGATGTTAATAAGAAATAATAATGCTGATAGTGAGTTCTTGTTTTTGCTCTTTTAACTGAGGAAAAGTAGTGACGATGTTTATTATATCCATATATTATATCCATATATTATATCCATATATTATATCCATATATATATTGGACAAAGCATTCAGACGGTATATAGATGTACACATCTTCTAACTTTTTGCGTTTGAAAATGATTAATGTTTTTCTCATAATTTTTTTTTAGTTTTGCCATAACTTTCACTTTTTTCATCCATCCCACTACATCATCTTCTCCACTAAAAGGCAATAATATCACATCTTTGCTCAACCTTAGATTTCCGGACTCCATAGTTTCCTCTACAGGCTGAACTAGCTCGTAATCCAATAATGGAATTAAATTAACTTTCCTTCGGTGTCACCACCACAAAAAATCTGTTCACTGTCAACTGCTCACTTTTCACTCCTTACTGTTCACTCTCTGCTGCCCAGGAATCAACTGAACTCTTCAATATCAAAAGATTAGCTTTCATACTAATAAACCCACCACAAATTGTTTCCTACCACCTATGCAAATTGACTACCAGTCAGAGCCACCTATGTCCATAGACCCCAAACAGTGAATCTGCAAATGGGGAGATAACTCAATTGACAGATATTGTCACCAAGGCAAATTATCACAGTATCTTAAACCACAAATAGTACATTTTTATAAACATTTAAGATAAGCACGTTTTTAGTTATAAAATAGCGTGTACATAAAAACATCCTCATACTTCATTAAAGAAAATATGTATTTGTTTTGTAAATCACTAAAATCTTTTGTAATCTAACAGTTAGCCGACCCTTCATTTAATGTTCTTAATGATGACAAAAGTAAGGGAGATCACTGATCATTGGAATTTAATATTTGGGAATTCACAAATCAAAATGCCAAATATTGGTCTACCTACAAAAGAATGAGTCATTATTATAAACATGACAAAATGACCCATGAACAAAACTTTGTCGATCCCGATTACAATAGTATGCATACTCAAAAGTTTGGTTCATAATGTATTAAATGGTATTCTGCTTTTGTGCATATCGACACAGTAGTGACAGTTACAAATACGAAAACAGCAATATTTTACAAAAGACTTGTTTATAGTGAAAAATGTTATGTACACAAAAAATTACGGAAATTAAAGCAAGTATTTGTATTTATAAAATTCAACTATTTATCGTAGTCCAGAGCCGCTCTAATTTTTTAGTCATTATCAGAGATTTTTGTGTTAGTTCATTGAAAAAAAAAACAGTTATTTATTGATAAACAGAATTCAATTTTGAAAGAAAATGTCATGTTTGAATTCTCTTTATTAATAAATAATTGTTTTTAACTTCTTAAATATTTATTAATGAAAAAAAAAGACAAAACAAATACAAATCTTTCCAAATAATTGACGATGAATTGTGAAATTAACGAAATTGTTGAATCTCTAAAAATAACAATTTGAGGGAGGTGTAAAAGTGCGTGGTTGTTGGAAGGCTAATCCCAGCTGGTTATTACAGAACGGGACTACCATACTCATCAAAGTTCTGTTTTAGTTAAGTTCCTAGGTCTCAAATTTGTCAATTTTTGGTTTATTTTCAAGATTATAAAAAAAATTTCTTGCGCTGATGATGCCACGTTCATGTATGAAAGGGAAATATAATTATGTCGAATTTTTTATTTTTCCAGAAAATCACATGAAATATTTTTTGCAATTATATTATTTTTTTGGTGAAAATATTGATTAAACAATGCTTTATTCAATAATAATATCGCTAATTCAAAAAATTAATTTTTCTTCGAGTTATAGTGATTTAGGGACCTTTTTCGTAATATATAAAAAATATCCCAATTTTTTTTTTTTTAATTGTTAACATCTACAATGCTTTATTTTCATAAAAAACAAAAAAAATTAATGCATTTTTTAAATTAATATATTACTTTAGTAAAGGTGTATTTTGTTTTAAAAAAATAATATATTTTCACTAAGATTTTAAAAAAATAATGGTGTCATTATGTTCCGTGGTTGTTGATTAATAAATATTGAAATGTTCATTAAAATTGGTTGATTTCCTGAATTTTAGTGAATTTTTAAGTGAAGGGGGGGGGGGTTCAAAATGTTTTTACATTTTGGGAATCGGCCATTGATTTTGCACGTACCTAAATAATGAATACATCATTTACTGAATTAAAAATTCAACCAGTTGAAAATTGTTTTTTCTCTTAAAACGAACAGTTTCTTTAATAATAAAAAAAGTGTAATTTGCAAAAGATGAAAACAAATAATGACGCTCAAACTATTGTAGTTTTGCCGGCCTGGCTATATTGTGTATAAGTGTTGAGATTTTTCACAAATCAAAGTGGAATCATTTTGGGAGGGAATTTTAAAAATCGGAGATTCACATCTTTTTAAATCAGCCCAGATCGAAATAAAATTTAAATTATTTTTATTTAAATAATAATAATAATAATAATAATAATAATAATAATAATAATAATAATAATAATAATAATAATAATAATAATAATAAAGACCATTAAACGCTGCAACAAAAAAAAATGAGAAAAAGTGTGAAAAATCTTACCTTTTATTGGAGGAAAAACACGGGATGATTTCTTTTTGTTTTGTGTTGAAAAAAAAAAAATGGTCGGTTTGTTGAGATTTCTTAGATCGACAAAATTTCTCTCTTTTGTGTCTAATTCATTAATAAAACAATAAAAGATCGAAAAAAGAAGGAAAAACACAATTTAAATGTGAAATTGTTTAAAGAAAACATTTCAACTGTTAAAAAGGGAATGTCACCATGAAGCGGTGTAAATCATTATTACGTTCCTTGTGTAAAAAGGTCCGTTCATTCGTTATGTGTAAAGGAAGAAAATGCTACTTTCATGATGATGAGTATATTATTATTAATGATGATGATATTCTTCTTATTATTATTATTATTAATGATGATGATGATGATGATGATGATGATGATGATGATGATGATGATGATGATGATTCTGATTCTGATTCTGATTCTGCTGCTGATGATACTTCAGGGGAACGAACACCGCTTGTCACAGTGAGCAATCACAGATAATGACTTGTGTGGCAAACTCAGCGATATTGAATTTTCTCGCTCACACCACCTATTCCGAATTCGTGACCGTGGGCCGCTGCCTTTCCTGCACCAAACGCTAATAATTAAAACAACAAAAATAGTCACATAGGAAACTTTGTATAATTAAATTTATTAAAATTTGATAGAATCATTTTTAAATGAAAATTAAATATTGATTATTGAAAAACATCAAATTCGAATAAAAAAAAACTGATTTTGCAGGCGCTTACTATCTGAAAGGAAACTGACATTTCTTAACGTCAGTGATATAGCCATCGCTATAGAAAGCACAAACTAAAACGTTAGTGAGATATCAGCCGGCACAATATCACAGTCTGTCACAGTTAAAAAGTTAAACAAAAATTGTGTTTCAGGTGCAATGGTGGACAGTTCAACGAATACATCTCATCAGCTTGTTTGATCCGGGAGAACATGGAAAGAACCGGAAACCGAAAAACCCACACAAGAAGTGGCAAAGCAAAAGGCGAAACTACAGAAAGTGAATCTGCATCAATACACAGGCTTTTTAATTGCAAATCAAATAGCAGAATCGCCGCCTCCCCTGATTTTTTTAGTGGATATTAATGGCCACAACGTTGAGATGGGATAGACACTGGAGCCGCTGTTTTATCAAACTGCATTTTACAACCTATGGTGTAAACCAGATAAGCCCATATCACAGAAATTAGCCACCATATACGGGAGAAAGCATCATACCATGCGGTAGATAACAGATGTCATGAATTTACGATGGTCGACAGTTTCGTCTACCATTAGTGGTTGTTCTTGGTACTGGCTCTATGCATCTCGACAAACTGGTTACACGTCGTGCAACTAAGCTGGAAACGTATTCATCAGCAAAAATCAATAAATGCTACACCGGTCATTGAAGGTATTATAAAAATGTCCTGATGTTTTCGAGGATGAACTAAGCACATTAAAGGGTTACACGGCCAAATTAAGTTTTGACCCGAATACAAAGCCTATATTCGACATGTGCGTGAAAAGATGGACAAAGAATTGGATCGATTGGAATTCCTGGGCATTGTTGAACCAGTACAGTACTAAGACTAGGCTGCGCCTATAGTAACAGTTGTTAAGACTGATCAATCTATTCGGTTGTGTAGAGATTACAAAATCATAATCAATAAATACTCCAACCTCGACTAGTACACGTTCCACAGAATCGATGATTTGGGGGCAAAAGTTCACAAAGCAAAATCTGGGGTCTGTATTCCTACAAGTGCAAAGCTCAAAGCAGTATCTCACCATTAATGCATAAGATCAGCATTCCTACAAGTGGTGTTAGAGGAAAACTTAAAGAAGTATCGCACCGTTGACACACAACAGTCAGGTTTAACCGCCTGAGTTTTTGAGTAAAAGTCAGCTCCTTACATTTACCAGAGTAGTATGAATAATTTGTTTGCAAATGAACCATATGTCGTCTGCCACAAAGATGATATATTGATAACAGGTTCAACAGACTCTGAACACTTGAACAACCTTGACAGGGTGTAAAAGAAACTCTTAGAATTCAGCCAGTTCATTCATGGTGTTGTCCGTCACTAACTTAGGTCATTGGATCGATTCTGAAGGTCCCCACCCAACAGAAGAAAATATCCGTGCCATCTGGGATGCACTAGCTCTCTGGAATAAAACAGAACTCAAGGCTTTTGGAAGGCTTTTCCAGTTTTATGCCGGATATGTTCCCCATGTCGCAGATTAGCTAGGCCCTCTCTATTACGTCCTGTGGAAAGGAGTTTCTTGGAGATGGAGGACACCCAAGCGAAAGCTTTTCAGCAAGCCAAGTATTCATTGCAGAGTGCAAATGTTTTGGTCCATTGTGACCCTGACTAGGAATGATATTGACCTGTGACGCTAGTCAATATGATGTTGGACCCGTTTTCTCACATGTGTTACCTGATGGATCAGAGAAACCTGTTATCTCTGCTTCCAGAACACTGTCATTCACAAAGAGAAATTACAGCCAATTGGACAAGGACGGCCTAAGCATTATTGTTGGAGTGAGAAAATTTGACCTGTACCATTTTGGCCGTGCATTCGGCATCATCACAGATCATAAGCCACTCATCAGTCTCTTCAGTCTAATAAAGCCCACACTAGACACCTTACCACCCAGAATCATCCGATGGTCACTATTGATGAGTGTTTATAACTACGTGATTGAGTATAAGCCTGGATCACACATTGTCAATGCTGATGCAACGAGTCTACAGGAGGTCAGCCGTGGCAATACCCCACCTTCTGAGGGAACAAGTTTTGGATAACCTTCACCAATGCAACCCTAGTATGGTTAAAATGAAGACTCTTGCTTGTAACTGTGTGGTAGCCTCGTATAGATGCCAATGTCTAAGAGTGTTAACAACTGCTATCCATAGACAAATAAACGTACGCACCTTATACTAAGGTAAAGCAGAAGGTTCAGTTTCTACTCTCCTTAGTTATCGAAGATCTCAATACCGAGATACTTGGTGGTGTCTCATTCATGTGCAGGAATTACACCCGGATCAGTTATGGATCAACTACATCACCACCCAACATGAGACAGGTCTGACGTGCTCATGTTTTGCGTGCCCCACACTGACAAACTTAGAACACTTCTTGTCTGATGATGAGAACGACGAATTTGCCATTGAGCCTCGTTGGGATTCAGGCTGCAGGGTATTAGTCAGACCTTGACCACAACACATAATTACGAGGAGCATAGGAGGCAGAGTGCGACTTGGAAACACCACCAGTGAACCACAACAAATACGGAAGTTGCAACATCTCTGTCAGGCAGTACTTACGTTTTTTCCAACAACAACAGTTTCTGGTGTCGCCATTGATCCAGATGACATGCTATCTCCACCAGAAAAGATTGAATTCCAACAACTCAATGCAGAATTCGCTGATGTATTTGAAGATGATTTACCCGGGTCTAACGGCTCATCTGGTTACTTCGAGGCCACGATTAACATGGATCAGACACAACCACCCCAGCATCGAGGCTGACTTCCCCAATATAATAAAAACAAACTCAGCTAGCTGCAACTTAAGTTCGATGAGTTGGAACCCATTGGTGTGTTTTCATAGCTGGAAAATGCCATGATCATCGCAATTATTTTAATTGACTCAGTTATAAGAAGTTTCATGTTTTGTTTCTTGTAGGAAAATTCTGTTAACTAATATTGTTATAGTTTATTTAATTTTTCTGTTCTTGTATGTTAACAAATTTATTTAATCTTTACGATCCGTTAAAAAAAGGCAAGAGCTAAGAGAGACGGACTAAAGATTTTGATGAACGATGGTGTCTAGCAGAAGGCATATACATACCAAAAGAAGAACAGACCAAGCAGCTAGGACAATTCCGACTCATATCACTACTAAATATCGATAGAAAGATTACGTTCAAAGTTGCTGCCAACAGAATGATCAAGTATGTGCAAAGCAATGGCAAAACAATGGCAAAGCAATAGCTTTATCAATGAGTCAGTTCAAAAGACAGGTACATCCGGAATACCTGGCTGTATCGAGCAGGCTTATACAATATGACAGAGTATCCAACAAGCAAGGAAAGAAAAAGAGGATGTTGTAATTATATGGTTAGATCTTGCTTACGCATATGGCTCAGTCCCATGACTCGGAATGCGGTGGAGTTCTTTTGGATTCCAGAAACAGTTCAGAGGATGATCAGGAAATACTACAATAAATTCAATTTGCACTTTACGACATGTAACTACCAACAAACCGGCAGGAAGGAGGTTGGGATTGCAGCATGATGTACAATATCAGTGATCTTTTTTGTACTTGTGATGGAAATGTTGTTGAGATCAACAAATTGTGAGAATATGCTTGTTAAGACCCCACTACGAGCATTTATGGACGATGTTGCTGTGAAGGTGAAGAGCGTAGAAAGAATGGAAGAAGTATTGGACCAACTAGAACAGCTTATTGAGCGGTGAAGGATGAGATTTAAGGCTAAAAAAATCAAGAAACGTAACCTATAAGAAGGGTAAAGAAAACGAAATAAGGTATATGATCGGAGGAAAAGTGACCCCCGCAGTAAAAGAGAAATCAGTAAAAAGCTTGGGTAGATAATACAAAAGCCAAGGAGCGGAAATACAGCGGAAATACAGCTGAAATACAGCGGAAATACAGCAATAGACAGAGGAAGGATTAAAGGTAATTGATAAGACAGAGTTATGTGGAAAGTATAAATGTTGGTGTCTACAGTTTGGTCTGTAACCTCGGATAATGTGGCCATTGCAGATGTATAAATCAGAACTGCCAAAAATAGAGAAGTTTAATGAAGGAAGACTACCAAAAATAGACAAGTTTAATGAAGGAGAACTACCAAAAATAGAGAAGTTTAATGAAGGAGAACTACCAAAAATAGAGAAGTTTAATAGAAGGAGAACTACCAAAAATAGAGAAGTTTAATGAAGGAGAACTACCAAAAATAGAGAAGTTTAATGAAGGAGAACTACCAAAAATAGAGAAGTTTAATGAAGGAGAACTACCAAAAATAGAGAAGTTTAATGAAGGAGAACTACCAAAAATAGAGAAGTTTAATAGAAGGAGAACTACCAAAAATAGAGAAGTTTAATGAAGGAGAACTACCAAAAATAGAGAAGTTTAATGAAGGAGAACTACCAAAAATAGAGAAGTTTAATGAAGGAGAACTACCAAAAATAGAGAAGTTTAATGAAGGAGAACTACCAAAAATAGAGAAATTTAATGAAGGAGAACTACCAAAAATAGAGAAGTTTAATGAAGGAGAACTACCAAAAATAGAGAAGTTTAATGAAGGAGAACTACCAAAAATAAAGAAGTTTAATGAAGGAGAACTACCAAAAATAGAGAAGTTTAATGAAGGAGAACTACCAAAAATAGAGAAGTTTAATGAAGGAGAACTACCAAAAATAGACAAGTTTAATGAAGGAGAACTACCAAAAATTAAGAAGTTTAATGAAGGAGAACTACCAAAAATAGAGAAGTTTAATGAAGGAAGACTACCAAAAATAGACAAGTTTAATGAAGGAGAACTACCAAAAATAGAGAAGTTTAATGAAGGAGAACTACCAAAAATAGAGAAGTTTAATGAAGGAGAACTACCAAAAATAGAGAAGTTTAATGAAGGAGAACTACCAAAAATAGAGAAGTTTAATGAAGGAGAACTACCAAAAATTAAGAAGTTTAATGAAGGAGAACTACCAAAAATAGAGAAGTTTAATGAAGGAAGACTACCAAAAATAGAGAAGTTTAATGAAGGAGAACTACCAAAAATAGAGAAGTTTAATGAAGGAGAACTACCAAAAATAGAGAAGTTTAATGAAGGAGAACTACCAAAAATAGAGAAGTTTAATGAAGGAGAACTACCAAAAATAGAGAAGTTTAATGAAGGAGAACTACCAAAAATAGAGAAGTTTAATGAAGGAGAACTACCAAAAATAGAGAAGTTTAATGAAGGAGAACTACCAAAAATTAAGAAGTTTAATGAAGGAGAACTACCAAAAATAAAGAAGTTTAATGAAGGAGAACTACCAAAAATAGAGAAGTTTAATGAAGGAGAACTACCAAAAATAGAGAAGTTTAATGTAGGAGAACTACCAAAAATAGAGAAGTTTAATGAAGGAGAACTACCAAAAATAAAGAAGTTTAATGAAGGAGAACTACCAAAAATAGAGAAGTTTAATGAAGGAGAACTACCAAAAATAGAGAAGTTTAATGAAGGAGAACTACCAAAAATAGAGAAGTTTAATGAAGGAGAACTACCAAAAATAGAGAAGTTTAATGAAGGAGAACTACCAAAAATAGAGAAGTTTAATGAAGGAGAACTACCAAAAATAGAGAAGTTTAATGAAGGAGAACTACCAAAAATAGAGAAGTTTAATGAAGGAGAACTACCAAAAATAGAGAAGTTTAATGAAGGAGAACTACCAAAAATAGAGAAGTTTAATGAAGGAGAACTACCAAAAATAGAGAAGTTTAATGAAGGAGAATTACCAAAAATAGAGAAGTTTAATGAAGGAGAACTACCAAAAATTAAGAAGTTTAATGAAGGAGAACTACCAAAAATAGAGAAGTTTAATTAAGGAGAACTACCAAAAATAGAGAAGTTTAATGAAGGAGAACTACCAAAAATAGAGAAGTTTAATGAAGGAGAACTACCAAAAATAGAGAAGTTTAATGAAGGAGAACTACCAAAAATAGAGAAGTTTAATGAAGGAGAACTACCAAAAATTAAGAAGTTTAATGAAGGAGAACTACCAAAAATAGAGAAGTTTAATGAAGATGAAGTTTTATAGAGCTAGAATAACACGCATAGTGAAAAGTCATTCAAGGATAACGAATGAAAGATGACAAGGAAAACGGAACTTGGTAGTTGACCTCCAGAATACCTTAATCTTTCCACTGGTTCTTATGCAGCAGAGACCAGACCTTGTAGTGTGGAGCGAGGAAAAGAAGGTTGGAATTATGTTGGAGCTGACTGTACCCTGGGAGGATAATTTTGCAATTGCAGAAGACAGGAAGAATGAGAGATATGGTTATCTACTGACCGAATGCCAGGAAAAAGTATGGAATGTGGAATACTATCATTTGGCTGTGGGAGCTCGACGATATGCTGAGCGAAAGCTAATGAACATACTGCGACATCGTTTTTGTTGTACGAACAAAGAAGTAAAAAAAAAATTTGTGAGAGACGTACAAGAAGCAGCGGAGAAAGCATCATACTGGATCTTGTTAAAAAGAAACGATTAGTGTTGGACAAGTAGCTTGTACCAATACGACCTCCTGATGGAGAGGCCCCGCCACTTCAGAGATGCAGTAGAGAAGTAGGCACCGAAACTGCGAAGTGGTTCCTCCTGATGATCGTGGTGCATACACATTACTCTTTTACGGTAACAAGTTTGTTCAAGTATTCTTGTATTTATTATCTGTTTTCAGCGTCCCAATTAAATGTTAATTAATTTCAAACACATCTTCATCTTTGATAATTAAAAAAACATAAAATTTACGATGATTATGTTTTAAGCTTATTTGATCAGTCAAACTCAGTTATCTATTTGATATACGGTATATTTATTCCGTGACAGATACATCAGACAGATATTTCTCAGTTTTTGTTGTTGTTGTTGTTGTTTTTTTGGTATTTTTTTTCGAATGTCTCCGTAATTCTAGATAAGCACCGAATTCTTTTTAGAAAGACACCGGGTACTTACAGGAGGGACCACGTAAAGGTTGCCAACATCCTAAGTGAAAGTGTTTCTGTGGAACGAACTGGATTCGAACTTCGCACATCCAGGTCGTCGGTGACCCCCCCCCCCCCCCCGCTCCGCAGCCGTTCGTTCAATTTCGATTTATTTCTATAAATAAAACGGAGTTGCGTCCCTTAGATTTTTGTCGCGTGTTTGTGGGAGAAAGAGCGAATACTTTAAAGAAGTGATGAGACGAGGTGAATGGCGTAAATCATTAAAAGGAAGAGGGAAGAACGCTGAGAGAGGGGGGGTGGGGAGGGGGGAGTGGAGGGAAGAGGGGGAGGGGGGAGTGGGGGGGAGTGGAGGGAAGAGGGGGAGGGGGAGGGGGGAGGCAGAGACAGAAAAATAGAGAGATAAAAAAACAAATTATATTTCTGGTAAATACATAAAATAAGGCACAGGTCCATTAAATTGGTGGGGGTGGGTGGGGAAGGCTTGTCTATCCTTAATGACGTCATCCATTTTTTAGTAAATATTTTCTCGTAAAAACATGATTATCAACTAATGTCAAAGGTAAGAAATTATTTTTTTTAAATAGGTAATCATTACTGTTACCGACATAAATGATTTAAAAAGAAATACCGTTGGAAAATTAGTAAAAAACCATAAGTTTTTCTGGTGCTTTCTTAGATTAGGACCCACGCAAAAATCGACTTGGCGTCGGGACTTTCCGGCGGTTTACGTCACCATCCGGAAAGTACCGACGCTAAGTAGATTTTAGCGTGCATCCTAATTTTGCGGGTTTCTGTTTTATTCATTTTGCAAATATTAAACTGTTTTCGGTACTTCTTCAAATTAGGACCCAAGCTAACTTTGACTCCAACGCTGACCCTAACGACGGGATCAAAGTTAGCTCGGATCCTAATCTGGAGTAGCACACTGTTTTCTGATGTTGACGGATTAAATTGGATTTTTTCGGATTATGTTGCAAATATTAATTTGTTTTCTGAATTTTGCGGAAGGGTTAAAAGAATTTTATGTTGCAAATATCCCGAATTTTGATTTAAGATTAGCGTTTTTAAGCAAGTTAAAAACAATCCTCCTGTAATCCTACGACTTGCCTTAAGTCCGGGTGGCAACTACTTTCCTTATTCGGTTCGTCCGGAAGGGATTTTTAAGGGAGGCGTTGCCCCTCGGACTTAGTGGTAGGGTTAAAAGAGGGTATGTTTTCATTTTGTAAGAAAAAAAATAATAAAATCAAAGTGTCCATTAAAATTAAATTGAAATATATTACAAATTAAACATCGTAATAATGGCGTTAGAAATATAGAATATTGCCAAAGAAATTGTATTTTATACAACGGAAAATTTGCAAAATAAATAAAAAATCCGACAAAAAATTAATACGGTTGATTAATTAGCCCTTTCACCGCTTGCAAAATAAGACAAACCTAACTGACAACATTTGGTAGCCATTTTGGAAGCTAACCGCTTCAATATAACATTTATTAATGTACAAATGAAGGTAATTATTACTATTATCGACATAAATTATGTAAAAGGAAATACAGTCGAGAAATGAGTCAAAAACAATTTATTTTGCTTTACCTTTTGGCTAAGATCAAAGTGTAGTATCTGTTCCGATGGATACTGCACCCCATAGACTGGTATTGTCTTGGTCTTCGGGGCTTGATTTACGCCGGTCTATGGGTCTGTCCTGTGCAGTTCTGGGAGGTCCACCCTCCCAGGTGTCGCCTCCCCTCTTTGGGGAGTTGTAAGTTTATTGCTTACTGCCTGAGGCGCCCCTACCGGGGAATGCCGATGGGCTGCCCAGGCAATTTTTAAACCCCACTTTCCCGACCTTGGGTCACATCTTACTTGTGGGAGTAAGAAAAAAACTGGCCTTGTGCCTAACTCCTGGAGAGGAGTAAATCAATACTCATTTGTGACCGACCTATTTGCAAAAGTAATATAAAGGTATAAGTATTTTAGGGTCCGTAAATATCAATTCTGGGGAAAGTAGCAACCTTCGTTTGCGTTACTGACTAAACAAAGATGGCTACTTTCCTCAGATTCGATATTTACGAAATTTAAAAAGCTTATAACTTACATTAAATATTTTTAACGCAAATAGGTCATAACAGAGTATTGATTTACTCCTCTCCAGGAGTTAGGAACAAGACCAGTTTTTATCTTACTCCCACAAGTAAGATGTGACCCAAGGTCGGTTCGGGAAAGTGGGGCTTAAAAATTGCCTGGGCAGCCCGTCGGCATTCCCCGGTAGGGGCGTCTCGGGCAGTAAGCAATAAACTTACGCCTCTCCAAAGAGGGGAGGCGAAGCCTGGGAGGGTGGACCACCTAGAACTGCACAGGACAGACCCATAGACCGGCGTAAATCAAGCCCCGAAGGCCAAGACAATACCAGTCTATGGGATGCAGTATCCATCGGAACAGATACTACACTTTGATCTTAGCCAAAAGGCCGTTATTTAACACCTACTCACAATAGGAGTATTTATTTACTCCTCTCCAGGAGTTAGGCACAAGACCAGTTTTATCTTACTCCCACAAGTAAGATGTGACCCAAGGTCGGGTCGGAAAGTGGGATTTGAAAAGCCAGCGCATGAGAAGGTGAGCGCTCTAGCCATTAAAAATTGCCTGGGCAGCCCCGTCGGCATTCCCCGGTAGGGGCGCCTCGGGCAGTAAGCAATAAACTTACTCCTCCCCAAAGAGAGGAGGCAAAGCCTGGGAAGGTGGACCTCCCAGAACTGCACAGGACAGACCCATTGACCAGCGTAAATCAAGACCCGAAGGCCAAGACAACACCAGTATGGGGTGCAGTATCCATCGGAACAGATGAGTAGGTAAAGATAAAATGAATTGTTTTTGACTAATTTCCCAACTGTATTTCCTTTAAAATCATTTATGTCGGTAATAGTAATGATTACCCAAATAAAGACACATTGGTCTTTATTATAGAGGATAGTGAGTTTTTTTTTGTAAATTAGTCGTTTCTCAGCCAAAATGGCGGACAATGAATCGGCTTCTTTTTTTCTGACCTCACAAATTAGTAAATAAACCCAAATAAATGGTTTTGGACTCATTTCAAATTTACCTTAAATTTTGTTTAAGAAAATACAGCTTGGAAATTACTCTCAAACAGTTTATTTGGGTTTATTTACTCATTTGTGAGGTCGGGAAAAAATCAGAAAAAAAGCAGCCGGTTTATTGTCCGTCATTTTGGCCGGGAAACGACTAATTTACCAGGTTTTTATTCACTAGTTATCATCATGCGATCCAGTCTTCTTGTCCGTCGTCCATCTAGTTTCATTTTACCCTAGAAACAAACAAAAACAAGCCGCGCATGTGTGGTCCTCCTCTGTATGTCACTCGATGTGGCGAGTGTAAAATGCAATAAATTTGGGCAATTTGGGGCATTTTTGACCCCCCCCCCCTTTGATCCCCTGGGGGCGCGAACCAGAATTTTTCTGAGGTCAAGGATACTCATTTTATATCCTATTGCCTCTAAATTTTGGCCAAGTTTCAGAAAAATTGAATGGATGGATCAAACGTTATGGGAGACAAGGGTCATTTTTTGCCATTTTGGGGGCTTTTGACCCCCTGGGGGTGCGAACCAGATTTTTTCCAAGGTCAGCGATATTTATTTTCTATTAGGAACAATTGCCTCCATATTTTGGCCAAGTTTCAGAGAAATTAAATGGATGGATGAAAAGTTATGGGGCAACAAATGTCATTTTTTGCCATTTTGGGGCCCTTTGACCCCCTGGGGGGGGGGGGCTAACCAGATTGTTTTTCAAAAATCGGAGAATGTCACTTTCTAACCTGACAAAAGTTACAACTTCATGCAAAATTTCAGAGAAATTCAATGGATGGTTGCGGAGAAAAATCCGGACGGACGGACGGACGGACGGACGGACGGACGGAAATGCCTCAAAACATAGGTCTCCCGATTTTATAAATCGGGGGACCAATAAAACAACAAAAAGTGTCACTTTTCGCAACAACAGGCATGACAACAATAACAAGTGATCGATCGATCGGAATATTCCTATTATTACTCAACTTGCAGTCTGAGGGGGAAGAAAAATACTTCCTTTGTTTTGAACAGAACTCAACTCAAGTTTGTAAGTTTCTATTTTTATTTTATTTTTATCTAATTTAATTTATTCATTTCTTATGTTTCAAAACTTTGATCAATCACTGTGTGTCGGTTTATTCTTTTTTGTTGTCTCTCCAATGGCCATGCCGTTGACAGCGACAATACATTTTCTTAGAAATTAGAGAAAAGAGTCTAAGGTGTGTTTATTGTTTACTCGGTAAAAATGGCACTGGTAAACTGGTAAAATAGGAAAAATGGCACAAAGCAAGAATCAGTCGGATGTAGGGTTACTGATAAAAGTCCTTAGTTAACTGATCTAAACAGTTATAATGGCCCGGAAATAGAGGATCATTTCACGTTACATTTATATGCGAAACTAATCCCCTACTCTAAATTCTAATTTTTTTTCATGTTGTTCACACATAATCGCCTAAAAAAATAGAATCTACTTTTTTTTTAATTTCACAAACTTCTTAATATTTTCTTTTTATGTATTGTATCCAAAATTTTGATAAACTGATTCTATATTTTTTACCTGTGCCATTTTTACCTAAATTAATTTACTCGCTTCCCACTGGTAGTCCGTTTAACGTGTGTGTGTGTGGGGGGAACCAGCTCCCTCGCTGTGTGGGGGCACTCTGGAAGGGTACAAAATTAGCCGTGAACGGACCCGTCGGCTTTCCCCGATAAGGGCACCTCAGGCGAACGGCAATGACCACCTCCTCCCAGAGGAAAAGGTAATGCCTAGGAGGTTGGCCTGTTAGGATTGAATCGAACCGTACCTCATAAAAGACCCTAGTGTCTGAATTTACAAATTCTTATTTTAAAGTGGGTTTTTTTAATTCTTTTTAAAACTAGAGTTGAGACGCCATGTTAGAATTGTAAACACAAAATGCCCGCATTTGATCACGTGACGTCTCGATACTATTTTTAAATCGAATTAAAAAATTAAAAAATGCTTTCCTTCGAGGGGGGGGAGGTGGTCATTGCCGCTCGCTTGAGGTGCCCTTATCGGGGAAAGGAAGCCGACGGGTCCGTTCACGGCTATTTTTGTACCCTTCCAGAGTGCCCCCACACACAGCGAGGGAGCTGGTCTCCCCCCCCCCCCAACACACACACACGTTAAACGGACTACCAGTGGGAAGCGAGTAAATTAATTTAGGTAAAAATGGCACAGGTAAAAATGACACAGGTGAGAAATATAGATGAAAATTTCACAATCAGTTTATCAAAATTTTGGATACAATACAAAAATAAAACATTAAGAATTTTTTTCACCCCTTTTTCGTTCTGTTAGCTGTCGTTATAAATGGCAAATAACACATATATTTTCTAGTTGTGTGCTCTATTCAAGAATTGAACCACTGACAACAAAACCAACGACAACTGAACTAATCCAATTTATCTTGCTCCAGGTAAGATGTGACACAAGGTTCGGAAAGTGGGAAAGAACTAACGCTTTTTTTAAAATGCCTGGGCAACCCCGTCGCCCCCCCCCCCCGGCAGAGGCGCCTCAGGCAGCAAGCAATAAACCCACTCCTCCCCAAAGAGGGGAGGCAAAGCCTGGGAGGGTGCACCTCCCAGAACTGCACAGGACGGACAACCGACAGACCGGCGTAAATCCAGACCCGAACTAATACATCGCTTAATTCACCTTTTGTAATGAATAATTACGAATAACTTTCCTTACTCTGACTTATCTCCCCTTTGGAGAACTCTCCTGCTTCTACTAAACACTATAAATAGTAGCACTAATACTGTACCGACATTGTGTGCCGAATAAAGCTTTCCCAAGTTACGTCTGTTCTCGTTAGTCATTACACCTTTCTCACAGGAAACCGCCCCCCCCCCTTTCTATGTTCTTGATTTGTGCCATTTTCCCTATTTGTTCAATGCGCACAGAAGATTCAATATAATATTGCTATTTCTCACAAATTTAATTTATTTAGAAAGTAAAACGTTGTTTTCTTCAACGTAGAAATTAGGGATTTGACTAAAACAAAATGTTTGTTTTGTTGTTTTTTTGTTTTTATTTTCAAAACTGTTATCATCGGGGAAAAACAACAAAACAAACAAGCAAACAAACAATGTGCCATCTTGTCTTACGCCACAAAATATGATGCATTATAATCTATATTGTATTAATTACATAACAGCTGTGCGATGTTGTTAGGGCCGAGTCAGAAATATACAAAACTAACAGGGATAGCTAGCGTTGCCCGGGTGCGACTTTTGGAAAATTTGAATTTCTTTCTTTTTTTTCTTCTTTTTTTCTTTCTTTTTTATTAAGAACTCTTGGGGGTGACACAAATTTATTTTTAAACTTCTCAACTCTTGAGAATTTATTGGTGGTGCTATCGATCGACCCCCATGGCTGGCAATATTGACTCGGTAAAATCCGGTAATGAGTTTACGGCAAGAGACGAAAGACAACCACACAAAATAAAGCTCGGGTTTGTAGCATTACCTCCCCTTTTTCCGCACATTACACATGCATTCATTAGCATTGGTAGAGGGCGTTACAATCCGTGATATAAAAGGGAACGCACAAGAAAATTCACTCTTTCTTCCGGATTTGTTGTTGATGAACACATCCACCAACATTTGTATGCTACAGACATACATTTCACGGTATGTAAGACATTTCCATCAACTTACACATGCACACACATCCTTTTCAGACTTTAGTGTACACATTTTTATCGGGTTTGCAAGGAATAAATGTTTTGGATAGATTATCGTTCCAGTGTTGTTCCTTTGTTTCATTTGTAAATGCTTGTATTCGAACATGTATAAGGAAGAGACGCTGTCCATGTGTCGCTTCGACTGAATAAGCTATGCTAATTGAAACAAAGTCACAATTCCGTATCCATGAAAAAAAAAAATAATAATGTTTAAATGGAAATAAGAACGGCGAACACAAAAAAGGTAACATTCGCACATTCTCTTTCATAGACAGTGAAATTTCCTTTCACCCACGTTCAAATTCTACAAAATTTCCATTTCCCTTTCAACAAACGTTTTCAACACAGACGAAAAAACTCACTGTTTTCGGATTAAAACAATACCATTTCAAAGAAAAAAAAGTTCAACATTACGCCAGTAACGGAATCACATGTGAAAAGGGCAAAAGCAAAATGCTCTGAAAGACGCCATCATTAAGAGAATGAGTCGCTTTGAGGAAGCCATGCTACGAGACCCGTTTAATAATATCAGTCTTGACTACAGGACTCTTTTACAATTGCTGCGGCATATGAAAACACAACTCGGATGAAATACCATGTCCGAGAAAATATTACGGCGATTGTGGCTGGACAAACAAACTCCCTCAAAGCGCAACACAGATACAAACACTGATGGTAGACGCTACTCTGATTGATATGTTGGCAGATTCGGCTGATAGGATTCTCGTGTACAGCAGCAGTTCTCAGACGATTAGAAAACTCATCACTCCTTGCAGTTAACGCAACAAATTGCAAGAATTGAAAACTGAAATGAAACAAAGTCCATGCTGAAAGCCCTCCAAACCCAAAACAGGGAGCCAAGAAGCCGTTCACAGTCCCAAAGCAATCACCATAAGATTCATAGCAGAAAGAGGTCTCCTTACAGCCAACCCCTGGGTGGTATTTGTTGATACCTGTTAAGTATGGAAAATGTCCCTTCCAACGTCTGTCACTGTTCACTACTCAATTTCCAATGGCTGCCCCCACAGTTTCTTATATAGTAATAAGGGGCAGATAACTCATAGTACTTCAAGTACCATGGGCAGATAACTCCCATTTACTATCACAACACAGGAGTAGGTATTTATCTACCTCCCACAGAGTAAAATGTGACACAAGGTCGGAAAGTGGGATTAGATAAGTCAGCCCCCTAGAGAAAGAGCACTTATGACCTTCAAAAAATGCCTGGGCAGCCCCGTCGGCATTCCCCGGTAGGTGATTAGCAATAAACTAACCCCTTCTCAACCTCCTAGAACTGCGCAGGACAAACTCACCGACCAGCGGAATCAAGCCCCGAAGGCCAAGCCGATACCGGTCTGTAGGGTGTAGTATCCATCGAAACAGATACTACACTGTGATCTTAGCCAAAAGGCTGAGCACTACACAGGAGTAGATGACTCCTTTACCTATACAGTACCATTTTAACTTTGGACTGGGAAATGTAACAACCCCTGCAACTCTAAGCAACAGAGAAACTTCCATTCCAGCCAGTTTTTATGGTGACTGCAACTGGAAGAAGAAAGGTCGCTTGTTTTCCGTGAAGGACCACAACAGCAATTACACATTTCTAATAGATACCAGTGCAGAAATAAGTGTTATCCCACCACCACCTGGTGCACAAACATATCTCTTGCATGTTCACTCGGACTTAGGGATAGTGGTAGGGGAAGTCATATTTTTTAAATGTTTTTTTCAATGAATAAATTACTACCAACAACAGAGGGCCAATTATTCTTGTGTGAATGAAAAAAGAGCTTTCAACGAAATCTAATTTTCAAAAGAAAAATGTAAACAGTTTCAGTACTCCATGTTTTTTTTTTGTTTTTTTTTAACATAGTTCACCCCAAACAAGGCAGGCCGCCACTGTAGACGTAAGGGGCTACTGAGAAAAAGAAAAGGGGAGAAGGTAGGGGTGGTCAACCTAGATTGGGATCAGCGCAGCGAGGTGTCTGTTTACATTAGTTTTAAATTTCTGCATGTCTGTACTGTTGGGGAAACTGGGGGCAGGGAGGGTGTTCCAGAGGCCAGCAGTACGAGGAAAGAAGCTATTTGAGTAGAAGGCTCTCCGACATCTGGGGACCTCCACAGTGAATGAATGAGATTTAGTTGATTGTCGAGTTAGTCTAGTGAATTTACGTCGAGGGGGCACCAGAGTAGCCAATTCATCGGAGCATAATCCATTGAAGTATTTGTAAAACAAGCACAAGGATGCTACATTGTGGCGATGGGACAGAGGCTGGAGCTTGGCTGACAGTGAGGGATCTATTAGGTTGGCGATTCTTTTTTGGACCTTGTCAAGGAGGGAGAGACTAGTAGATGATGCACCAGCCCAGATGTGACAACAATACTCCATGCATGGGCGGATGGTGGCTTTGTAGAGATACAGGATAATGTCAGGTGTGAGGAGTTTACTAGCACGGTAGAGGGAGCCAACCTTCTTTGCGGCAGCCTTGGCAATGTCTTCAATGTATTTGTTCCAATTCATGTATGGAGTACTGTTGTCATATTTGGGCTGGTGAATCTCTGTCCGATTTGAAGGTTCTTGATAAGGTGCAGAAACGTATCTGTAGTTAGATTGGCCACACCTTTTCTTCTTCGCTGCACCCTCTTTCTCACAGACCTGATGTTGCTAGTCTCAGTCTTTTTTATAAATACTATTATAGCATGTGTTCTCCAGAATTGTATGATCTATTCCCTGTTTCCTTTGTTGGTCTAGTCGTCTCCATCAATTTGCTGTTTTGATACCTCATTGTAATACAGCTTCCTATTCCATTAGCTTCTTTCCAATAACTGCAGGATTGTGCAACTCCCTTCCTGCTGACTATTTTCCTCCTACCTAAAGCCTTGGTCTTTTCAAGGCTAAGGCCAATAGGCATCTCCTGTGTTTAATCATATTTCGTTCTTATTAGCTCCTTACATCAAGGGGCTTTATGCCTTGTCTGGAGCGATTTTCATAAAAAAAAAAGGTTTAAAGTATACAAGTAGGTACAAAATTAAATTTTAATGTGTTTGGTAGAAGTTTTTTCTTTTGAATTTTGGTTTAGATTATGTTATTTAAAAAAAATATTTTTAGATTATAATAATTATTGATTATATCACAATACTGTGGGACTGCTTCGCAGCTGACTACAACATAGTCGTATTCAAGTCCAATGTAAACAAATTCGGTGCTTCTGTATTATTGGAACAGATGAAATTTTCATCTCTAATTTAGAAGAGTCGTTAAAAGGGGAGATAATTCAAAGTGTTTTCTCAATTCGAATTTCTACGATCATATAAAACTTTATAGGATATGTTAAAATTAAATGCATTTGGTACTTATGCAGTTTATGGACCAGGCTGAAATAACAACGTTATAATTTAGAAGCCCATTCTTAACATGGGTGTGTGTGTGTGTGTGGGGGGGGGGGGTGATTAACTATTCTGTACTTTCACCTACAGATGCAGGCCTCCACACCTGAAATTAGTCTGTGCGCTTGTAAGAAGTCTATTAATTTTGCCTTATCTCTAGTTAAAAATCAAATGTCTTGTAAGTTCATAGCATTTGATCCATTTTGGGAGAAATTCGAATTGAGTAAACACTTTGAATTATCTCCCCTTCCAATGGTTCTTCTAAATTAGAGATAAAAAAAATTTCCTGTCCCAATAATACCTAATAGCACCTAATTTTTGTTGAGCCGGCCCAGTTTCAACCATCGTTACCAATGATTACGATGTTGCTTCACCGTCCACTCTTATCCTCGAGTGGCCTGTGGGCCTTGATAAGCTGTTAGTCATTAGTAAATAATCAGAAAAGAATTAATAAACAATCAGCAAATAAGACCCTACCTGAGAGTCCAACGTTCAAACTCCTCAGCCTAACAATCACAGGTAGAATGAATTGGAACAAATACATAGAATACATTGCCAAGGCGGCTACAAAGAAGGTAGGCTTCCTTAACCATGCTAGAAAACTTTTAAAACCTGACAGTATCCTATATCTCTACAAAGCCGCCATCCGCCCATGCATGGAGTATTGTTGCCACATCTGGGCTGGTGCACCATCCACTAGTCTCTTCCTCTTAGACAAGGTCCAAAAAAGAGTCGCTAATCTAATAGGTGCCTCACTGTCCACTAAGCTTCAGCCGCTGTCCTATCGCCGCAATGTTGCATCCTTGTGCTTGTTTTACAAGTACTTCAATGAAATGTGAACTTGCTGCTCTGGTGCCCCCTTGACGTAAATACACTCGACCAACCCGACAATCAGCTAGATCCCATCCATTCACTGTGGAGGTCACCAGATGCCGGAGAGCCTTCTACTCCAATAGCTCCTTTCCTCGTGCTGCCGGCCTTTGTAACTCCCTTCCTGCTCCCTGTTTCCCCGACATGCAGAAATTTAAAACTTATGTGAACAGGCATCTCGCTGCACAGCTACTAATTTAGGATGACCCCCCCCCCTCCAAAAAAAAAACTTTCACCCTAATTCTCAGGAGGCCCTTACGTTTTACAGTAGAAGCTAGCCTTGTTTGGGGTGGACTATGTTAAAAAGAAATACGATGACTGGAAGTTGCTTATACAAAATTTATAGATAATTGAAATGATATTATAAGGTGTTTCCTATAATGGCCCTATAATATAAAATGTACCCTATAAGTGCCCTATAATGTTTGGGAAAGGATAAAAAATAGAAAGAATGACGAAAAAGAAGAAAAAGAGAAAAAAATTGATAAACATGGACCGAAGCGGTGGGTGTTAATCGATTATTTATTTATATGTACATTGTATATGTGTTGTTTTTATTGATTGAGTATGTACATTATGAAAGAAAACGGCGAAAAAAATTTGATTGTGATATTTTGAACTTTTAACTACGAGTGAATACCGGTTTAAGTATGAGTTTTCCTTTTGGTCCGAGTGAAAAAAGAAAATGAAAAGGATTAAAAAAATATATAAATTACATGAATACGGTTGCATATTTATTTTTTCCCCTGTCTGATTGTGGCAAATGCACACTGATGAAGCCTTTTTGTAAGTGTTTTTCTCATGAAAATATATATTTCTGGGAGGTGGCGGAAACAATTGTTGCTGCTTCTTGATATAACACTCCCCGGTAAATACGCTAAATAAAATTCTAATTTTAAGAAATACTTACTTGTTATGGTGAAAAAAAAGCTGCTAACCAAATTTTACCGAAAACAATCCAGTAGTTTTTTTTATTATTATTTCAGAAATTCAATTTTTTTCTTCAATTTAGTACTTGAGTTGAGAGACGCCATTTTCTTAATTATAAGTACTCATTTCTCTCGCCAGGGGTCATGCTTCTCGTGATTTATATATAAATTAAGAAAATGGCGTCTCTTTTACATAATGGTTATGGCCACTAATGGATCGGAAGACCAGGTTTCAATCCTCGGTTGAGTCATATACCAAAGACTCAGAAAATGGTCATACAAAGTCGCGGATCAGTCTTCAGATCAGTCCAACAGAGTTTGCATCATGTTTGAGTAGATGATGACGTTGCATCTGTCGAGCTGAGGTGCGATTCTGTGCAGTTCTAGGACGAAACACACTCCCAGGTTTTACCTTCTCTCTTTGAGAAGGGGTTAGTTTATTACTAATCCTTTGAGGCGCATCCCTACCGGGAAATATCAATGGCCAGAGTGCACACAAGAAAAAAAATTAATGGTGTGTACACAAGAATGCTAAGAGTTGAGACAGCACCACACGAGAGAGCAACTCTGTGGACACTTCAGAATTCAGCCCCGATCAGAAAGAGAAGTACCAGATGTGTCGGACATTGCTGGATGGCTAAGGATGGAATCATCAGCAATGTTCTTCTGTGGATGCCAAAACAGGGATGTGGCTCAGTGGGGAGACCGCACAGAACCTACATCAAACAACAGAAGACTCATAATGCATTTACGAAGATCTCTACGAGGTGTGATGGAGGATAGAGTGAGATGGTGTGAGAGGGTCAGAAGGGTCTATGACACGACGACGACTAGATGATGCTGATGAATAAACATCCGGCAAAGTTGCTGCATGCATCAATGCAACGTGGCTCAAATGGTGCACCACCACCACCAACAGACGACTCTGTGACCACAAGATTGTCAAAGATCTACCGGACTGTTGTGAGACCCATCGCTTCGTACAGCTCTTAGTGCTTATTGACAACGAGGAAGGCGAAGTGAAGATTCGCTGTTATGGAAACCGGAATAATCCACTGAATCTTTTGAATTACACTGCTCGGCCACATCTGTAATGATGACATCCGAAGGTGCTACTGCAAGATGATGGTATGGTGGCTCAGATGGTTTGGACACGTGCTGAGGGTTGACGGTGACAGCGTCGCAAAACTTGCTTTTACATTAGAAGTCGTCGGAAAGTGACCGTGAGGAAGACAAGTGGAGAAAAAAATCCAGAGCTTGGGATAGACAAAAAAAAAAAAAGAAGACGAATAAACATTTGAGTAATCTGTGAATCTTGCTTGTCACCATGCATATTGGATGACGTCACAAAAGGTGAATGACGTAGGGCAAATGATAAGAGAAGTATTGGGAAGAAGCGAATGACATATATAAATAAGAGAGAGAGAGAGAGAGGGGGATGGGGAAAGACGGGAGATTCATGATTATCAACCAATGTCGAAGGTAAAGAATTATGCATCTCACTCGCAAAAATATGCGACCAGAGACAGCATATTTTTGCGCAGCTAGGAAGATGATATCACGGTGAATGAACATATAAAACACTGACCCCCAAAGGAAGAGGGAATGGCTGAGAGGAGGATATTTTGATGAACGAACACTATTCCCTCCCCCCCAAAAAAAGGAGGAGGTAATGCCTGGGACACCAACAGAATAGATAGTACACTACCCCCTCCCCCCAAAAAATAAAGGACAAGGTAGACCGTGTGAAGATGGTCTCATGATAACAGAACAGATACTTACCCCTACCTCAAAGGAGGATGTAATACCTGGGAGGATTAACCCCATTCCCTTAAAAAAGAGGAAGCAATTCCTGGGGGACGGTCATATAACAACAGAACTGATACAACATTACCTACACCCATTAAAAAATAATAAAATAATAGATTAAATAAGTTATTTTTTTTTGCCTAGTCAGTCATAAAAACGTTATTTTTTATAGTTTCTTGGCCTTTTGGCTAAAGTCAAAGTGCAGTATCTGTTCTCAGTATCCAGTGACATCAGACACTTTACTATCGACGAAACTATTGTGTATATGTAAGAAAATATGACAATGCAAATTACAAATGTATATATTACAGAATATTAATTTATTAGAAACTGTTAAAAAATAAATATGCAAATTAGGAATACTTAAACGTGTTCGTTAGTGTTTGCAGATTACTATATATACGGTATTGCAAAACTGTTGTGTTGTTTCATAGAATTAAATAAGAATAAGCTGTTTTGATGTTAATATAGTTAAGATAGGTGGGGAAAATGCTGCTTTTATTCATTTAAATAATATATATCACAAATACTGACCCAACGGGTCACGGACGATGTAGTAGTAACTAAAAAAATGTGTAAGTCACATAGTCGCGTAAAAAACACACGTACACACGAGAAGTAGTCACATAGTTCTATTAATGAAGAATGAAAAAGGAAAACCGAGAATTGTGTCTATGTTCATCAACGTTTCGTTGAAGTAAAAACTATATAAATAGAGAAATACTTGTTTTCCGATGACGTCAAAAATGACGTCATACATGTTGTATTCTCCAAAGAAAATTTCTATCAACATGAATATTTCTCTGGCGAAAAGACATATTTATTTCATGTTCAAAAAACAATTCCATAATAATTGGTTTGTTCTCGGATATCGTTTTAATCAGTGGACTGCTCCCGGACTAAAAACAGAGTGCAGAATGCGTCTGCTCTGACTCAGTAGCCATCCTCCCAGGCATTACCTCTTCCTTCGGGAGGGAGGATTGGTTTATTGCCGCTTTCCTTGAGACGTCCCTACAATTATTTTTATTACCTTCCAGGTTGCACCCCCCTCCTCGGAGGAGCTGGATTCCGAACTCTTTTCTCGTGGGGAGGCAAGTATTTTTTTTCTTTCTACTTAGTGAAATTTGTTTGTTCGATTGGACTCGCAACGTTTAAATGATGAGACATTGGTATGTAATGCACTCCCCTTCTCCCACCACTTCTTGTCCCATTCACTGGTGCTACCAGATCAGGCTGTCTGAAGATACCGGCTTATTAACTGCAAATGCACCAAACATTGATGTTATTGTTTTTTTTTCTTTGCAAAAACTCAATCATGTTCTGCAAAATCCAAAACAAAAAACAACAGTTTCCCTCCCTCCCTTTCTCTTCCTCTCCTCACCTCTTTATCCCCCCCATTCACTCAACCAAACACAATGAATAAATACTTAATCATATAAAGAACTTGAAGCATAAAAACCTTCACAAAAATGGCCTGATTCGGCATTAAATAACCCAAAAAGGGTTGATATGCCATAAAACAAAACAACCGAATTTTACCAAAATGACCTGATTCAGCATTAAATAACCCAAAAAGGGTTGATATGCCGTAAAACAAAACAACCAAACCTAACTCTACACCGAACGTGTATTGACAGAGAAGTAACCAATAATAGTTTTTTTTAAGTTTTTTTTTTTTACTTTGTATCAATGTATCTTCCATTGGAGTTCTTCTTTTAATTAAGGTATTGCATCTGTGTGACTTCAGAAAAGGCCTTAGAAACATTTTAATCTCATGGGATTTTTCAGGAGGCCATTCTCCCAGGCATTACCTCCTACTTTGGGAGGGGTTTTGGTTTAATGCAGATTATCTGATGCATCTTTACCGGGGAATAACAACGGGTTCGATTGAATCTATTTTTGATCCCGTCCAGAGTATCCCCATTCTCGGTAAGCTGGGCTTCTCATGTAAAACCTCGACTTGCATCACAACATAAATTGGCAGGCGTTCGGGTGGATCTTGTGTTCATTACAGGTTGGTACTACTCCAGATGAAGCGCCTAATTTCCGTGACTGCTCGGCGGCAACGATCGGGCAGGTCACGGAAGCGCCCGAGAGCTGCCGAGACGAAAACGAGGCTGAAGCAGAACTTGAAGTCGTAAAATGGAAGAGCGTTTACATAAAACAAAGTAAATGTTATTTTTTTTTAGGATATTTAGGCAACTTTTTTTTTGTCTTTTTTTTTTTAACATAAAACAAAGAAGTAAATGCTATTTCTTTTACAATATTTAGGCAATTTTTTTTTGTCTTTTTTTTTTACATAAAACAAAGCAGTATGTTATTTTTCTTAGGATATTTAGGCAAGTTTTTTTGTATATTTTTTTTTGGGGGGTGGGGGGTGGATATCATATATTTTCTCGTCGAGGGTCAGGGTTTACGGATACGTTTGCGGCCGGTTCGAAAGGTCTTCCTACCGCTTGTTTTGTTGTGCTGAGCGCAGATGCCGACATCGACGAAAGACAGGCAGAAGAGGAGGGGGGCGTCGAGGCAATGGAAGGAGGATGGTCGACGGGGAGGGGGGGTAGATTTCTATCTGCGTTTAATATGGCGTCGAAGGGTCGTTTCGAAATCTCTGACGCCACATGAATTCGTGCAGATAGCCGTCTACGAGTGCTCTGCTCGTCCCGCACTCCTTCTTATTTCTTTGTTTAGCTTCCTTCCACATCCTCTCGACGTGATTGGTGCAAGCCCTCGTAGTCGGGATGACAAAGTTCTCGCTATGATTCACCGTAAGGTGCTGATACCCCTCGTCTCCTAACCTGTTGTACACCCTCCAACAATCGGATACTACCGTGGTCCCAGGTACAACGAACTGCTTGATTATTGGAAGGAGGCTTTCGCCATTCCTGTTAGGCACTGTCACCAGGAAACCCTCCTTCTATGCGGGGTCGTATCCCCCGAAGACCCAGATCGGCTGGAGAACACGGCCAACATTGTTGTTTTTCCGGCGGTTGAATAGAGACTCGTCTATTTCCACTGTATGCTCCGGGCCTCCGAATCGCCGAGGTTTGTGCGACAGATGTTCTGTGCAGACCTCCCGCAGAAAATTTTTCGGCCTGGCACAGCGGTTTCTTCCAATTATTGTCGGCTGCTCTGCTTCAGCCTCGTTTTCATCTCGGCAGCTCTCGGGCGCTTCCGCGACCTGCCCGATCGTTGCCGCCGAGCAGTCACGGAAATTAGGCGCTTCATCTGGAGTAGTACTTACAGGTTTAACTGTTTTGTCTTGATCAGGATATTAAAAAAAGTCAAGCGCCAACTGTTGTCTGGCATTTCAGTACATTACAATTAGTACTTCTTAGTAACTCTACTTAACCAATAATAATTGTGTTGACTTTTTACTTTTTTTTTTATTATTTATTTTTTAAAAAAAATTTTTTAATTTTTTTTTTTTTAATTATTTATTTATTTATTTATTTTTTTTTTTTTAACTTTTTTATTTATCTATTTTTTTTTTTTTTTAATTTATTTATTTTTTTTTACTTTTTTATTTAAATTTTTATTTATTTATTTATCTTCCTCCCACAGCGGTAACATGTGACATAAGGTCGGGAAAGTGGGATTTGAAAAGCCAGCGCCCGAGGAGGTGAGCACGCTGGCCTACAAAAAATGTCTGGGCAGCCCTGTCGGCATTCCCCGGTAGAAGCGCCTCAGGCAGTAAGCAATAAACTTACTCCATCCCAAAGAGGGGAGGCAAAGCCTGTGAGGGTGGACCTCCTAGAACTGTACAGGACAAATGCACAGACCGGCGGAATCAAGGCCCGAAGGCCAAGACGGTACCGGTTTATAGGGTGTAGTATCCATCGGAAGTGTTGACTTTTTACTTTTTGTTTGTCTAATATATCTTACTTGCATTTGTAATTGAATACATACGAATACATGGCCTTTGCTGGGGAGCAAAGTGTAGTATCTATTCTGATACAATGCCGATTCCTCCTGGATTTTCATCAGGTCCCTGTTATTCGAGTAGCTCTGAAAGTACATGTAAACCGCCCCTACAATGTGGAAAGGTTCGACTTTAGGGGGTCTGTTTAGGGACTGGATAGTTGATCCTTCTAGGAAACCACAGCATGGTCCAGAATTATTATTATTTTTATTGATAGTGGTTGTGATTAATTTTTGGAGGAGGAGGAGGAGGAGGAGGAGGATGATGATGATGATGATGATGATGATGATGATGATGATGATGATGATGAGGAGGAGGAGGAGGAGGAGGAGGAGGAGGAGGAGGAGGAGGAGGTCGATTATCACAATTGTACAGGATGGCCTCCTCCCCCAAAAGTTCTACTCATGGAATCGATAATAAAATTCAAAATCCTTTCTGCAATCCAACCATATTTGGTAAAAATATGCCTGACTTTTCCATCAAGTCTCAGTCATGAATGCTCAACAGTCTTTGCTTTATCGCCGTTCGATAATAAGCACACATGGATACGACGTGCAAAATAATCGATAACTCTGACGTCACGTTTGGGCCGTGATGATCGTCTTCCGTTCATAAATAGTTTGGGGATTGTTTTGATAGACATTATCTTTAAGATAATCCCAAAGATAAAAATAGATGGGGGGTATGTTTTGCTGAATGTGAAGCCCATTCACGATCACACCTCCTACTGATGAGACGATCACCAAAGTGTCCCCGCATATCATTGATAGCGATAAAACAAAGACTGTTGGACATTCATGACTGAAACTTGGTGGACAAGTCAGACGTATAAAGTTTATTTTTACCAAGTATGGTAGAAAGGGTTGGTAGTGATGGTGGTGGAGGGGGGGGACTCACCCTGTAAAATTGACTTGTGTGTCATCGATAGGCATCATTGAATTTTGAATCTGTTTGTTTGGGTCATTTTCCATAATAATTAAGCACCATCATATATATGACCTTATAATGGAAATAAACAATTATTATATAATCAGCAGGGCTACCCGGTGTTGCCCGGGGGAGTAGTAAGTAATTTATTTTTATCAATAACAATTGCTGTTGTTGCGCATGAGGTAGATCTTACTGTAAAAAACTAAACAACTAAGCGAGGTAGAAGTTAGCAAAAACAAAACAAAAAACAAATACGCAAATAAAGTTTTGCAAAAAAAAATGTGAGATGTGTTTTACTTGAAAAAAAAAACAAAAAAAAATCATCCTCTCTCTCTCTCTCTCTCTCTCTCTCTTTTCTCCCTCTCTTTTCTCTCTCTCTTTTTTTTCTCTCTCTCTTTCACTCTCTCCATCTCTCTTTATCTCTTTCCCTTTCTCCCTCTCCTGATTCTGTAAATAAAGCATTTTTCCTTTTTTATTATCATGGACGGCGGCACTGGGGGCCGGGGGGGGGGGGGGGGGGGGCTCAAGCCCCCCCCCCTTTTTAACTCCCCCCCCACACTTTACGGTCATCAATAATGAAGTTATATATGCATGTGTTTAACCGGCCTCCCCACTTTTTAGGAGAGCCCCCTCCCCACACTTTTATAACTGGTTTTATAATGGTCCTGATTATTATTAGTTATTATTAAGATTAAGCCTCCCTTCTTTGCTCATAAAATGCATTAGCATACGTGATTATTAAAGCAAACCGGACACACATACGTTCACTTTCATTATATATCTGAAAGTTTCTTTTATATATATTAAATTCTCTCATGTTAAATTCTCTCAAGTTAAATTTTAAACTGAATTTTTTTTGTTTATTTAACTATTTCAGTAAAAACCATTTTCCTTGAAGATATTAAAGCTGCAATCACCATGGCAACGACGATCAGGTTTGTTTCATCTCTTGTTTGTTTTTTTGTTGTACAAATATATCAACCGTTTTGGTGCAAATTTTTAATAATGCCTGTGGAATAGCGCTATGGAGTCAGCAGTCCAAACATTTAAGACTCGTTTTAGTGCTGAAAATCAACTTCTGGAAAGGCGAACCCTAGGGAGTAAAAAGGGAAGGCGGAGTTGGTTTTGCTAGAGAATATGTAACATCAACTGGAAGACTCTCACGCCTGACACTGTAGACGTTGAACGATCAAATAGCACCAGTAATCATTCAAAATCAGATGTGCTGGACTAGACACCTGCTTAGGATGGAGGACAAAAGAGTCCCTAAATAGCTGTTTTATGGCGAAATAGATATAGGGAATAGACCGCAACATAAACCAAGAAAAAGGTTTAAGAATGCTGTGAAAAGCAACTTTAAACTACTTGAGATGGATGTAGATAACTGGGAAGCCCAATCAGAAGACAGACCACTATGGAGGAAAACATCAGAAAAAAATGTAAAAGTTTTGTCTTAAAGCGTGTTTTAAGAAAACCGGATGAAAGTATAGTGTCAGGAACTGAAGTGCACTCTATGTGATAGGTTTCTTCTGTCAAAGGCTGGACTTGTAAATTATTTTAAATCACACAACCAAAGACAGGAACAAG